>CM076580.1:1823059271-1823454271 GCA_034641835.2 Pinus albicaulis
ATCTTCCACAAGAATTTATACTAGAAGACATCCAAGTAGCTTGATTAATCCTACTCCAGATCCTGAAAGGGTTTTTAGAGTCTGATTACACAAGCTCTCTTCTTGTACACTTCTTGTTAATCTCGGCCAGGAAGCTCTCTCTGATATCCATTCTCTGTTTTGTGATCCACGTCAACACGATATCATGGATGTATATAACCCGTGTAATTTTTCTAATATTCAGGGTTATCCCCATGCTTTCCCTCAAACTGGAATGGATAAATTACCTTCTTTTCAAGGAAATGATGCAGTTAGTGTCAAGTCTCATTTGTTTGCTTTCGCTAATTGGTGGAATAGATTTGCAGTTGCAAATAAAAATTTCGATGATGTAAAGATGAAGCTTTTTGTTCTTACTTTTGGCCAAGATGTTGCAGACTGGTTTATGGAAAACCCTGATAATTCATTCGATACCTTTGAATCAATTGTAGTTGCCTTTAAGGACAAGTATGGTAATAAAAGGGAAGATAGGCATTTGGTGAAAGAAATAAGTACCAGAAAAAAGAAATAAAATGAAAAGATTGAAGAATTTAACAGGAGATTTAATGGTATCCTTAAAGAAATATCTCAAACTCATAAAACTCCTGATGGATCTCTTTTGAATTTTTACATTGATGCTTTTAATTTTGATACTTCATATGAGTTAAGGCGTGCTAAAACTGCAAATTATAAGGCTTGTCAATCTTTAGTTGAAGAACTTGAAAAGGATAAAAAGGCATTAGGGAAGTCTGGAATTCCTGGTTTTGATAGGGTTGCAACTAAGTTGAAGGGACCTAAAGGTAAAGAACCTCTAGAAGATGACGATGACCCTATGAAAAAGTTAATGCAAAAGCTTGAAAGGATGGAGCTTAATCAAGCAAAATTAATCTCTGACCATGCTAAGGAAATAAGCACTTTACAATCTAGGTTGGTCCAAATGGAAAGGGCTCAAACACAGAATTCCCAACCTAGGAATCATAATAACAATAATCCAAGAAATAATACTTGGCAAAAAAAAAGTCAGTCAAGTGAGCAAAGACCTCCGAATCCGCTTGAATCTACTAATTTGGTTGATGAAGCTCCTCATTGTAGAGCTTGTGATGCTCTTCACGAAGAGGTTACTTGTCCCACTATTAAAAAAATCATGAATAGTGGAATGTTTGGGGCAAATAATCAGATAAATGTTGTTGGTAAGGAGTTCTCTTTGTCTATGGAAGATTGGATGGAAGTTAAGGAAAATAGTCAAGATGTTAAGCCTTTCACATCTTCGCATAGTATCAATAATTTTGATCATGAGAGGGATTTGATGATTGAATTATTTGGTGAAAAGCCTTCTCCTGATCAAGTTTTGGAAATTGCTAAGGACAAAGGATTAACTTATCAAAGAAGGGATAAAGAGCAAGGTCATAATCAAACTCCCCCTCGAATTTTTAATCCTAGTCTGGATATTGATTTGGGTGCATGGTTGAAAAATGCTAAGATCTTGGTGCCTGTTACTGAGGTTTTAAAATTTCTTACTCAAAGAGCTAAAGTTTTAGATGTTCTTGGAGCTTCACATGTTAATGTTACTCAAGATAAGATTCCTGAAGTTTCTTATCAAGATGCCCCTATATATCTGCAAAAAATGGAGTCAGATAACAAAGAGCATCAGCGATTTTTTGTTACTTTAATGGTTAATGGTTGTAAACTGAATAATTGTATGCGGGATTCTGGTGCTTCAGCTTGTGTCATGACCAAGAGGGTCATGGAACAACTTAATTTAAGAGTTTCTAGACCATACTACAACATATGTGCCATGGATTCTAAGAAAATTGAAGTTCATGGGTTGATCAAGGCTTTACAAGTTCGTTTATCGGTTTACCCTGACATCATGATTGTTATGGACATAGTTGTAGTTGATGTTCTAGATGCTTGGGATATGTTTTTATCAAGAAAGTGGGCTTCTGATCTAGGAGGAAGTATTCAGATGAACTGGTCATATGCTATGATTCCTTCCCCTAGAGGTGAAGGGTTTGTGAAGCTTAATAGAGAACCTAAAAGAAGATTCCATGTAGAAAATCCTAAAAGACCTCATAATGAAATAATTAAGGAACAACATGACATGGGGAATTATGCTATTATGTCTAATTTCACAGTTCCCTTAGATGACAAGGTTGATGAGAAATTTGAGGACCTAAAGGATCAGGTTTGGTACATGCATTTTGATGGGGCAACATCTAGGTATGGTAAGGGTGCTGGAATTGTTTTGAAGTCTCCCCTTGGTAGTGTTTTAAAGTTTGCCTATAGACTTGAGTTTGATTACACCAATAATGTGGCTGAGTATGAAGCTTTGTTGTTGGGTTTTGAATTGGAAAAGACTTTAAGAATTAAGTTACTTAGTATCAAGGGAGATTCTGATCTGGTTATCATGCAAGTTAAGAATAAATTCACATGTAAAAATCAAAGGTTAAGAAATTATCGAAATGATGTGTGGGATGTTATGGAACACTTTGATGCCATTAACCTTGAAGCTGTCCCAAGAGAAAAGAATGCCTTAGCGGATGAGCTTGTTGTGGCCGCTTCTACCTTACAATTATCTGATGAATTAATTAAGGAAAAGATAAAAATGGAAATTATTTTCAGACCTTCAGTCCTAGATAATTCAGAACATTGGCAAGTTTTTTATGATGAAAAGCAGGCTATTCGTTTTCTTAATAATTTGGATGAGTTTGAAGATTTTCGGATAAGTTCTAAGGAGGATGGATCTGAGGATCATGATGATATTATAAATCCTACTCCTTGGAATATTGTTGCTTTAGAGCAACACTTTGATCGGCATGATGCCACAAAGCTGAAAGAGGAGAATAGAATGGATCTAGGTGAATTCATTGAAGTAAATCTTGGTACTTCTAAGGATCCTAAGATTGTTAAAATTGGTAAAGGTACTAATGAAGAGGAAAGGAAAAAGTTGACAAATTTACTTCATGAGTATAGGCATGTCTTAGCATTTTCATATGATGAGTTAAAAGGATATAGGGAAGATGTCATGCAACACATTATCCCTTTGAAAGATGAGAATGTTAAACCTTTTTGTCAAAAGCTTAGGCAAATAAATCCTAAGTTAGCCCCTTTGGTTCAGAAAGAGCTTTTAAAAATGCTCGCAGCTGGAATCATTGCTCAAACTAGACATTCAACATGGTGTTCCAACCTGGTGATTATTAGGAAGAAGAATGGTACCATTAGACTTTGTGTCGATTTTAGAAACCTTAATCTAGCATGTAAAAAGGATAATTACCCTTTGCCCAACATGGAGACTATGTTGCAAAGAGTAACAGGTTCAGGAATGATGTCATTGCTAGATGGTTTTTCTAGATACAATCAAGTTTGGGTTAAAAAAGAAAATCGTCACAAAACTACATTCACCACACCATCGGGTACTTTCGAATACATTAGAATTCCTTTTGGGTTGACTAATGCTGGAGCTACTTTTCAAAGAGCCATGGATTATGCTTTTAAAGGTTTAATTGGAAAATTATTGAAATTTATCAAGATGATCTTACTGTTTTTTCTAAAGATGGTATTACTCACATAGGTCATCTTAAGCAGGTCTTTGATAGATGTAGAGAATTTGGGATTTCCTTGAATCCGATTAAATCTGTTTTTGGAGTAACTGAAGGGAAATTACTTGGTCACATCATCTCCAAAGATGGGATCAAGATTGATCCTGAAAGAGTTGAGGCAATCCAAAAGATTCCTCTACCTCATAATCTTAAAACCCTTCAGTCTTTTCTAGGAAAAACTAACTTTCTTAGAAGCTTTATTCCAAATTACGCAGAAATAGCTAAGCCCATTCAAAGTCTTCTAAAAAAAGATGTAAAATTTTTGTGGAAAGAAGACGGTAAAAAATCTTTTCTAGGGATTAGGGGTGCTATTTATCAAGCTCCTGTTTTGGCAAGTCCTAACTATTCAAAGGATTTTATGATTTTCTCTTTCGCTTTTGAAGATACTATTGTTGGTGTCTTATTACAAAAGAATAAGGAAGGTCACAAACAACCTATTGCTTTCATGAGTAGAGCGCTTCAAAATTCTGAATTAAAGTATACTACTATGGAAAAGAAAGCCTACGCTTTGGTAAAGTCTCTTAAGCATTTTAGGATTTATGTGGGTTATTCTAAAATTATTGCTTTCGTCTCGCATTCCGTGATTAAAGATATCTTAACTCAAACTGATTGCTTAGGGACTCGTGCTAGGTGGGTTACTAAAATTCAAGAGTGTGATCTAGAGATTAGACCCACTAAATTAGTCAAAGGTCAGGGCTTGGCTGAAATGATGATCGAAGGTAATGAGAAAGTGCTTGGTTTGATCTATCAAAATGATGCATCTTCGCATGAGCTGCAAAGGTTAGGGGAGCATGAATGGTATAAGGACATTATTTATTATTTGTTAAATCTTACATGTCTTGACCATTTAGTTGCTCATAAAAGAAGGGCTCTTAGATTAAAAGCCACTAAGTATTGCTTCATGAAGGATGGTCTTCGATGGAGAAATCCCGAGGGGATAATACTTGGGCGTGTTGATGAAATTGAGTCTGAAAAGTTGATTTCTGAGTTTCATTCAGGATTTTGTGGTGGTCATTATGCGGCTAGAACTACCGCCCACAAAATTCTGAGAGCTGGTTATTTTTGGCCTTCGATTTTTCAGATGTGCATAAATTTGTTAGAAGTTGCCAAGCCTGTCAACTATTCACTGGGAAGCAGAAGATAGTTGCCCTGCCCCTATAACCTGTGGTTGTTGAGGCACCTTTTTTAGCATTGGGGTCTGGATTTCATCGGGAAATTCCATGAAAATTCTAGCAATGGTTACTCCTGGATCTTAACTGCAACTGATTATTTTACAAAATGGGTTGAAGCCATTCCTGCTAAGAATGCCAATGAAAAGGCCATTATGGACTTTATTGAAAATCAAATCATTACTAGATTTGGTGTCCCTGCCAAAATCACTACTGATAATGAGAAGGATTTTAGTTCTCTTGAATTTTCATCTTTTTGTTTTAAGTATGGCATTACTTTATCTCATTCATCTAACTACTATCCTCAGGGTAATGGCTTAGCTGAATCAAGTAATAAAAATCTTATAACCATTATCAAGAAGATAGTAGGAGATAATAAGCGATCTTGGGACAGCAAAATCAAGTATGCTTTGTGGGCAGATAGAATTACTAAAAAGAAAGCTACTGGTAAAATTCCTTTTGAATTAGTTTATGGCTTAGATGTAACTTTGCATGTTCACCTTAAATTGCCAGCTTACCAACTCCTTCAACATTTTTCCACTGATAAAGATGTTGTTCAAAATAGAATTGATCAGATTGTGGAGTTGGATGAAACTCGTAGGAAAACTTTAGATAATATGTGTAAGAATCAATCTAACATTAAGAAAAGCTTTGATAAATCATCTCGATCTAGATCTTTGCAGGTTGGAGACATGGTATTACTTTGGGACAGAAAAAATGAACAGCTCAGAAAATACAAGAAATTTGACAGTTTGTGGCTGGGACCTTATATTATCAGAGGCATTGCTGGACCAAACTCATTCCACTTGAGCACGTTGCAAGGCGAACCACTTCATATATCTGCGAATGGCCAACTACTCAAGTTGTTCTTCAAAGATGACATATAATGCCATTGGGCATCCTCTGTATTGTATTTCTAATCCTACTCCTTGTCCTTTCAGCATTTCATTTATGTAGTTAGATTAGATTTACTTTTCATGTCAAATAGAATAATAAATGTTAAAAGAGCTTCTATTTTTCATGTGCTTAATGTTATATGATGATATTTGGATGGACACTACATATGTAATTTTGTGTGTTGCTTGGATGCAGATTCTGGATTCTCACATTCCTTCAATGAAGCAACGTGTCCCCAAGTAGAACCAGATGTTGACCACACTTTGTCAAGGACCCCATAGCAGTACACCCCCATTTTTTCAAATGGGACTTATCATGTTTGAGGTTCACGTTATCCAGATTTCATCGACAGACGACATTTTTTATAAATGATGTAAACCCATTCTGCATGTTTATGATGTAAATGATCTAAGTAAGACTGTCATGTATGTAACAACCTAGGTAAGCCTAGTATGTTGGTGATGATTTCTATCATAGGAGGTTTTTTTTCTCACTAATTTACTTGTGTTTTTCGACACAAGTTATCGGCAGAGTTTTTCCCTCCAGCCTCACCCCAACGCTAGGGTGGATTTTGTCATCAGCATGCTAAGTGAGTCCTAGTGTTTTCTATCGAGTCCTTGTAAAAGTAGTTTGGGAATAATCCTAGCTATTTGGCTAGATTATTTTATTCAAAGTTGAAAAAATCGCGATATTATCGCGATAATTTGAAATTATCGCGAGTTTTTGAGCCGAACGATAATATCGGCGATAATTTAAAACGATAAATTGAAATTATCGTTATCGCGATTTTATCGCGATAATATCGAAATTATCGCGAGTCGAACCGAAATTATCGTGGGAGACTTGGACAGCGTGGTTATATGCCGGTTTTTGGGTTTTTTTTTTTCATTTTTACTTTGACAGCGTGGGGTATGAGAGCCAAGGAGGAAAGGAGAGCAGCCAAGGAGGGAAAGAGGTGATTTACACGCCCAATAGTGAAGAATCTCTTGCAAGCCAAGCGAACAAACATTGAATTTGGACCAAGTGTCTCCGGCAAAACGTTTTTCCAGGTATGGGCATCAAATTTGACCCATTTTTTTTTTGTTTTTCTCTTGTTCTTCCATGGGTTTCTATTACCCATGTATTTTTCATCATTTGTGATTGCATTTGGTTGTGTTTTTTTGTTTTTTTTTGTTTTATTGAGAGGAGAGGGTTTATTTTGGTCAAAAATGCAAAAATTTGTTTGTTAAATTTTGTTTTTTATATTTCTTCTTGTGCTCTTAGGTTCTTCCCATTATTTTTGTTTGTGTTTCAACATGTATTTTTTCCTATTATTATTGCATTCAGTTGAGGGTTTTTTTTGTGAAAAAAATCAAAATGTTGCATGTAAAATTGTAATTTTTTTATTTTATTTTTTAACTGGCAATTTTTCTTGTGCCCTAGGTTCAAATTTCAACATTCAAAGTTCAAAGTTTCCAACATGCCAAGGAAATTAGATCCTTTCTGGGAATTTGGTGACCCTGATGGGGGGTTTGACCGATTACACTTGACTTGCAAATTATGTGGTCAACACATGGCAGGGGGGGTATACAGGTTGAAATACCACCTGGCACAGATGCCTGGGCATGAAGTAGGCCCTTGCATTAAAACCAATCCAGAAATAATCAAAAGAGCCATGAACTCATTGGAAGAAATGGAAGCCGCTAAAGTCAGCAAAGCAGCTCTGAAGAGTCAAATATCAAAGTTTGGAGTTGAGCGTGAGAGTGGTAGTGGCTCTTCAGCATCAGCCTCTTCTACAGGCAGCCCCGCAGTTGCCTCCTCATTTTTTGTTCCTAGAACCACTCCCGGGGCACAGCCATCTATCTCCTCCCTTATTAAAAAAAAAGGAGAAGGAAGAAGCTGATAAGTTGTTGGGCAAACTGTTTCTTTGGAGTGATATTCCTTTCAATGTTGCCAGGAACAATCCATTTTATCAGGCTGTGATTGATGCTATCGCTGTTGTTGGCCCAGGATACAAAGCCCCTACATATCATGACCTTAAAGGGCGCATTCTGCAAAATGAGAAAGCTGACTGCACCAAGAGATTGGAAGACTTAAGGGCATCATGGGAAGTCATAGGATGCACTGTGATGTCAGATGGTTGGACTGATCAAAGGGGTAGGACCCTTCTTAACTTCTTGGTCAGTTGTCCCAAGGGGACAATGTTTATAAAATCTGGTGATGCATCTGCACATGTCAAAGATGCAAGATTATTATGTGATTTATTAGATGTGTTCATTATGGAGGTTGGGCCCCAAAATGTTGTCCAAATCATAACGGACAACGCTGCAAACTATGTTTTAGCTGGCAAGATGCTTATGGAGAGGTATCCAAGCATATTTTGGACACCTTGTGCTGCACATTGCCTAGATTTGATGTTGGAGGACATCGGAAAGCTTGATTTTGTCAAAGATATTGTAGAATCATCAAAGAGAATCACAAAATTTATATATAACCATGGATCTGTGCTTCATTTGATGAGGACATTCACCAACAATAAGGAGTTGGTGCGGCCTGCTATTACACGATTTGCCACTACTTTCATCTCTCTTCAATCCCTCTTGAATTCTAAGTGGGATTTGAAGAGAATGTTTCTTTTAGATGAGTGGCGTGCTTTGACTATCAGCCGCAAATCAGAGGGACAGGCCATCTGCAGGTTGGTGTCATATCAGGAAGATTTCTGGGCTGGAGTGGAAGAGGTGTGCAACATTAGTGAACCTTTGGTAAAGGTTCTTAGATTGGTGGATGGAGAGAAGCCCGCAATGGGCTACTTGTATGAGGCCATGGATAGGGCCAAAGAAGTTGTTCGCAGCTATTATGATGATAAGGGTGATGATGGGTTTCAGAGACAACTTCTTTTATGGGAAGTGATTGATGATCGATGGAACAACACACTCCATCGCCCCATTCATGCTGCAGGGCTCTTCCTGAACCCCGCATTTGCTTATTCATGTGGTTTTGTATTTGATGCTGAGGTCATGGATGGCTTTTTCACTTGTGTTCAGAAGATGGTGCCAAGTCCATCAGACCGTGCAGACATATCCAAAGAGATGGAGGTATACAAAATGGCAGGTGGCACCTTGAGCTTCGACATGGCTGTCCAGGATAGGACTGCTAAAATGCCAGGTAAGATTTTCATTATTTTAAAAATTTTCTTATGTTTGTAACTTTATAAATTATAAGTTTATCTTATTTGTTGTAACTTGTAACTTGTAGATGCATGGTGGAGGAGCTACAGTGGCAGAGTACCAAAACTCCAAAAATTTGCCATTAGAATACTTAGCCAAACATGTAGCGCTTCAGGATGCGAGCGCAACTGGAGTGTATTTGAAAAAATACACACCAAAAGGCGCAACAGGTAAAACACTTAACATATTCAAATTTCGAACTGATTTTTTGAATTCATTAAATATTTTTTTTTAAATATTTAATTTATTAATTTATGACCCTGGTACAGGTTGGAGGGTCAGCGGCTCAATGACATGGTTTACGTCTACTACAATCTTAGATTGTGGGTGAGACAACTTGAGAGGACCCCTGATGTGGAGGCCATCTCTTTAGATGCGATTGACACCACTGCTGAATGGAGGGTTGAGGCTGAGAGGCCTGTCATGGAGTCAGCCCCTAATTGGATAGAGGAGGAGGTAATGGAGGGGGAGGACGAGGAGGAGGATGAGCAGGAGCAGGAGCAGGAGCAGGAGCAGGAGGAGGAGGAGCAGGAGGAGGAGGTGACACCACCTACCACTACTACCGGTAGAGGACGTGGTGGTCGGCCTCCTTTAGCTCCTAGTGGTTCAGGTTCCCGTTCCGGTTCTAGTGCTTCATTTTTTTCTTCTAGAGCATGACAGAGCCCATTGCCAGTCCCGCCAGCATCTTCATCTAGAGAGAAAGGCAAAGCTATTGTATTTTCTCGCAAGAGGGGCAGAGGAAATCATTGATCAATAGTATAGGACCATAGGTTATATGGTCACTGGTGCATTGACATTCCTTTGTATATCACTGTTGACATTATGACTCATGATATGAGATACATTATTATATTTTTTGTTGATATTTTGAGGCTGAGTTGACTCTTGAGACTCAAGACTTAGTATTCAGGACAGGATTCAGTTTTATGTGTGATGTAGCACTAGACATGATATTACACATCTTATATATTAGTTTTTTTTTCATATTTATGTGTCAATGCATTTATTTTATGCTGTAGATGCTTTAGATATTAAAAAAATTGAAAAAAAATGAATATTTTTGTATGTGACGATTTTTTGCCGATAATTCCGATTTTTTCCGATTTTTTCCCCTCGCCGATAATATCCCGATAACGATTTTTTCATCTTTGATTTTATTACAAGCTACTTGGTCTACTAGATCATGTTTTAAGTCGCAGAATTGGGTACCTATTTGAGGGTCTATACGAATGGGTATTCCCCCTTCATGTGTTTAAATATATTTATCTTATGTAAAGAGGGTTGGAAAAAATTAAAATCAAAATCCCCTCTCAGTCAATTAATTAAATTTTCTAGTCAAATTAATTAAAAAATCTAAAGCCAGGAATTTAATTAATTTTAGGTCTTAGGTGAGTATAAAATTCTTCAAAGGCAAAATTCGTTGGTCCTTAAAAAATGAATTTTTAAAGATCCCAGGCCAAAGGAATATTGAGAATTTCAAGAAATTTTGGACCCTTGGGCCTAGGTGGTTAAGTCAAAGTCAAAAATTTGAGGTAATTAACTCAAAAATATTATTTTTGAGTTAATTAAAATGGAGTTAAATGATAAATTCGTTTTTTCCTCAAATTTATAATTGCGACGGTCTAGATTAAAAGATGATCAAATCTTTTTGACGGTCGAGAATATTTGGACATGGATCAAACGAACTAGCCGTTGTAGATTTTGTCTTATAAATTAGAGGTCTTGATGTGACATTTGATCCGATCTTTGAATCGTGCACTTATCTTGGAAGCTCTTGTGAATTTTCTTTGATGAATAAAGCATAAAGACTTTGGGTTACAAACTTTGGTGTTCCTTTTCCAGATCTATGTGGTGATTTATTTCTAAACTCTGCTACTTTGTTTGGAATTTTTATGATTGATGGCCTTCATGGATTAATCTGCATACAGGTATCTTGTGCAGCTTTCTGGGTTCATAAAATGACATTTTTTATTTAACGGAAAGACTAGTTATCTATTTTTCTGAAAGATCTCATGTTATTTTCTTAAATCTCTATCAATCTAAAGTTTATATCTAAGTGTGTAGGGAAACTTTTTTTTAAGGTTTGAGGCTTGAGCGTCTAGGAAAGTCTTCAGTTGGACCAGCCGACTCTCGGATTTCGTAAATCTGAAAAAGCCCATTGTTTCTAAATTCTCAAAGCTATCTTACAAAATTGTGTTTTTTTTACAGGGTCTTTTAGGGCTTGTGCCTCTCTTAAAATTTTCTATCTTCTAAAAATTGTGCTGAAATGGGTTTAAATCTGGCCATGAGAGCCTCCGATCTGCAGATTAACATTGTAAATTTGTATATTTGCTCTTGGGTGTAAGGGTTTAATACTTTTTGTGCATAGTTTTTTGGATCTGTTCTGGTTTTGCAGGTTTGCGGGAGGTTTTCAGATTTTTTTTTTTAAAAGGTCTGGCTTTAGGTTCGCTTCTGTTGGAAGATCTAAATGTTATTTTATTAAAGGTGCATCTAAAATCTGAGTTATATGGAAAGAAGTTAATCCGCTGGACGATTTTGATTATACTGGGTTTTTTCGAGGTAATCACTACCATTGTTCTTGCATACGCCCTTGTCTTCTCCGCTGCCCTTTGATTTTTATCTGTCGTCCAGCCTTTATTCATCCCTTAGCTGTTGCCTCGAGCCTGCCATTGCCTTTCCTTGTCCGCGTCCCAGATTCTGCCTTTGCCCTTCAATTTCACCATCTTCCTCTAAGCTGATCGTCGACCCTCGCATCCTTGCCGCTGCCCTTGTTCAACGCTACCATCAATCCATCCTTGTCCGTCGTTCTGCCTCTCCATTTCCGTCGTCCAGCCTTCACACAATCACTTATACGCTGCAGATCTTTTCTCTTCTGCCATCCAACATTTTCCTTGGCTGCTGCATACCCACCTCCTTTATCGTCGAGCTATCGGTCGTGCTCCCTCGTCGACCTGCAAAAAAAAAACAAACGCTCAAAGCAAATCCATGCATATATTAAAGCCCGCGTTTATTTTTCTTTTGAATCAGATTCATTTTTTTTGAAGATTTAGTGATAGGTTTTAAATAGATTTCGTTTTTTTTAATCGATTTTTTGTTTTGGTTTTAATTTCGTTAGTTTTTAGTTTTAAATTTTTTTTATTCTGTAACATTAGTTTTAGGTTTTAGATTTTAATTCGATTTTGTGGGTTAGCGTTTAGTCTAATTTAGATTTTGGTTAGTCGTAGATTCTATTTTTGTTAGACTTTAACTAATTTATTTTAGTGTTAGTTTTAATTTTTGTTTTAATTTGTTTTAAGATTTAAAAAATTAAAATATATATATATATATATATATATATATATATATATATATATATATATATAAAAAAATATAAAAAATCTTCATAGTCAAATGAATTTTTAATTTTTTATCTAAATTTTGACTATATAGGAACATTTTAATTTCTGGATTGGGTTATTTAGAACATCATAAATTCGGAATTATTGTAATGATCTGGCATTTCAATTTGATAGTCGTCTCATGATAGCATTGATGTGGATTCAGATTATTTTAATGCATAATTGTGGTGCGTTCTATTGAATATCATTGTGGTCATTTGTGTTTTCATAGCATAAGTTATACATCAATTACTTGGCTTTAATTGCAAAAGGGGATCTTTTAACTCCATAAGGCACTGGTTTTAATATAATTGATCTGTGAAATCTCGTTAATCTCATCAAGTACATGGTTATTTGACTGTCTCCTGAATTGGTTGACTTCCAACCAATTCTATTTCTTCATTTCTATTAGGGTCTACCTCCCTTAAGCTTGCAAGGAGACAACTTAGGTAGAGAGATTGGGGATCAGGGTGACAGCCCCTGATTTGAGCCGTTGTCGCGGTGCCTAAACATTTTGTGCGACAACAGAACGCTGAGGCTAAAATGGCAGAAGTTCATCGTAGCAAATGGCTGTTTGTACTGGAGAGACCCATTGGGCATACTACTTCTATGTCTCACGGAAAATGAAGTAGAAGAAGTGATGGAAGAAGTGGTGGCAACTATAGTTGGAGGGCCACGGCACATAAGATTTTGAAAGCAGGCTTTTTCTGGCCCAAACTTTTTGGAGATGTTTATGCTCAGGTAAGGGCCTGTGAAAAATGTTAGAAGTTTGCTGAAAGGCAGAAGTTCGCACCCTTGCCTATGATCCCAGTGCACATAGAAGAGCCTTTCCAACAGTGGGGAATTGATTTCATCGACGAAATTCATCCTGCCTCAAGTGGGCAACACAAGTGGATACTAACAGCCACCGATTACTTCACTAAATGGGTAGAGGCCGTGCCAACAAGGAATGCTACAGACACAGTGTTGATCAAGTTTCTGGAAGATAACATCATGTCAAGGTTTGGCTGTCCTGCTAAGATTGTCACAGATAATGCTCAGGCTTTTAAGTCGGCCAAATTTATTAGTTTTTGCCAACAATATAATATTGTATTAGGGCACTCTACTGCATCTTACCCACAGGGAAATGGATTGGCAGAATCATCAAACAAAACCCTGGTGAGGGCGCTGAAAAAGGCCATAAATGAAAACCAGAAGAACTGGGATTCTCAACTAAAGTTCGCACTATGGGAAAATAGAATCACTAGTAAGAGGTCAATAGGCAAATCCCCATATGAATTGATCTATGGTAGAGCAGCAGTTTTCCCGATACAATTGGCCTTACCTGTGGCTAGGTTCATGCATGACTGTCAAGAGAAACCAAACTACGTTACCAGAAGGATGAATCAGTGAGTAGAGCTGGAGGAAACTTGAAGTCAAGTAAATCAGAGGTTGACTGAGTACCAAGAGAAAATGAAAGACCTGTTCAATCAGCATGCTAGAGGAAAAGAGATGCAGGCTGGAGATTTGGTGCTAAGATGGGATATAAGAAGGGTTGAGAAAGGAAAGCATGGAAAGTTCGACCCTCTATGGTTCGGGCCTTTTAAAATTGCTGAAGAAGGAGGAAACAATACCTTCAAATTGGAAAATTTGCAGGGTGATCTGCTCGAAGCCCCTGTGAATGGGCAATTCTTAAAACCCTTTTTCCAGTATTGATTCAGGCCGAAAGGTTTGTTGTATGATATTGTACATTATTCAGTTGCTTTTATTATGATGTTTGTTGTTTTGATTTGTCATGAAGAAAGAAGAGAAGGCATCAAGGGACTGTGTTCACATGAAGAAGGCTAACAGATAGTCTGCGGAGTTCTCGACGCGTTCAAGGACAAACGGGTCATCCCCAAGTGGAGCCAATGTTGTTATGACATCCCCCACTAAGCTGGGATGTCTAATGATAAAGAGCTTATTCTGCAAAGAAAATATAACAAGAACCGCATAGATTGTCAAAAGCCCCTTTTCCACCTATCGGAACCCTTGAAAGGGCTAAAAATCCACCTTTCCGCTTTAAAAACGCTCATTTTTACATATCGGGGCCTCTTGGCTTAAGACCTTATCCCCCATTTCTCATATAACCCCGCCCCATGTCCGACGGTTAAAAGTCCTTAAGCCTCCTTCGGCCATCAGACCTCGCTGATTCCCAAATCCATTCCTTTTTCACTATGTATTTCCCTACCGATGTGCGAAACCCCGACGCGATCCTGACTGTTGATCTCCTCCCGCAGATTCGACGGTCATCGCTCCACCATGCTACCCCCATCCATCGCACATCGCACTTCGCTTCATCTAAAGTTCTCGTTCCTGAACTCTTATTCAGTCTATGTGCGAAATCCCGACGGGATCCTGACCATTGATCTCCTCCCGAATCCAACGGTCATCGCTTCATCGCGCTACACCCATCCATTGCTCATCGCATATCGCTATTCCCCGTTTCCATCCGCCTTTTATATTTTTCCGCCGATGTGCGAAACCCCGACGAAATTTCCATCGTTGATCTCCTCCTGCAGATCCAACGGTCATCGCTTCATCGCACTGCGCCCATCCATCGCTCATCGCACATCGCAGTATTCCATGTTCCGTTTACATTTTTTCTACCAATGAGCGAAACGTCGATATAATCTCCACCGTTGATCTCCGCAAATCCAACGGTCGTCACTCCGTCGCTCCATCGCATATCACTCCTTCCTGTTTCACTCTATATTTTGACAGCTAATGTTCGTCCCCCGCGATATGATCTGGACCGTTGATCCTCCTGATCCAACGGTCAGCGCTATCTCGCTGTATCACTATCCTCCGCCTCATTTATGCCTTTATGCAATTCCCCGATCGCGATGCATTCCCAACCGTTCGATTAACCCGAATCTACGGTGCAGGATCACTACGGAGGCACCCGACCAAAGTGGTCCGTACTCCTTAGTGCCCCCGCAGTTGACTCCTTTGACTGATCAAGATCTTCATCCAACAGTCCATATTCACTACGGGGGCACCCTTTCCATAGACCCGTCCATACCTCCAAGCACCCCCACAGTTGATCTCCATCCTGATCCAACGGCCTCGCTCCATTGCTCCTTCATAATTTTCCCGATCACCCATCCATTATTTCACTCCCCCGCTCCGATTTGGACCGTTAATCTCCCTCATCGGACGATTCCCATTCATTTTCGCATTCATTTCACAGCATCCCCCCAACTCATTGTTTCCACGCGAAATGGACGGTTTTGTGAGGACACGCGTTGCCCACCTAACCGTATCGGGTGCCTCCAGCCCATTACCGCTTACCACTCAACCCCCACGCGAAAACCACTAGCGGTTTCCTGCGAAACTGCCCATCATATTTACGCGCCATATTTTGATTTAAACCCTAGTTTTCGCCTCCGCCATGTTTTTACCTTCCATCGCTGCATTCGCACTTCCCCCGCATTGCTCCATAACCACTCGCTGAGCCATCTGAAGTAGTCAAACCATAAACGCAGGATTTATTTAACTAGTTTGTTGTCTATGCAGGTTTTCATGGCATTTTAAGTATGCGTGCTATCACAATAGCCAACTACAGTGGTTCGAGGCCGAGGATGATGATCCTCCACGCCCAAGAAGCAGAGAAAAAAGACACAGAGGGTCGATTTCACGTCCAAATCAATGGATCATGACCATTGGCCAATCTACAAAACCCTCCAGCATAGAAGGCCAACTTTTCCACTACTAGCAGTACTGCATTCTCCAGCTCACAAGGCCAGCTATCCTACGACTAACTGTATTGCCTTCACCAGCAGCAGCAGTGGCTCCGGCTTATCAAACAGCACTGATCATTCATGATTGGGCCCGTTTGGCCTTTTTACCTTAGGTTCTCTTCACGTTGTCTTTTCGGGTGAAATCCTTATTTCACTCATGCAGTTTTCACTTTCAGTTTAGTAAGTTGTTTACCTTTCAGTTAGAAACGGCTTTAGGCCTGCGTTGTAAGATGATGAGAGGCAGTTTTTCCTCATCATCATTTATGTTTTGATTTAGACCTGCAACAGCATACCAGCACGCGGGGAAGATATTTTCCCAAAATATCTTCTCTCGCATAGGAATCAGAGGTTATAAAAGCAGGAAGCAAACACAAGAAAAGGTTCCAGATTTTCCAAAGGACTCACTAGTTCGAGTGTTCTCTATGTATGTTGTATGAATTTTGATAGTTGATGTTGAAGATCCCGTAGGGACTCAGTAATAAGAAGCTTTGTAAGAATTGGGAATTCCGCTCTAGATGATTCACAGTTTGTAACTCTTCTCCCTGTTTTTAATACAAATGTTCATTCTGTATCTTTCCACATTTCTTGTATCTAATGCTCTGGAATGCGAGTGCTCCCATGTTTAAATGTGAATTTATCATTACAGATACTCATATTTACTCATACATAGCGCTTTAAATAGGCTCAGACAGGATACTTTGTTTCATTTTCCATCTTTTCCACCGTTCTTCCAATATTAACTACAATGGATTCTTGTCTTTGAAATTGTCCAAATATATGGATTCTTATCTCTGAATAGGCCCAATATATATGGATTCTTATCCTTGAATAAGCATGGTTATAGTTAATATCTTACTACATCTTTTGCCACAGTCATCGCCCACATATTACTTGATATCTGTGTATTCATTTTAGAAGTCGGCCCCCTTTACAACATTCTATCTTAAAGCTGTCTGATGCATTTACTTATTGAAGTTTATACTCAATTTCTGCAGTTTTCGTAGTTGTTGTGTTTAACTTTGGGGTCTTGGTTCCACCCTTATTAAAACCATTCATTTGAGTGATTATAGCATGAGAACCTAACATTGTCAACTACAATCAGTTGAGTCATATGCTCCTTGCATTTAAGATGTCCTAGGCACTGGTCTTTATACAACTCAACGCTGTCTCTAGGAGCTACAACAGGGGGTTCGCTCCCATTCCTTTGGCTAGTGCTTTTGTACATTAAGCTATACTTTATATCCTTTTTATTTCAGCCTAACATTTGATTTTCTTTCGTAACCCGCAAGCTTGAGCGTGAAAAGTGGGGAGCTTGAGGAAAAGATAGCAAAAGGCAATTGATCCTCCTTGCATGCAAAGGCTTCCATTACTTCAAATCAATTTTTAGGGAGGCCGTAAGCACCTTTGGGACAGCAGCAAACTTGATCTTTGCCGTGGGCCTTCGAGCCTTGAAAAATTCATATTTTGAAGGTTTTCTCCATAAGTTGTCCTGTAAATTATTGAAGGGATTAAGCCTTTTTTCCAAGCTCTTTATTCGTAGAAGGACCTCCTTTTGGGCAGCCTTCTTAAAGATTGTTTTCCTCACTTGTAATCAGTAATAAAATAACTTTTGTTGCTTGAGAGAGCTTGGGATATTTTTCCTGTGGTATCCCCTTCGTTGGTTGAAGAGGAAGGAATTTCTTGGGTGGATTGATTCATTTTCTAATTTTCGTCTTATGCATGCTAATGAATTAACAACTAATGCACTCTACATCCATCTATGTTAAATTTCGGTTAAATTAAACTTACATGCATGAGCCCCAATGCTACAATCTTGAGCAAAATCTCTTTTTTATGTGTGAGCAAATTCGCATGGTTGGAAAAATTCCATTGATTTAATGTTTATGCTTCTTGCATGTTGAGGAACCATTGAAGCCCCCTTTTTATAAGAATTTCTCTCATTCCACTTGCCATTAAATGCTACAACAAACATAAGACTATTGTTTTTTTTTGTGTAAATCAGCATTTGTATTAAAGGGAAAATAAAGTACATAGTGTTACAAAAAGGCCCTGCCTGTCATTGAACATAAAGAAAACCTGTGAGCCAAGCCTACCAGAAGAATGCATCAACAGATGCTTACAGAGCACTTTGCTATGCCTTCTCAGGCTTGGAACCATACTGCGGCACACTACAAAAGTTTGTCCTCTTCCCAGGACGAAGAACAAAGGTGACTGGCCAACCCAAACGGGATGCCATTAAAATAAAACAACATTACATAAAACTAGCACCGCCCCCAAAAGGAAGGAAGAAGACCCAGGACATTAATCCTTACTCTTTATGTTCTGCTCTTCTAGACCACCTCCTGCACTTGGACCAGCGGTGTCCTCCTGGCTAGGCATGCTGTGGGGCTTCAAACGACGGATGATGATGGTCCTATTGTTCTCCTCGGGCAGCTGGATCGAAATGTTCAACACATATTTCAAATAGATCTCAAAGAGCTTCACAAACCCCTCAAGACGCTTTGACTAAGCTCTCATCTCCTCGACCAGGGATTTCAGGGTTGCTTCCAAGCTATACAATCGGGCTGAATTTTTGGCAGACCCGAGGGTGCCAGCCTGGGAAGCCTCCCGGTGCGCCGCCTCCTACATGTTCATCGCCTTGGCCAACATAGTTTTCATGTGCTAGGCCATGCTCTAGGTTCGCAGGAACTGCGTGGACCTGGTGGCCGGACTACCAGGGTCGGTAATCCAATCCACCTCCTCTTGAATGTCCCTATCGTCCACATTTTCGCTGGCGCAGCGCCTCGATTTTCCGTTTGTCCTTTCGGGAGACAGAGCTATTGAACCCTGCCTCCACCTCCCAAACCTCGAGGGCAGCCTTAGAGCTACACAGGGTGCGTCTGGCCATTCTGCTATTCCTCCCTTTCTTTCTCGACTCACTAATGCAAGAAAACAAATCAAGACACTTAGGCGCGTGACTCAGGACTATTTGCACCATACCAATTGTCTCACCGTTACGACTCCACTCGGTATTTATAATCTAAAAACCGTTATGTCGATCCTTAGAATGAATTGGCCACCCTTTACAATCATGCCTCCTGTCAATCTGTTCCATAGGTAAGTGGGGGAGATTTCTCAGTCCCATTTGATCCATCTCGTAAGGGTTGCCACACCCTCCCATTATTTCATTTTGCCACATCATAGGATTATCGGTCCGGGTGTACTGACCCTTATTTCTACTATAAATCTCCCACCCTCTCCCACGCTTACCAAAGGATAGAGAGCGTTGATACCACTACCTTGAATTAAAATCTCTGCGAGACCTCATCTAACATTAATGTTCAATTGCGTGAGAAACTGTCCTCGCCGCCTGACTGTCCAGTCAGGTCCTTGACGACAATCTGTTCGCAATCCTCCCTCAAATTTTTAAGTGTCACATCCTGCCAGCTTGTGTCAAGAGCGACCTCAGGGTTGTCCACAGCAAGATTAGCTAAAACATCCGACATAGAGTTTGTTGAGCGCCCAATAGCTTGAAACACAATACCCTCTAGTTTGGATATGTGGGTAGAGATAATCGTCGTGACTTGCGAGAGGCGCCAGTGCTTGGTGACCCTACTAGGCTTTGAACCATTCTGCAGGCATTTAGCCGCATTAATCGCTAACATGGAATCCCCTTCCACAATTGCATTTCCTTTATTCAACTAGACCAAAATTCGCAGGCCTTGTTCCAGCGCAGCAAATTCCGCTTCATTGTTAGTAGCTTCACCCAGTGGGCTACTGTAGATATGCTTGATCCCTCCTTTGTCATCTCTGACTACCCCTCCAAATCCAACCAAGCCTGGATTACCACGTGAAGCACCGTCAAAGTTCAACTTACTATAACCTGGGTGAGGGAGCTGCCAGGATTGAAGAGATGGAGGAATCGCAAGAGGGCATATAAGCAGACTTGGGCAAGTTGAGTCTTTAAGCCCAAACAGGGTCAAAATGCGATGCTCGCAAGCCGAAAACCTGTCATTGCGATCCCCTTTAACCTTGGTGAGAACCATTTCCCTCATATTCTTCATGATTTCAATTTTGATTTGGTCAAGTTGGCGTACCTCATCCTGGAAGATACGATTGTTCCTTTCTTTCCAAACTGACCAAATGAGGAAACCAGGGCCGAGACGCCACAGTAGGTTGACGGTTTCGTGGTCGGTATACTTTGTCCTCCACCTAGCAATGTTATCTTGGATAGAGTCTCTGCTTCTGTCTGATTGCCGGAAAATCTCCGCCATCCAATCCCATAAATTGTTGGCCCAATTACAAGAATTCGGGAGGTGTTTCATTGTTTCCTCCTCAGCCCCACACAGACAACATCGCGACGGGCCAATGAACCCTTTCCTCAGCAAATTCTCCCAAGTGAGAATTTTCCTGTTCATTAGGAGCCAAAGGAAGGTTTTGATCTTGGGCCAGTAGATAGAATCCCAGACATTGCCATGCCAATGGAATTTTTCTTCTAAATCCCTCTTTTCTAGGTAGTGTCTCACCTCTTTGAG
Organism: Pinus albicaulis; assembly: GCA_034641835.2. NCBI lineage: Eukaryota > Viridiplantae > Streptophyta > Pinopsida > Pinales > Pinaceae > Pinus > Pinus albicaulis. The sequence goes on from CM076580.1 coordinate 1,823,079,810, forward strand.
GTTAAAAGTTCCTCCTTCCATTTTTCCCCATCGGAGCTGATCATCCTCTTGCGAGTTATGCACCTTTCTATTATCCACCCTTGGACGCAGAGATAGCAGCTGGTTCATGACTCTGTCATCTTGGGAGGGGAGGTCCAGAGCCCAATGACGCCATTGGGGGTCCAAATGATCATTGGTCCAGTAGTGATAAACCTTCGTTTTTCCTAGCCTCTAAAAACTTTGTTGAGTGAGATGATACTCCGGGCTCTCCAGCTTAGGCATTTGTTGCCAGGCATCTTCCCAGAAGAAAGTCGTTTGGCCATTCCGGATTGCCCAGAAACAGTGATCTTGGATGATGTTTCTATTAGCCCAAACAAAGATCCAAATAGAGGATCCAGTAATCACCCCTGACATTCTGACAAGGTCATGGGGACGCCAATCCTTTGCATACTTGGCCTTCCAGAGCATCGCCCAAGGGGTTGTGGGTTCCTTAAGCCATCTCCACCAAAGCTTTTCTCTGCAAGCTCTGTTAACAGTTTCTGGGTCCTGAAGACCAAGACCCCCTAGAATCTTAGGTTTGCAGATCTTCTTCCAAGCCACCAGGGCCCACTTCTTTTTTTCAGCTTTGCCAGAGCACAGGAAAGTCCGTTGGACGTCCCTGATTTTCTGGAGGACTCCCTTCGACGCAGGTCAAATGGACAACATATGGTGCGGGATAGCTCATAGCACCGCCTTGGTCATGACCAACCTACCTGCGAAATTTAGAGCTCTATTCGTCCAATAATTGCCACGTTCTTCAAGGGAAGAGAGAAGTTTTTCCCAGTGAATCTTCTGCCAAGGTTTGTCCGTTAGGGGAATTCCCAGGTATTTGGACGGGAGGCTTTTTCTTTTAAAGCCAAGGATGGCCATGAGGTTCCTCTGAATAGCAATATGTGTATTGAAGAAGAAAATCATAGATTTTTCTAAATTCAAGTCCATACCTGAAGCTCGACCAAAGAGGTTTAGAATTTCTTTGAATCCCCGGGCCTCTCGGACTGTAGGAATGCCATGGAGCATCGTATCATCAACAAATTGCTGATATAGTAGTTGTTGGGCTAGTTTGAAGAGGTTTAAGGCCCATAATGTCAACTCTCTCCTTTGTTGTTTTAATGATTCGGCTTAACCCCTCCATGAGAATTACAAACAGAAATGGAGAGATCGAATCACCTTGCCGGATCCCCCTAGAGGGAAAAAAGGGATTAGCAGGGGCTCCATTGACCAAGATAGAAAAACTTGGGGACTTAACCAAAGCCATCACCCAATTAATCCATCGTTGGCCAAACCCAAAAGCTTCCAAAACATCCTCCATATATCTCCAGCTAACTTTATCATAAGCTTTAGACAGATCAAGTTGGATTATCATTCCAACTTTTTTCTGGGACTGAAAGGAGTGAATCATCTCACGTGCCAGAAGGATGTTGTCCATTATTTGTCTACCTTCAACAAAGTTGGACTGCTCCTCTGAGATAATCAACGGGAGGATATGCTTTAATCTATTTGCCATCACCTTAGAAATAATTTTATAAATAACATTGCTTAGGGCAATGGGGCGGAATTTCGCCGGAGAACAGGCCGCCTCTTCCGTGGGGATCAAGGCCATAGAGTTGAGGGATTTTAGGATAGTAGAATTTTTACGAGAATCTTCAACCACTTCCCACATATCATTCTTCACAGTATCCCAGCAAGCTTTGAAAAAATCAATGGTGAAGTCGTCCGAGCCCGGCGACTTACCATTTGGCATCTCCTGAACAGCTTCTTCCACTTCAGCCATGGAAATAGGGCGGTCTAGATTTTTATTATGATCCTCTGATAAGACCCTAGGGATGGAAGCAACCACTTCCCGGATGGCCTCTTCCCTGTCCATATCTGGTTCCATGGCAATGAGGGCAAAGTGGTTTACCAGGAGGGTAGAGATATCCCTATGGGATTCATAAGAGCTCCCTCGTTCATCTTTTAAACGGATAATCTTAATGGTCTGCCTGTAGTCCATAACTAATCTGTGGAAAAATTTAGTATTCTTTTCCCCTTCCTTAAGCCACAGGACATGAGATTTCTGTTTCCACAGGATCTCCTCCTGCAGACATCTTTCGTCCCACTATTTCATGAGGCCCTGCTCAACACGTTTGGAATCCTGGGAACTTTCCACATTTATCCAATCCTTATGCAGCTGTTCCATTTGTTCCTCTAAGGCTAGCTTCTCTCTGAAGATGTTTCCAAACACCTCGTGATTCCAAGTTCTAAGTCTGGCTTTGATATGTTTAAGCTTTTCTTGAATACGGAACATCTTCATACCTCTGATCATCAAGGGTTCTTGCCACCACTGTTTAATTTTTTATTTGAAATCAGGGTGGTCAAGCCAAAATTTCTCAAACCTGAAGGGGCGGTTTTTTGGAGTACCCAAGATTGCAGCATCCAGGGTGATGGGCCAGTGGTCTGAGCCCCCACTTGGGATAATATCTGTCTCCACTGTTACTCCAACCATTAGGATGTCTTCTGTTATGGGGAAGCGGTCGAGTCTCGAGGCAATCTTCTTGTCTCCTCCCCTCTTGTTATTCCAGGTATACAACCCGCTCTTAGGGAGGATATCGATTAGCCTGGCTGTCCTACTGAAGAGTCTGAGAGCCTCCGCATCCCGGTTTAGCTTCCTCAACCCCCCTTTCTTCTCACCTAATGAGGTAATCATATTAAAATCTTCCCCTTAGATCCCTTTAACACCAGTGTGCCTATGTTGAAGTTGGGAGACGTGATCCAAAAGTCTCAGCTTATCTTCTAATCTTTGAGGCCCATAAACATTGGTACATAGATATGTACTGAGTTCCCCTATAATTTGCATCTCCAAAGATACATAGGATCTTGTTGCTTCTACATTAACTAGATGAAAAGATTGGGGGTTCCAAAAGGTTGCCAATCCTCCTTCCTTCCCATTGCCTTCAACATCTAGATAGTCCATTCTTCTTCTGAGTTTCCTACTTATCTCTTGCATCTTTTTACTCGAGCATTTAGTTTCTTGTAGAAATATCATATCTGGGTTTTCGTTTCTGACTTTATTCCTCAGAATTCTTTGTTTCCTTAGGCTGTTTAGCCCTCTAGCATTCCATGATAAGATCTTCATGATAAACAAAAGAAGTTAAGAGGAGGAGGTGAAGGCCTCCAGGGCTTTCATCTTACCTGAGTTTAGGAGCATTTGACCAAGTTCCTGGAGAGCTTCATTGTTTGATCGTCTTCCCCTTTTGCGCCTCGGTTTGGCCTTTTGGTTAGTCTGATGCAGTCCTTGGACTTTGATTCCTAGACCTTTAGTCACTCCATGCCCTCTTTTCTAGCCCTTGTTCTCTGCCTCTTTTTGAGCCAGAAATAGGAAATTGACCTTTTCCATCTCCTCTGTCGGGATGTGTTCCAATCCTCTTTCCTTCCATTGTTCAACCATAGTGTTCAGGTCCATACCCTCTCTTTCCAGGATATCTTGTAGTTCTAGATCCTCTGTGCCTGCTTCACTTATTGACATTTCTGCATCTCCCTCGACATCTTCAGCTCGTCTGGTGATGTCTAGGGTCTCTTCCATAGTATGCATATTAAGGCTTAGGCTTCCCTATTGGGTATTTCCCATTGAATTCGATTGTGAGTCCAGCTGATTAGAGTCTTCTTCTGTAACATTTTTGGCTCTCAGAACTTCAAAAGCATTGCCATTACCTTTAGTAGATATCCCTGTTTTGGGCTAGTTCCTTCGGTTTTCTCTTTGTCTCCCATTGGGCCGGGTAAAACCTTCTTGGTCTTTCGCCGCTCCTTACTTCTTTTTTTTCTGTTTGTTTATTAAGCGGGCATTCCCTGAAGAGGTGTCCATATTCGTGACATCGGCGACATCTAAAGGGCATCTGCTCATATTCAATGGCCTGAAAGAAGACTTCATCCCTAAATTCCAGCCCTTCGTGCAGGGCCCCTGAAACATCCATTTCCACACATATTATTGCACAGTAGGTATACCTTTTTGACAGGGTGGCCTCCAAGGCTTGGACAAACTTCCCCAGTTTTTTACCGATCTGTTCAAGCGCTGAGGGCCTCCAATAGTCAATGGGGAGAGAGAAGAGGCGAATCCATACCGGTACATGAGTAAAAATTTCTTGTTTTGGGGCAAAGTTGGGTTTCCATGGTCTCATATACAGACCTGCCGAAGCATAGAAATAGGGCCCCCCATCAAAAATACGGTCTCTGTCATCCAGGTTTGCAAACACAACCGTAAAAAAACCCTTCACTTCAAGGTGGAGTTGGACATCACCTATGGGTTTCCATTGCTGTTTTATCCAAAGGCATAGGCCTTTTTCAGTCGGCCAAAAGCCCATAAATTTGCAGATCAATGCATGTATTGACATATGGTCCCTACACTCTTGCATTTCTGGATCTATAATGATGACCCGAAGACTTTCTGAAGTTTTTGGTTTACAGCGCCCGTTCTCCACCTGCTTTTTACCTTCTGTAGCAGATCCTGACGGATTCAAGCCATCCTGAGCTTGGGCTTGGTTCTCGACTATAGCTTTTGTCCCTTGCTGTCCCAAGAGATTCCTTCTCGGGAGTAGGGTTATCTTTGTCTTTTCCTTCCATTATATTAATCCCACTTGCTCGCCTTTGACCCTGCGCCTCCTTGGTGATCCCGCTAGCCTTCTGCGTCTTGCCCACATCCCCCTTTCTTGCAGCATCTGAACCAACAATCTGCACTCCTTCAGCCCCTTCTCTGAATTCCTTGCCACCAACCACACCTTGTGGGGTTGAAGGCTTTTTCCACTAACTAGTAGGTAGGTGTAGGTGACAATGCGACAACAGGTTGTATTGGCATGTTGTTTGTGCATGGGGTCACAAGATGATTAGTATTCCCTGGCAGGAGCTGGCAGGAGGAGGTGGTATTGGCAGGCCACCAGACAGGGCATTACACAGAGGTGGTGCTCTCTCATCGGTATATGGGATCCTTGAGATATGGAGGATAGGCGTAGTGGTGTCATTTTCGTTGGCATGTTGGGAGTCGGGCTACTCCGGTCCTTTAGAGCATATGGGGGGATATAGCCCACATCATGGGGTTTACTAGTAGAGTGGTGGATATTTTGGCCCATGCAGGATACTCTACATTACAGGGTGGTACGAGAGTGGGCATTGATACAGAGGACTACGTGGAGTTATATCATAGGGTCCAATGTTATGTAGAGGGATGCATACCGATGCATACGAACCCAATGCTAAGCCATAACATCCAGGGGTATGCAGGGTGGCCTACAGAGGAGCATGGAGATGCATGGGGGATGTGTTGTAGTAGATCGGACTGCGCTATGGAGTAGGAGTGCCTCACATCGCATTGGGTACATGTGGGGAGTGACAGGTGTAATGAAACATGAGGGATACATGACGATAGAGGATGGTATAGCCATAGTCGGGGGTATCCAGTGGTGCACAGGGACAGGTTGCAGCGTACAATGGCATGTCAAAGAGTGCAGAGACACTTGGTAGTATGTAGTGACACATGATGTGGCGCAGCAGGCTCTTGAAGCATTGCCTCCAAGGGGACTTATGTATAGGGGCATTCGGTGTACCATGGGATGCTGCTCACCTAGGATCGATGAGGATCTTTTTGAGCATCTGGAGACACCACGTCTAGCAGAGATAGGGCTACGAGGGTGTTATAGTACATCCGAGGCAAAAAGAGTATCATCCGGAAGATTCCTCTTGAGCATTTAGGTAGACTCTTGATCGTACCTTTTGGGACATACCCACCCATCATCCTCCAGTATTGCTTACGGTCGCAGAGTGTTTGGTTGGTGCCCCTTGACACTCTCCATTCAGGCAGCAAGGCATGGGAGGCTCACCCTTGGCAGTTGGATGAGATACAACGTGTCATGAGCTGGGAGGAGACTCTCCAGTTGAGACACTTGGTAGGTGCACAATTTGATGGGTACAGACTTAGGGATGCCGTGGTTGATTTCCCAGGTAGCATATGTTCCACCCCTGGGCTCACATTTGAGGGACAATGGATGGTAGATTTCGTCTACAGGAGGGTTCCCAGACTCCGAGCAGTGTCCAGGTGTATCATCTGGTGTTGGGATAGCATATTTCACTACATGGTCTGGCCGGAGCAGGGCAGGTACGCATGCATGGGACAAACTCCTGATACTTGGGGTCCACCTATGGGATACATATTGGGGTTAGAGATGAGGGCCAGATGGGTTCTAGCAGGTAGCAATGCTATGCAGCGGCATCCCGTGAGGAGTGGGAGTTGTGAGCTCCTAGTATGGTTGGGGGATCCAGGGATCTGTTGGGCAGCAGGATTACTCCACTTTTTGATGAGCAGGGGCATTGCAAAGGGCGATCTAGTCCACCTTGGACTTAACAGGTCGGGGAGCATTGAGACCTCCATTCCATGGCGAGGCAGACTTATCATGTTGTTGCTCAGGGTCATGATTGCCAATGGAGTGGTAGATATCAACATCATGGAGATGCCTAGGCAAGATGAGCTTGGCCTTCACAGATTTTTCGCCACAAGGCCACAGGAGAGAGGTATACAGTCTGCGCACGATGGGGAGTGTCTCATAGTCAAAGTGGCACAACGTCAGCATGGTGGCACCTCTCTGAGATTAGCAGGGGAACCGAGCATTACAACTCTACACACCTCGATAACCTTTAGGGATGAGTTTTACACTGCATGGGGAGATCGTGTAGATCTTCCATTGGGCTTTAGCGAGTCACTGATGGAGTGGGGTACTTCATTAGCATGGCAGTTTGGTCAACGGGATGATAGCAAGAGGGGCTCATGTAAGCGAGACACTATCTCTGCAGGGATTAGGTGGTATCTTTGAGGGTTTACTCTTGGAGTGTATGGGATGGACTACTTGGTAGGGAAATTTCATGAGGAGTTGGGCATAGTTCCATATTATCATGATTCCCTACTCACTAATGGTGTTCAAAGGGAATCTGCTACTTGTTCTTGGCAGGATGGTGAGTGGATCAGGGGGAGCTTCATGTTGGACAGGGTGGTTTGGGATCCGGGTATTGAGGGACCCCTTCATATCAAGGATATGTAGAGGTTAGGGATGATTCAGTGGTGCATCTAGGACCCTGGCACGTTTTTGCAGCAACAGTAGGGAGTGTCAGCTAGAGAGGATGCTTGTTCAGGCATTGCTTGAGGACAAGCAATTTTTGGCAGGGAGTACTGTAATATCCCAAATTAGCAATTCTGCTAATTAGACTATTAATTTTTGATAAATTTTGATGTTTTTAATGTCAAGCAGAAATAAGGTGGGTCGAGACCCACAATTAATAATTAAGGGAAAATCTATAGCCTATTCCTATAGTTCACAAGGAAAAATTGCAGCCTTAGTGGGGTCCATGTGGCCAACATTCGATTTGGAGGCAGCTCCTTAGGTGTCAACATGGGAGAGGCTCTATGGGGGCAGTGTAGTGAGTGGCTAGATGAGGGGATTGTGTATTCCATGGTGGGCCCAAGGGAACGTTGTGTGCTCAATTGAAGGAAAATCATTTCTTCATTCATTCATCTTCTATTTTGAGTGTCATCTTGACATAGCATGCTTATGTCGGGTGTTAAATCTACCATGCTATTTAGCAGACGAGATCTTCAGGCAGAGATCTCAACCTCTACCGCAAGGGATTGCGAGTGCCCGCTCAGGAGAGCAATTCCATAGTTTTGGTGAAGATTTGACGTAGCAGCAGTAGCAGGAGTGCGTAGTCCCTTAAAGACTACATAAAGGCAGTAGAGACTTCACTGTGTAATCTAGAGGAAGTGTCGAGAGTGTGGGAGAGAAGAGGAGTTCAGCCGGAAGATTTGGAGGGGAGGCTAGCCACCTCCTACCAGGGATTTTGGGTGCATTTTGGAGACATCTACCAGTAGTTCCAGCCAAGATTTGACTTTCCCAGCAGTTGGGTGAGCCAAGCCCAAGAGGGCCAGTTTCCGAGGTCAAAACTAGGACGAACCCTTTCTGGGTTTATTGAAGAGAAGTAAAGATTAATTTGAAAAAAAATTCTGGGCAGGTTTTAGGTGTCAAACAAAGATCCTAACTCAGCCAGCAACTAGTGGAGCTAGGGGAAAATAGGGCCAAAATTCCAGGGTCAACATTTGGCCAATTCCTTTGCGGGTTTTTGTGGGTTTTGTGAGTAGAGTTCCGGGGTTAAAAGCCCGAAATTTTTTGAGCAGTGGAAGCAGCCAAACCAGTAGTCCAAAGTCAGCTAGCAACAACATTTATGGGCAAAGCAACGCAACACTAGAGCCACATAGAGCCAGTTGCAGAGAGTCATTTCAGCTTGGGTTCAGAAGTATTGCAGCCTGCCTTGAGTAGGCCCAGGTGCACCTATTCCACCACCTCTTTTGTACTCAATTCCCGACATTAATAAAATGGCTCAGCTCATCTTTTGACTTCATTTATCATGTATTGATGATGTAATTTATTTTGCTGTAGTTTTAGTCTATTTTTGCTGGTATTACTGTCATTTTCCCATTTGGGGATATTACAGTGGTTGTATATGTTGATGACATAATATTTGGAAGCAACAAAAAGTCCCTAGTCCAATGGTTTTCTAATGAAATGAAATATGAGTTTGAAATGTCACTCTTTCTTCCTTGATCTACAAATTATACAAAACTCAGTAGTTATGTTCATCTCACAAGGGAAATACTTTAAAGAATTGTTGAAAAAGTTAAGAATGGAGGATTGTACCCCTGTCACTACTCCCATCGTTGTTGGATGCAAGCTAAGAAAGGATGATGAATCACCGGAAGTTGATCAAAAGTTGTATAGATCTATGATTGGCAGCCTATTATTACCAACATCTTCAAGACCAGACATAATGCTAGAAGTTGGGTTAGTAGCAAGATATCTATTAGCTCCAAAGGAAAGCCATATCTTAGCAACAATGAACTAAGTTTGCAAGTATTTACCTTTGAACACCTAGGTTTTCATTGTGCAATGACTTACACATGTCTTTCTAGTGGCTTCTCACTTTAGGCAATTCAGGGTGTTTTTCTAAGACCCTGGTTTATATATTTACAAATTGTAGTTAATCCTAAGTGGGTTATGGAAGTTATGCAAGTAGAGGTGTTTGCTATTATGAAAAATTTACTACATATCATTCATCTACTGTTCCAAACAAAATGAAAGTATACAGTAGCATTCCTACTAACCTTAATATTTTCTATCATACAATTTAACATGGAAAATTTCTCATTATTGCCATGATTTTTTTAATCATATGGACTATGCACTTGTTAGGTGAAAATTTATACTATAAAGATAACAATTCATTCCTATAAATGAAAAAATGTTCAACCATTATTCAAACAACATTAAGAGAAACCAGTACTAATATCAAGTTAAATCAAAGAAAAACAATATGAAGCTTATTCTATGAAATGAAACATATATAGATAATTTGATGCTATGACTAGATTAAAAGCCATGTTACTGTTTGGAAAAAATAGCCATGTTACCGATAGCTAGATACCTGATGGTGTCAACTATTTACCTTTGAACACCTAGGTTTTCATTGTGCAATGACTTACACGTCTTTCTAGTGGCTTCTATCACTTTAGGCAATTCAGGGTGTTTTTCTAAGACCCTGGTTTATATATTTACAAATTGTAGTTAATCCTAAGTGGGTTATGGAAGTTATGCAAGTAGAGGTGTTTGCTATTATGAAAAATTTACTACATATTATTCATCTACTGTTCCAAACAAAATGAAAGTATACAGTAGCATTCCTACTAACCTTAATATTTTCTATCATACAATTTAACATGGAAAATTTCTCATTATTGCCATGCTTTTTTTAATCATATGGACTATGCACTTGTTAGGTGAAAATTTATACTATAAAGATAACAATTCATTCCTATAAATGAAAAAATGTTCAACCATTATTCAAACAACATTAAGAGAAACCAGTACTAATATCAAGTTAAATCAAAGAAAAACAATATGAAGCTTATTCTATGAAATGAAACATATATAGATAATTTGATGCTATGACTAGATTAAAAGCCATGTTACTGATTGGAAAAGATAGCCATGTTACCGATAGCTAGATACCTGATGGTGTCAACTCCCTTAAAATGTTGTCAAATATGAAGCAATCGTCCAAAGCTACATTGCAACCAGTACCATAGGTAGGGAACTGCCAAGCATTCCACAAATTCGTGAGAAAGGTAAAATGGATGGTCGTAAAATCTTAGCTATTGTTGGTTTTCAAAAATCATTTTTTCCCTAGAAGTTATTGTTACAATATTCAATGCCACATCCTTCTTATATCATACTTCAAAATGTTCTTGCTATATTCTATTTTAAATTCAGAAGCAAGGATTTCTTTTAGAAATGCTTTAAAGATGAAATTATAACAATTAAGAAAAGTTTAAATGAAGGTTTTTTCAAGTGAACAAAAAATAATTAGCATGACAATGGTAAGAATGAACTAAGAAAATTACATTAGATATAATATTTTACAATTGATGGAACTACATTGCTGTAATGGTTAGAAGATATTGCTCTAGAATGATAAACAAGAATGGGAATAACAAAAGTTAAATCTAACACCCCTCATCGCACATGTGAGGCTTTCAGTATTTTCCAGTTTCGGATTTTCTAGGAGTTGCATTTGCACTCCCACATTGTACTCGCACTGGTTGTATCCTTTTGTCCCATCGACCTATTTATGGTCATTCGTTGGATATTAATAAAATTATCTTATCTTATCTTAGCACACGTCTTGGTTGCATGAGTAATTCAAATTTTAAATACAATTGGGGCTTACTTTATGGGTGCACACATTTCCTTGGCATTACCCTTATGGTATTACTGATGACATTTTCAGTGGTGGCTGTGTTATGTCTAGAGGAAGATGGCTAGTGCAAAGTATGAGTTTATACCTCCAAAGTTACTATGACATTCAGCAGCATGGTTTACATGGTTTGCATCATATATGAATGAAGTTCCTAGAATAGATGATAATTATTACATGATTCTTGTTACACCTCATTGCAATAGTAGTACATACAGATTTTTGCAACATATTTTACCACCATTGTAAGCCGAAGGTCACAAGTCAAAATGCTTATAAAAACCATGTGAAGCCTTGTATTAGGTGTCCAAAGTGTTGTGTTTGGTTGGACCATGGCCAATCCCTTTGCATTCATCTCTAGCTACTTTCATCCTTGATAGGATTAGAGGGCCTTGGATGGATTAGTTGAGGACTCATGGTTCCAGGGGAACCTACTTTTGTAGGGGTGATCACCGATGTATGGGCTAATCCAACCTACATCAAGATGCACCTACGTCTTACCACATAGGTGTAATATCCCGAATGGAAATAAACAGCAATATAAAGCACATAAACAAAGACATACAACAACAAGAGACAAATCATAAGAAAACAGACAAGATGGAGAACGTTGAGCCATTTTATTAGTACTGAGAAATGGAAATGTGTACAGAGGTGATCAGAATGATGGCACCTCGGCTTGCACTAGGCAAGTGTAGAAAGACTCTCAGAAAATGGCTCGGAATGGCTTCTCCCTCAAGACTGCGTTATCCCCAGAGTTGCTGGTATTGTTACTGTGTTGTTGCTACTACTGGAATGAACTGAATCTTTGGGGCTTCTCCCCACCTCAGAAAATTCTGAAACTTCGGGAATGGCCTCTCCTCCCAATACCTACAAAATCCCAGAAAGCTTTCCGGAAATGGCTGACCCCCGAAAATGGCTCCCTTGAGGCACTACGTTATTCCCCAATGAGGGATGCTGGCCCTGAATGATCTACTCCAAATAATGGCCCTTGACTCCTGCAAAATGCTGGAATAGGGAAGGGCTGGCCCCTTTCCCACTATCCCGGGTTGAATCCACCGACAAACCCTCAATCCGGAACCACCTCCTCCCAATACTGCATCCTTCCTCTCACTGATTGTACTGTCTCTCTGAGTGAATTCTCCGATTGTGGTTGTTGCAACTCTCTCTGGCAAAACAACGATGAAACTCCTCACCCGAGCAGGCACTCGAAGGTCCCCGGGGCTGAGGTTGGGATCTTCGAACGGAGACACCCGATGTACTGAACAGTATGTGCAGACTTTGCTAAACAGCAAGCGTGCTCAATGTCAAAAGACAAATCTCATAGATGCATAATCAAAATGAATCAAAATGAGGAGACCCTCCCTCCTTTTATGCTTGGTGAGCCTTGCTCTCACCTACGCCCCACCATCAACTACGTTGTCCCCTTGAGCCATGCTGTCCATCTCTCACTACGCTGGCTTGGTCCCACGCTGCCTACGCTGCCCCTTTTCCCACGTTTCCAACTAGTCATGTCTCTTAAGTGACTTTAGGAAATAATTTTTATCCTAAGTGTGAGTTAAGTGTCCCTCTTCTCCCACTTTATTTATAACTTAACTTTATAAAGGAAAAATAGTCAAAATTAATATTTCCAATTAGCTATTACTAATTGGGAATATTACAGTCCTCCCCGGCAAAATGTTGCTTGTCCTCAAGCAACTGTAATGATGGATGCTGCAAAATCTTCTCACTCTCCTAGGTGGCATCCTCATCCGGTAAATTCCTCCATCTCACTAGGTACTCTTTGACTGTCCTGCTCCGTAGCTGCCTCTCCCTAGTGTCAATAATGGCCTCTGGCTGTAGCACCAGATGCCCCTCATCATCGATGGGCGGAAGCTCCTCTGTTGCAGTCACCTGCTGTCCTAGTGCCTTCTTCAGGCACGACACATGAAAAATGTTATGAATCTTGCTACCAGTGGGCAGCTCCAACTCATATGCAACCTCTCCAACTCTGTGTGTCACCCTATATGGCCCATAAAAGCGAGGCTTAAGCTTTTCAACCCCCTTCTGCTTCAGCTTGGACTGCCGATATGGCTGCAAGCATAAGTAGACCAAATCCCCTACCTCAAACTGCCTCTCCACACGTCCCCTGTCGGCGTGTTGACCACACTTCGTCAACTACCCATAGCAGTACACCCCCATTTTTTCAAATGGGATTCGTCATGTTCGACGTGGTTGCGCCATTCAGATTCCATCATCCAGTTTCGATCGACAGTTTTTATAATGATGTAAACCCATTTTGCATTTTATGATGTAAATGATCTATGTAAGACCGTCCATGTATGTAACAACCTAGGTAAGCCTAGTATGTTGTTGATGACTTCCATTCTAGGAGGTTTTTCGTCTCACTGATTCACGAAAGTGATCGGCAGAGTTTTTCCCTCCAGCCTCACCCCAAAGCTAGGGTGGATTTTGTCATCAGCATGCTAAGTGAGTCCTAGTGTTCTATCAAGTCCTTGTAAAAGTAGTTTCAACTACTTGGTCTACTAGATCATATGTTGAGTCGCAGAACTGGGTATTTATTTGAGGGTCTATACAAATGGGTTTTCCCCCCTTCATGTATGTAAAAGTATTATCTCATGTAAAAGAGGGTTGGAAAAAATAATTATAATCCCCTCTTAGTCAATTAATTAAATTTTCTGGTCAATTAATTAATAAAATCTTAAACCAGAAATTTAATTAATTTAGGGTCCTAAATTAGGATTAAATCTTTAAAGGCAAATTTGTGGGTCCTTGGAAAATGATTTTGAAAGCCCCAAGCCAAGGAAATTTTGAGAATTTTGAGAAATATTGGACCCTTGGGCCTTGGTGGTTGAGTCAAAGTCAAAATTTTGGGGTAATTAACTCAAAAATAGTATTTTTGAGTTAATTAAAATTGAATTAAATGATAAATTCGTTTTTTCCCCAAAATTTTAATTTCAACGTCCCGGATTAAAAGATAATTAAATCTTTTGGACGGTTGAGATTATTTTGACGAGGATCATCCAAACTAGCCGTTAGAGATCTAGTCCTATAAATTTAGAGGTCTTTGTCATTCTTGGATCATCCGATCTCAGAATCGTGTACTCGTCTGGAAGCTCTTGTGATTTTTTCTTGGTGAATAAAGCAAAAAGACTTTGGGGTTACAGATCTTGATGTTCCTTCTCAAATTTATGTGGTGAATTGTCTCTGAACTCTGCTACTTGGTTTCTTGTGTTTTATGCTTGATGGCCTACATGGATTGATCTGCATATAGGTATCTTATGCAGTTTTCTGGATTTATGAAATAGCATTCTGATTTTTGAATGGATCTCATGTTGTTTTCTTGAATCTCTATCAGTTTAAAGCTCAGATCTAAGTGTGCAGGGGATTTTTTAAAAGATTGGGCGTTTGGGGAAATCTTCAGTTGGATCAGCCATCTCCCAATAAGCATAGATTTGATAAGCTCTTGATTTGTTAAATTCTGGGTCCATCTTATGATATTTGGGTTTTTGCAGGGTCTTCTAAGGCTTGTACCTCTCATTAAAATCTTAATCTCTGAAAATTGAGCTAAAATGGATATGCAATCTAACCAAGGAGGGTTTTTAATTTGTAAATTAGTGTAAATTTGTAATTTATCTGCGAGGGTTTAATTGTTTCTTGGGGTGTGTCTTCAGATCTGACTGTCTTTGCAGGTTACAGGATTAAAATCGAAATTTTTTAGATCTAAGGCAGATCTAGCTTCCAAAGGCCAGATCTGGCCTCAGAATCCTCATTGTGGACATTCTGGGCGTTATTTTTAAGGTGCGTTTTAAATCTGAACTTAAATTGAACAATTTGAGTTGCTGGGCGGAATTTATATGTACTGGGTTTAGCTCTGACTGCTGCCTTCATTTCCTGCGTTACTTTCCAAAAATTGCCCTTAGCTCTGCCATTCGAATCCATTGTACCATCTGCAAACCATTCTCATGCCATCGACCTTGCTAATCAAACCCTCCATCGAACTCAGCGTTCTCCATTTCCCACGCTGTCTTTTATTCTCCACGTCAAAACCTTTCTCTGCGCATAATTTCTCATCTATCCTGCTGTCTTCACTTTCTCTGCTCCTTTGTCGTCGATTCATTTTTTCACAACTTATTCACGCTTCATCTCCCCGCTCCGTCCGCTCAATCGACGCCTCTCCCGCACTCAAACGCACAAGCAATACCAAAACGCATATAAAATTTGAAACCCGCCTCCCTTCTCCGCACGCCGTCCAGCCCTCGTCCATCTCTGCTGCGGCATCTCTGCTCCGTCCCACCTGCAACACATAAAAACGACAACAATAAAAACGCACACACATCAAATTGTAAACCCGCGTCGAAATTTTTCTTAGTTCGATGTCATTTTAAATTTTGTGCATAGTTCGATTTTAGAATTAGATTTAATTTTTAAATTTGTAATATAGTTTTAGGTTTAGTTTATGATAGCGTTATTTTCTTAGGGTGTATGGCTTTATGATTTCGATAGCGTAGTTTTAATTTTAAGATTCCATTTTAATATTTAGCTTTAATTTAATTTAGTTTAGATTTGTTAAAATTTAGTTTTAGTTTTAGTCTTAGCCTTGAAATAGTTTTAATTTAGTTTTGATTTCATTTTAATTTAGATTTTAGATTTGTTTTGTTTTGTTTTGTTTTGTTTTAGATTTTAATTTCTTAAGTTTCAATTTAGTTTGATTTTAGTTTTGTTCAGATTTAACTTTTGTTAGAATTTTTATTTAGATTTAGATTTAAATTCAAAAAAATAAAATAAAAAAATAAAAAAATAAAAAAATTTAAAAAATTTCTCAAAAAATATCTTTTATGGTCAAGTGAGCTTTTGAAATTTTATCTTGAGATTGACTATATAAAATCGTTGATTTGTCTGGATCGAAATTAATTGAGCATTTTAAATCCTGGCATTTTCATTATTCATGGTTGTGGTGTTTTAATTAAATATTATTAATCAATCGTGTTTTAATAAGCAGTAGCTAAGCATCATTTACTGGCTTATAATTGCATAACAGGATCTTATTTGACTCCATAAGGCACTGGTCTCTATCGTAAAATCTAATCTAGATCTGTGAAATCCTGTTAATTTCATATTGTACTTGATGTTCTAGCTGTGTCTCCTGGATTTTTCCTCCTCATTTCTAACAGGGTCCACCTCCCTTAGCTTGCAAGGAGACAGCTTAAAGAGAGAGATTGGGGATAAAGGTGACAGCCCCCAGTCTGAGCCGTTGTCGCGGGGCCCTGAACAATCTGTGCGACAACATTTTTTTGGCGCCGTTGCCGGGGATAGAGTTTTTCTGTCCTTGGTCTTAACGACATTTTCTAATCTTCTGATTTTTCATCGCCTTGTCTTTCGTCATATCTCTAATCATTTCATCATCGTATCTTTAGCACCTGGACATTTTGGTTGGCTTCTTGTTTGAGTGGCGACTCCACTTATTCATCTTTTTACTCCCAGACAAGAATCCCCCCGTGATATCCATCTGCTATCTCTCGATTATTTCTTCTGTTTTAGAATTAGTTTCATGTGCAAGTGGCGACTCCAGTGCTTTCATTTCTTACAAGAGTTCCTGCCAAGAAGTTCGCTTCTTGAGGACCTTTTGATTATTCTTGAACACGGATCTATTTCTTAAATTTTAAGCAGGTCATCATGGATGACACCTTTCATGACATGCCGGAAGAGGCCACTTCAAAATTGCCTTTTTTCTCAGGTGGTGATCCGGGCACTGCTCTATTACATCTAAGGACGGTCAAACTTTTTATACATAAATATTGTCGTCCCTCACAATATAATCATGAAGATGTCAAGATACGTGTCTTTGGCTATTCTTTAAAAGGTGATGCTATCGATTGGTTTCGAAATTGCCCTGAAGAGTATTGTTTAGAAGATATCATCAATTCTTTTACAGATAAATACATAAAAAATGACTCGCCTTGTGTTCCCAGTATTGTGCAAAATAATAAAATTGATCTTGTAGAAGATTCAGCTATCAGCAGGAGTTTTCCAAACAATTCTCAAGACGAATCCACTTGTGCCACGACATCACAAACCCACGATAGTGGTGAAACGGAAACAAGTTGTCAAATCAGTCTCAACAACGATAAGCATCTTGTTAGCGAATTGATTCAGATGGTTAAGGGTATACAACTAAATCAAGCTCAGGTAATCAAGAATATGGAGGCCAACCAGGCTCAAATCATTAAGAATATGGAACTTAATCAAGAAAAAATAATAGCGGATCATGCCAGGGAAATTGGTTCTATGCAGAACAGATTAAAGGTCATGGAATTTAATCACTCCAATCAAATAATTGCCATGGAAGAAAAACATGTTAGGGAAATGATGATCATGGAAACAAATCATAAGAAAGAGATGAACTGTATGCAAAATTTCTTCATGGCCATGAAAGCGGATAATGATAAAATGATTCAAAACATGGAAGCTAACCAGATCAATCTTCAAAATCGGATAAATACCTTAGAAGAAAGTCATGCACAGGAAATAAATGTCATGGAAAACAAGTTAAAAATGATGGAAGTTAATCATTCTGATCAGATATCTCTGCAACACAAATTGTCAACTATTGAAGAAATGCATGCCAAGGAGATGAGTTCCATACAGGAGAAGTTGGAAAAAATGGAAATATCACACATGCAAGATTTCCAACCCAGGTCAGGTTTGTCAAAAGATCATAAGCCTCCCAGTTTGCTGAAGCAGTTTCCATCTCATCACACGGAGGTCACTTTTCCCATTAAGGAAGAGTTAACTATGGCTACAAAGGATGTTGAAAAAGACCAAGCTTATGTGTCACCATTGACAGAGTATATTCAAAATAAGATTGGTTGCGCTCCAGGTTCATCAAAGGTTTTGTACAAGGAATTTCAAGATAAGGACAAGAAATCTACAATAGCCTCATTGTTGACATCACAACCCACTCCGACGAAGAGAAAGAAAAAGAAAGGAAAAAGTAAGCGGTTTGATTCGTCTGATGGTCGAGAGCAGCTTGACATTCGGATAAGACAGAGTCCTACATTATGCAAGATCGGCCATGGCACATCTGAAAAGCAGCCAACAGACTTGCCTAAAAGTAGGCAAATGCTTAGCATACACTATATTGAGCACATCTGATGCCACAGGGCATCCTCTGTATCGTATTTCTAACCCTACTCCTCGTTATTTCAGCATTTCATTTTGCAGTTAGAGTAGATTTACTTTTCATGTTAAATAGAATAATAAATAAAAGAAGAGCTTCTATTTTTCATGAGCTTAATGTTATATGATGATATTTGGATGGACGCTACTTATATAATCTTGTGTGTTGCTTGGATGCAGATTCTGGATTCTCACATTCCTTCGATGAAGCAACGTGTCCCCAAGTAGAGCCAGATGTTGACCACACTTCGTCAACTACCCATAGCAGTACACCCCCATTTTTTCAAATGGGATTCGTCATGTTCGACGTGGTTGCGCCATTCAGATTCCATCATCCAGTTTCGATCGACAGTTTTTATAATGATGTAAACCCATTCTGCATTTTATGATGTAAATGATCTATGTAAGACCGTCCATGTATGTAACAACCTAGGTAAGCCTAGTATGTTGTTGATGATCTCTATCCTAGGAGGTTTTTCGTCTCACTGATTCACGAAAGTGATCGGCAGAGTTTTTCCCTCCAGCCTCACCCCAAAGCTAGGGTGGATTTTGTCATCAGCATGCTAAGTGAGTCCTAGTGTTTTTTTATCGAGTCCCTGTAAAAGTAGTTTCAACTACTTGGTCTACTAGATCATATGTTGAGTCGCAGAACTGGGTATTTATTTGAGGGTCTATACGAATGGGTTTTCCCCCTTCATGTATGTAAATGTATTATCTCATGTAAAAGAGGGTTGGAAAAATAATTATAATCTCCTCTTAGTCAATTAATTAAATTTTCTGGTCAATTAATTAATAAAATCCTAAACCAGAAATTTAATTAATTTAGGGTCCTAAATTAGGATTAAATCTTTAAAGGCAAAATTTGTGGGTCCTTGGAAAATGATTTTGAAAGCCCCAAGCCAAGGAAATTTTGAGAATTTTAAGAAATATTGGACCCTTGGGCCTTCGTGGTTGAGTCAAAGTCAAAATTTTGGGGTAATTAACTCAAAAATAGTATTTTTGAGTTAATTAAAATTGAATTAAATGATAAATTCGTTTTTTCCCCAAAATTTTAATTTCAATGCTCCGGATTAAAAGATAATTAAATCTTTTGGACGGTTGAGATTATTTTGACGAGGATCATCCAAACTAGCCGTTAGAGATCTAGTCCTATAAATTTAGAGGTCTTTGTCATTCTTGGATCATCCGATCTCAGAATCGTGTACTCGTCTGGAAGCTCTTGTGAATTTTTCTTGGTGAATAAAGCATAAAGACTTTGGGGTTGCAGATCTTGATGTTCCTTCTCAAATTTATGTGGTGAATTGTCTCTGAACTCTGCTACTTGGTTTCTTGTGTTTTATGCTTGATGGCCTACATGGATTGATCTGCATATAGGTATCTTATGCAGTTTTCTGGATTTATGAAATAGCATTCTGATTTTTCAATGGATCTCATGTTGTTTTCTTGAATCTCTATCAGTTTAAAGCTCAGATCTAAGTGTGCAGGGGATTTTTTAAAGGATTGGGCGTTTGGGGAAATCTTCAGTTGGATCAGCCAACTCCCAATAAGCATAGATTTGATAAGCTCTTGATTTGTTAAATTCTGGGTCCATCTTATGATATTTGGGTTTTTGCAGGGTCTTCTAAGGCTTGTACCTCTCATTAAAATCTTAATCTCTGAAAATTGAGCTAAAATGGATTTCAAATCTAACCATGAGGGTTTTAAATTTGTAAATTAGTGTAAATTTGTAATTTATCTGCGAGGGTTTAATTGTTTCTTGGGGTGTGTCTTCAGATCTGACTGTCTTTGCAGGTTACAGGATTAAAATCGAAATTTTTTAGATCTAAGGCAGATCTAGCTTCCAAAGGCCAGATCTGGCCTCAGAATCCTCATTGTGGACATTCTGGGCGTTATTTTTAAGGTGCGTTTTAAATCTGAACTTAAATTGAACAATTTGAGTTGCTGGGCGGAATTTATATGTACTGGGTTTAGCTCTGACTGCTGCCTTCATTTCCTGCGTTACTTTCCAAAAATTGCCCTTAGCTCTGCCATTCGAATCCATTGTACCATCTGCAAACCATTCTCATGCCATCGACCTTGCTAATCAAACCCTCCATCGAACTCAGCCTTCTCCATTTCCCACGCTGTCTTTTATTCTCCACGTCAAAACCTTTCTCTGCGCATAATTTCTCATCTATCCTGCTGTCTTCACTTTCTCTGCTCCTTTGCTGTCGATTCATTTTTTTTCACAACTTATTCACGTCATCTCTGCCTCCGTCCGGCTCAATCGACGCCTCTCCTGCACTCAAACGCACAAGCAATACCAAAACGCATATAAAATTTGAAACCCGTCCTCTCTCCACGCCGTCCAGCCCTCGTCCATCTCTGCTGCGGCATCTCTGCTCCGTCCCACCTGCAACACATAAAAACGACAACAATAAAAACGCACACACATCAAATTGTAAACCCGCGTCGAAATTTTTCTTAGTTCGATGTCATTTTAAATTTTGTGCATAGTTCGATTTTAGAATTAGATTTAATTTTTAAATTTGTAATATAGTTTTAGGTTTAGTTTATGATAGCGTTATTTTCTTAGGGTGTATGGCTTTATGATTTCGATAGCGTAGTTTTAATTTTAAGATTCCATTTTAATATTTAGCTTTAATTTAATTTAGTTTAGATTTGTTAAAATTTAGTTTTAGTTTTAGTCTTAGCCTTGAAATAGTTTTAATTTAGTTTTGATTTCATTTTAATTTAGATTTTAGATTTGTTTTGTTTAGTTTTGTTTTGTTTTAGATTTTAATTTCTTAAGTTTCAATTTAGTTTGATTTTAGTTTTGTTCAGATTTAACTTTTGTTAGAATTTTTATTTAGATTTAGATTTAAATTCAAAAAAATAAAATAAAAAAATAAAAATAAAAAAAATTTAAAAAATTTCTCAAAAAATATCTTTTATGGTCAAGTGAGCTTTTGAAATTTTATCTTCAGATTGACTATATAAACGAGTTGATTTGTCCTGATCGAAATTAATTGAGCATTTTAAATCCTTGCATTTTCATTATTCATGGTTGTGGTGTCTTTCATTAAATATCATCGTGATTAATCGTGGTTTTTATTATAAGCAAGTTGTAGCTAGTCATCAATTACCGGGTTTATAATTGCATAATGAGATCTTGTTTGACTCATAAGGTAATCGGTCTTAAAAGTGAAATCTAATCTCAGGAATCTCGTTTATTCTCACAAATATTTGATGTTCTAGCTGTGTCTCCTAGATTTATCCTTCTTTCTAAAAGGGTCTACCTCCCTTAGCCTGCAAGGAGACAGCTTAAAGAGAGAGATTGGGGATAAAGGTGACAGCCCCCAATCTGAGCCGTTGTCGCGGTGCCCTGAACAATCTGTGCGACAACACGGCGTACAGCTTCTGCTAATTCTGCGCTGTAGCCATGTTATCCTTGAGATCTCGGAGTATATCCTGACTCTCTTGGATCCAATCCTTGGCTCTAGGAGCCTTGCTAGCACCAAACATCATGTCAGCAAAAGATAAAGCATGATACCCATACAATGCGTAAAATGGAGACATACCGATGAACATATGATGAGTGTTGTTGTAGCAGTACTCCCCCAAGTGCAACCATCTCAACCATGCCTTCTGCTGTTCGCTGACATAATTACGTAAGTAGCCCTCCAGCCACTTGTTCACTATCTTTGTCTGCCCATCCGTCTAGGGGTGGTAACTAGTACTCAGTTTCAACTCAGTGCCCACCAAATAGAAAAGCTCCTGCCAAAACCCACCCATGAAGCGGCTATCCCTGTCACTGACAGTGGTCTTTGGGAGACCATGCAATCTGAAAATGTCCCTGAAGAATAACTCTGCTACATGTGTTGTAGTGTAACGTGCCAATATGGCAAAGAAGTGAGCATATTTAGTCAGCCAATCAATGACTACAAATATGCAATCCTTGCCCTGCACAGTGGACAACCCCGTAATGAAATCCATCGAGATACTCTCCCATTTCCCCTCAGGTATGGGAAAAGGCTGCAATAACCCTACCGGATGGTTCATCTCCCCCTTGTTACACTGGCAAACTTCGCACTCCCTGACATGTTGGAGTACATCCTCCTTGAGGCCCTTCCAAGAGGACCTCTCCCTGATGGCCCTATAGGTCTTGGTGAACCCTTGGTGGCCTGATAATGGCGAGTCATGTGAGGCGTGCAATATCTTCTTCTTGAGTTGGGAGCTCTCAGTCAAGAAAATCCTGTCCCTGTAGTAGATCACCTCGTCCATCACCCTATACCTGTCATCTGTCACCTATCCATCCAAATCTCACAGGCAAAATGGTCCTTGGAGTACTCCACTAGAAGTTGAGCCCTCCAGTCCGTGTCCAAACTCATCAAGGACAATGTTGTCGGTCTGCGTGAAAGTGCATCGGCCACCACGTTGTTCTTCCCCTTGACATACTCCATGTCAAAATCATATGCCTGGATTTTGCTGACACACTTCTGTTGCCTCTCTTGCAACTGTTTCTGCTCTAGGAAGAATCGGAGGTTGTTGTGGTCTGTCCTCACTCTGAACCTGTTCCCTACCAGGTACTGCTGAAACTTGGCTAATGCATGCATGATGGCCAACATCTCCTTGTCGTATATAGCATACAACCTCTCATGTGGCAGCAGCTTCCCGCTCTCGAAAGCTATGGGATGGCCTCCCTACATCAAAACTGTGTCTATCCCCTCCCCTAATGCATCACACTCTAGGACAAAAGGCTGTGTAAAATTTGGCAATGTCAAAATTGGACAGCTGCTCATCACCTCCTTGAGCCTGTCGAAATCCCTCTGCACTGTATCAGTCCAACTGAATGCCCCCTTTTTGGTGAGATCCGTAAGGGGTACTGCAAGTTGGGAAAATCCCTTGACGAACTTCCGGTAGTAGGTGCAGATACCCACAAATCCTTGAAGCTCCATCACGTTCTTCGGCTCTGGCCAATCCCTGATGGCCTTGATCTTCTCCTCGTGGACCCTCACTCCGTCCACCTCGATGATGTACCCTAGATAGAGCATCTCTGTCAGCCCAAACTTGCATTTGGAGAGCTTAGCATAAAATTGCTGTTCCTCCAAGATGTGCAGTACCGCCTCTATATGTTGGAGGTGCTCCTCCCATGTCCTGTTGTAAATCAAGATGTCGTCAAAAAACACTAATACACACTTCCTCAAGTGACTGCAGAAGATGTGATTCATGCATGACTGAAATGTGGCCGAGGCATTGGTCAGCCCAAAGGAAATCACCAAGAACTCAAAATGGCCATAATGACACCTGAAAGCGGTCTTGGGAATGTCCTGCTCCCTCACGCGAATCTGATGGTACCCGGATCTCAAATCAATCTTTGAGAAGAACTTTGATCCTCTCAGCTCATCCATCAACTCATCGATCCGTAGGATGGGGTACCGGTTCTTCATGGTCTTCTTGTTTAGGGCTCGGTAGTCAATGCACATCCTCAATGTGCTGTCCTTCTTTTTCACTAGTACTACAAAAGAAGCAAAAGGGCTAGTGCTGGGGCGGATGTGTCCAAGAGCTAAGAGCTCATGGATGGCCCTCTCAATCTCATCCCGATAGGCCTTAGGATGCCTATAGGGTGTAGTGATAACAGCCTGGATGCCCTGCTCCAGCTTAATCGTGTGCTCAAAACCCCGTTCTGGTGGCTGCCCTGGTGGTATCTCCCCAAATATTGTAGCATACCTGTCGAGAATGGACTATACATCTGGGTGTATGGCCTACCCTGTAGATCCTGCCTCTAACACACGCAACTCCACTGTCCACTCTATGTCCCCCTTCCGGAAATCTGCCTCCATCCAGTGTGCTAAAACTATCAGTGGCGGGTAGGTGTGCATACCCCGAATCTTCTCATGCCTCCCAGTCTTCTAGTCCGTCCACTCCATCTCCAAGGTCTCCCAATCAATGGTGACCTTTCCTAGCGTGATCAACCACTGTACCCTCAGTATCACGTTGGTGCTCGGAATGTCCACCATGAAGGAGTGATCTGTCAGGGTGTACATCCCCATAGTCACTGCCAAGGCTAGCACATACCTGGCACACTGCATGGTCCGGTCCCCTGGAACCAATACCGAAAACCCATCAAAGCTTTCCGTCGGTATGCCCCTCCGCTCTACCAACTGGGCATCAATGAAATTGTGGGTGGCCCCATTGTCCACTAACGCTGAAACATGTTGTCCCATACTGTGCCTCGGACACGCAATGTCAAGTACTTGGGAACTCCTCGCAAGGCTGCAAGGGCTCCCTCGGTAGGTGCAAAAGCTGCACCTCCCGCTCCTGGTGGTGGAGGTGGCAAATGATCACCCCTCTACGTTGTATTGCTACCTCCAGCCTCTATCTCCTCATACTCCTCTTCTTCCCTGCTACTGTCAGAGAAGACCTTGATGTAATGTGCCTTCCCCGCGGCACAACAGTGTCCTAGAGCCCATGGCTCTTGGCATGTGAAGCACAACCTCCTCTGCTTCAGATCTCTCCTAGCCTCATCATCTCCAAGCCCTCTGCCTTGATTCCCACTTGGAGGTGGAACCCTCACGTCCTTCCCCTTCGGCTGGAGTGTTGGTCTCTGGGGAAAAGGAGCTCTAGTCCGGGGTAGTGCATCCTGCAAATCCCGAGTCCTCCCAATTGCATCATGGAGTGTCGTCAGCCTTGTCGATCTGACTAAACCTCATAGAGGCTCTACCAATCCGTCTATGAACATATAGATCATCCGAGCCGCGGATAAATTAGGTACCATCACGGAGAGTCTCAAAAACTCTTAGATGTATGTGTCCAGGCTCCCAGTCTGCTTGAGCTTTGTTAGCTCAACAAAATTCTCCTATGGATCCTTTTGATCAAAACGCTCTACCAGCCTCCATATAAACTCGACATATGCTATCACTCCCGAGTGCCCTAGCGTAGCCATCCCGTGAAACCACCAATCCTAGGCCTTGCCCTCTAGGTGCAGTGCTGCCACCTTGATGGCCTCTAGCTCTGCCATCTGATTAAGCTGGAAATATATATCCAACTTCTCCACCCAAGCCTCGCCGAACACTTGGATGATCCGTCAAATGTCGGTAAATGAAACCTGCCTACAGTGTGTTGTACATCCCCGTCATGTGAGTGCCTGTTCCCCCCTGTGATGGTTGCCGGGTCTGCTGTCCCGCTTGAGCTGAACGAAATCATGGAATGTGAGGGCATCTCTGAACTCCTGACCATAGGAATGGTACTCAGCAAAGTAATCTCCCATGTGTGCCAGTTCCTGCTCCTGCTGTGCTCCTGCCCCAGTGTCTGCGGCAAGAAAAGTAGGCATCGTGGAACGGGGAGGTGTGTGTGATGCCATTTGCTACGCTATGAGATGCTCCTATAAGTGATGAGATATGCCCGAGCCCTCCCCAATATGGAAACCCCTTGGAGTCTCACGCTGTCTAGACTCTGTCGTGAACCTTTGCCCCATCTCTTCTATTGGTCTCGACAAATTCTACACTGATTTGAGGAGTTCCCCAAACTCCTTCCCGGCATCTCTTTCCTTCGCCATTGGTTCCTCTTCCTCTGCATCCACCACTTGAACACTGTCACCTTTCCTGAAAGTGAGCTCTAACCTCTGTTCTTGGTCTTTATACTTTCTTCCCCGATAAGTGATATATGGTTTTCCTGCTGGTGTCATAGACAATCTGCTCCACAGGCTGAGCTAAGTCTATGAGCTCTGATACCACTGTAATATCCCGAATGGAAATAAACAGCAATATAAAGCACATAAACAAAGACATACAACAACTAGAGACAAATCATAAGAAAAACAGACAATATGGAGAATGCTGAGCCATTTTATTAATACTGAGATATGGAAATGAGTACAGAGGTGATCAGAATGATGGCACCTCGGCTTGCACTAGGCAAGTGTAGAAATACTCTCAGGAAATGGCTCGGAATGGCTGCTCCCTCAAGACTACGTTATCCCCAGAGCTGCTGGTACTGCTATTGTGTTGTTGTTACAGCTGAAATGAACTGAATCTTTGGGGCTGCTCCCCACCTCGGAAAATTCTAAAACTTCAGGAATGGCCTCTCCTCCCAATACCCAGAAAAGCCCAGAAAGCTTTCCAGAAATGGTTGACCCTCGAAAATGGCTCCCTTGAGGCACTACATTATTCCCCAATGAGGGACGCTAGCCCTGAATGATCTGCTCCAAATAATGGCCCCTGACTCCTGCAAAATGCTGGAATAGGGAAGGGTTGGCCTTTTTCCCACTATCTCGGGCTGAATCCACCGACAAACCCTCAATCCGAAACCACCTCCTCCCAAGACTGCGTCCTCCCTCTCACTTATTGTGCTGTCTCTCCGAGTGAATGCTCAGATTGTGGTTGCTGCAACTCTCTCCGGCAAAACAAGGATGAAACTCTTCACTCGAGCAGGCACTCGAAGTCCCCCGAGGCTGAGGTTGGGATCTCCGAACGGAGACACCTGATGTACTAAACAGTACGTGCAGACTTTGCTAAACAGCAAGCATGCTCAATGTCAAAAGACAAATTTCATAGATGCATAATCAGAATGAATCAAAATGAGGAGACCCTCCCTCCTTTTACGCTTGGTGAGCCTTGCTCTCACCTAGGCCCTGTTGACCACTGGAGTGGCACTTGATGATAATGAGAAGACTCCATGCCCAAGGATGAACCAGAAGACATTTGTGCCATCAGATATCATCAGTGCAACAGAGTTTTTAAACTCTACTTCTCCTTCTTATCATTTTCTCTTGTACCCAGATTCCATGCCCTACGGGGAATTGTAAGAAGTGATGCTAGTAATGATGAGTTTTGAGTCAGTATTGAGTCTGTAATAGG
The DNA here is from genome assembly GCA_034641835.2 of Pinus albicaulis. Classification (NCBI taxonomy): domain Eukaryota; kingdom Viridiplantae; phylum Streptophyta; class Pinopsida; order Pinales; family Pinaceae; genus Pinus; species Pinus albicaulis. Next base: position 1,823,106,659 of record CM076580.1, read on the forward strand.
CCTAGGTAGCCTGGGACCTTGCCAACAAGTGAGTATTACTCTGGAAGGTTTTTTTTACTTGGTTAATTATCATCTCCCTACTAGGAGTTAATAATTAATTGAGTTTTTTCCTTCAATTTTACCCCAAAGCCGGAGTACGGCTTGATGGTGAGGCCTTGGGTGACTCCTAGTGTCTAGAGTCAATGTATATTACCATACTAGATCACACAAAAAATTTCGTGGAATTTGGTAGGTCTAGGTAGTGATTTTTTAATTTTTTAGATTTCCCGCAAGTCGAAAATTGCAATAAAAATTGTAATTGAATTGTAATAAGTGTTGTTTAGAGAAGTTGTATGGGGTATGAATAATCAAAATTACACCTTTTACGCTCAACTTTCTACTATGACACACTTTGAAGGGTTAAAAATGTGTTTTGAACCCTCAAAACCCACTTTTCCTAAGTTTAGTGGAAAATTTGGCAATTAATTAAGCTAGAAATTAAATAAATGGAGAAAAATAAATATCCACACATGCTAAATGAGGTGGAAAATTATGGAGGAGTTAAATTGAAGTCCCAAGGTGATATGGACTCCTAAAATCAAGGAAAAGAAATGTGCTCAAATAAAATTGAATTTCTGGCATTAAATGAGAGTTGCTTACTTGGAAATTCGAATTTGTGAAGTTAGTGCATATTTGGGAGGATTTGAGAGAATATTTGGTGGAGATTTTTGTAGGAAAATGTCCCCACATGGGTTACCAACCATATACACATGTCATTCCATCATAAAATTCGAATTTGGCACATAAGGGAAGAAGAAAATGATGTTCCACTTGCTAGAATTCGATTTTTACACTTGGCATTGGAGCTCCACTTACCAAATTCTTGCCTTGAGATTTCCTCCCTCTCACCACTTGGCATATGGTTCTTCATTAGGATTTTCTCCCAACTTTCTATATAATGGAGCCATGGGCTCTCATATTATAATCATTGTTTACTAGCTATTGTGCTTGCGGAAGCGATGCTGCCTTGTACACTTTCAGAAATATCAATAAAGACTTTGGGGTTTCATTCATGAGATGTTCCTCCTTTTGGAGTGTGATGAATTGTTGATCATTGGTATAATTCATTTTACTCATGCTTTGATCTAATTTGTTTCCATATGCTCTTGTAGATTTGTTAATGTAGAGCTATCTTACATTGACATTTGATTTAGAAGTATGCTCTAGGTATAGAATGCTCTAGTTGGTTTCAAATAAATCTCTAGAGTTTCTTATCATTGTTTATTGCTAGATCTATATGGAACTAATTCTTGATTGAAGTTTTGTAGAGGGAACATCTTGTTGGAATCAAAGAATCAAGTGTTGGAGGAAGTCTTTGGAGAGACCAACCCACTCTTGATACATTCTCAAAGGAGCTCCCATTTGTTCTTTGAACCTTCATAGTCTTATCTTACAAAGTGGTTTTGCAGGGGTTTTGAGACATAGCTTGTATACAAGCCAAATACTTCTAAATTTGAATATATTTTAAAACATTATACTTCATTGCTTTCATTTGCTATCTAAGAGCTTGAATATGACTAAGCAAAGAGGAGAGTTTACTCGAACTCTTTGGCTTAGCCCTTTGTAAATTGTTGTGCAATATTTTGTAATTTTATCTATCTAATATTTGATTGGTTTTGTAGCCCTCTTTCGAATTTTTTCTTGTGACAGCTTGAGTGGACAACTACAAGAAATTACTAATAAGTTGTTGCAGAACCTTTGGGTTGAATTTCAAATCAGGAAGATAACTTTCTCTTCTTTGGTTGTGGGCATAGAAGAGGCTTAGCTTCTCTTCTCCTATTGTAAAGTCTGAATTTATTTTGAGTTCTTAGAAATTCTCACCGAGGAAAAGTTTATGGTCTCAATTTTTATTTGTAAAGACTTTCCTTGGTTTAGAAAAGGTCTCATGGTCATTTCATTCTTGTAAAATTAATAAAAAATTCTGTTTTTGTTGTGGGAGCGTGGGTTTTACCCATTGGCATCCCTATCTCTCCATTTCAAAGGAGAGAATTTGTAGATGGATTGACTTAGTGGTTTTGACATTTCCATTTTCTTTCACATCACATATGCATGCTTTAATTGGGAAGTAACACAAATCGCATAGTCCTTTAATTTCTTAATTTGCAATCTCATTTGCCATCACTTACTTATGTTTTGTGATCTATTTCTCATTTGGATAAGTTTCACAATATATTACAAGTGCAGAAGCATATCACTTTCAATTTATGGCAACTTGAGTTATTGTTCTAACTATGAAGCATATTTAATTGAATCATCTCCATATTTTACATAGCACTTGCAAACTCACTTTCATATCATTTAGGCATTTCACTTTTCATACTAGATTTGCATCTCTAAAATTTACTTCCAACTTACGTTGGTTGAATAGACGTTTTAGGGACCCTCTACCTCTATGGACTCCTCACTGTGAGATCCAAATATTTGGGCGAGGGTGAGGTCTGAGGATTAGAGTTCAATTGTAACCTTGTTGTAAAACTAATTAATAAAATAAACCAAGAGCACTATCTCATCACATTTACTCACAAAGTTCTCAAATGTTTTTCTATCTTGATAGTTTAAATATTCACATGCAAATATTATCTCAAGAAGCACTTTAGATGCAAACGTTTTAATTCCCTAAATTTTGCAACAAGTTTAATTCTATGGTACTTGGAAATTTGCTTCTACATACAACTTCATTGCATGTTGTCATTTTAATGATCATTATGCTTATGGATGATTGATATATCTCGTTTCATTGGCAAATACCCTTATTTGGTGTTGCAAATTTAATTGCATATTGTGATCTTGGTCTAACACTTCCTTTGTGGGATTATTGTCATTATATCTTGAATTTCATTTTTGAGCAAGCATTTGTCATCTACTTTAAAGCACTAGTCTATATTTTGAACACGTCATTAAATATTGCTCATATACTTATATGCTTGTTTACATATTGAAATCGAGTCATCTTTGATAAGTAATTCCTTCTAATCAATTCTCCTAGAAATCTCACATCTTTAACTTAGTTTTCCTTTAGGGACCACCCCCCCTTTGCTAACCTAGGAGATAGCTTAAACGGAGAGAGTTGGGAATAGGTGACAGCCCCTTCTCTGAGTTTCTTGCCACCAACCACAACTGTGGGGTTGAAGGCTTTTCCCACTAACTGTAGGTACGTGTAGGCGGAAAGCGATAACAGGCCCCACCATCAACTGCATTGTCTCCTTAAGCCACGTTGTCCATCTCTCACTGTGCTGGCTTGGTCCCACGCTGCCTACGCTGCCCCTTTTCCCACGTTGCCAACTAGTCATGTCTCTTAAGTGACTTTAGGAAATACTTTTTATCCTAAGTGTGAGTTAAGTGTCCCTCTTCACCCACTTTATTTATAACTTAACTTTATAAAAGAAAAAGAGTCAAAATTAATATTTCCAATTAGCTATTGCTAATTGGAAATATTACGATAGGTATGTCTCTATAGAGTATGTCTATGTCCTTGGTTTTGGTGGAGTATCCCTCAAAGAGTTCTCATACATGGTAGTGTTAGAAAGAAAACTTTTTATGTTTCTCGTAGCAGTTCATGTTTCCCAATGCAAGTGGTCCCAATAGTCAAAAAGTCAACTTGGCCTCATATTTTTTAGCATGATGAAAAGATGACACACCACAAAAATTTTCCAAACAGTGAAGGCAATGTCAAGTTATAGCTAGTCAAAAGTGGTCAAACAAGTACTGCAATTTTCTAGGTGGCAGAACAAGTTCATCCTTAAGCAATTTGAGGTGTGCATTACATCAAAAGTGGTCTATAAAAGAAGAGGAATAAAACCAAAGTTTCATATTCCTCAAGGAATTAGAGGACCAGCACAAGGGCATGATGATGTGGACAGAGTAGTGATGATGAGGCAAGGCAGGCCAAGATATGGAAAATTGCAAAAATACCTAGTTCATACTAGGGCAGGTTACAATAAACCAAAGTGTTAACAATGCAAAATTCATTAGGGCATTTGAGATCTAGATCATAGGTGGCCAAGTCGAGTTTACTTAGAAGGAAATTCAAGTGAACTAGCCGTTTGATGAGTCAACTAGCCTTTAGAAGGGCCAAAGAGGACGTTGGAGGTACCTTGGATTGGGAAGTTAGATAAGGGACATCAACTAGCCCTCGCAAAGTCAAGAAGTCATCCCATGGACCAAATCGAACCATTTCCCAAGCAAAGAAAATTGTCGTAGACTAATTCAAGCTTCAAAGGAGATGTTGGAGTGGGACATTGAGCCTCTAGGTAGTAATATTCTTCATTACTCATCCTTTTGGACTAGAAGCAAAGGGAATGTTCAACTTATTTGGTTATTGTGGACTAATTAGACCCCTTTAGTGGGAAAAGATGTAATGACATATTTTATGAAATTTACTAAGTCTTCAACATGTGGGCGACAAGTAAAAAATTAGTTTCTAAACGAGGAGTTCAACTAACCATTATCTAGCTGTTAGAATTTTTTTATAAAAGGATATCCTATGTGAAAATTTGATAAACCCGAATCCCTACTGCAACAAACTGATATTACTCCTCCTACTTGTTAATTCCATACAAGTTATTTGGTGTGTTAACTGTAAATATCGAAGTAAATACAACTGCAGCCTTCACTAATTAAAATTATATGTGGAAACAAGAACTGAGCAAGAAGAAAACAAACACACATATGACACCTTTGTTTTTGGACTAATGTCCCCGGAAAAACCCAATGCGGGAAAACTGGTGCAGCAATTGAGGATTTGTATTATTAGGTAGTAGTTCTGAAATACAATTCTTAGGATGCCCAAACTGGAAATCCTATACAGAGATCTAACAAGACAAAATATAGTGAGATGATCTCACCCCATCACTGGAAAATTTGACAGTGATCTGCACTGGATATGAGCCTTTGCGCTGTCTCTACACAGTACTGCATCACTCCTACGTAGTTAGTGCATCACTGCAGTTGGGACTGCGCTGCACCTCCTCTCGATCTTCTGCTAGTTGGAAACTTTAGCCCTTTGGCCTCCCGGAGTCACACCTCGGCTCCGGCACTAGATCTCGACTGTTTCCCAACAAAAATACGGACTCCCTTTGAAGCTCTGCGCTGCCTCTACATGGCACTGTGCTGCTTCTCCAGACTACTCTCTGCCCTCTCTGCCTTGCATTCTCCAGATCAAGAAAAATCTTCCACCGGAAACTATCCTTTCCCCTCACTGCAAGAATCTCCTCGATCAACTCTTCAACTACTCTGTGCTGCTCACTTGAGAAATCAATCTCTTGATCCCGCTCGATGTATCTTCCAAATGGCCATCAAAGTCATTCTTATAATCTTCTCGTTGAGAAATCAACGGCCCAAGTTAGATTCTAATCAACGGCTTAGGTCATATTGACTCGATCTCCGTCCTTTTCTAGAAGATTCACACCCAGTTCTATTAATACACTTTAATTATTTTAATTCCCCAAGTTTAGACATAGGCATCCATGAAAAATAATAAATTATTTTAATAAAACATCTTCTGGGTGGAATTTCCCAAAACGATTTCTAGGTATTCTGGAATACATGTGCCCAAGCCCACTTGCAAATTTTGAGACTTAGAGCACATCCGATGCTACCAGAAATCAACAACCTTCCCTCTAGAAAAGGTCGTTATTGTTGTCTTGTGAGATCAGTCCCATTAATAAAAGAGCTCATTTGCAAACCTATGTAATTTCTTACATTATATGGGTTGGCTCTTACTATCTCTTTCTTCTTGGTTATTGTGGTAATTGTTTTAATCTAAGATATTTTCCATTTAGTAAGATCACACTAAAGCTAGATGATCAAGCCATTGAAAGGCTACATAGCCACATGGAGGAGGCAAACAAGGGAGAAATCCCGCTTTGTTTCTTTATTTCAAGTGGCTCGTTCCAACAAAGGTTGAACCATTCTAGCAAGGAGCTTCAACCGAGAATGGAGCTTTTCTTTCACCACATACTTGAACTTAAGGTTGGAAAATGTGAAAATTTCGTTGTCTGGAATCCTACTGCAGCAATTGATATAATTTCTTCTATTTGTTAAATTAATCAAACAAATTATTTGTTGTGTGCAATGGTAAATATCGAAACTAATACACTACAACCTTCACAAAACAAATACTACAGAAGACAAATAAACACTGGAAGAACAGATGCACACACAAAAAATACACAATTATTTTTAGACAAAGTCCCCAAAAAAGCCCAAATCGGGAAAACTGGTGCAGCAGCTAAGGGTTTGATTATTATGCAATAGTAAATATGAGTACAAAACTATGGTTGCTTAAACTAGCAAACCAATACAGAGAAATGACTAGCAATAAAACTAGTGAGAAAAATCTCACTTCCACAAGCAATCCAACACTGACCTCGGCTCGATTTGAGATGCTCCTTGCTGCCTCTGCGCAGTCACTGTGTTAGACTACACAGTACTGCGTCCCACAAGCTCGGAGTTGCTACTCCTCTTTCTCTCTTACCAACTGATGTCTAGGAAAGGGATCCTCCTGGCCTCCGGACTCTCTTCAACTTCTAACACTGAATCACTGCTTCTCCCCAGCAAAATACGGATTACCCACTGAATCTCTGCGCTGCCTCTCTGCAATGCACTCACCGGACTGGAAAAGCTTCCTCTAGCCTCACTATCCCTGCCCCTCTCTATGAAAATTTCAATTCTCAAATTCTACTGCAGTTATAGATTTATTTCTCCTACTTATTTTCACAATAAGTTATTTACAAAAGCCTTCCAGTGAATTTCGAAATAAACGCTACTGCAGTTATCACCAAGTACATATAGAGAAAAGAAGAGTAAAATGCAAGAACAAGAATCAATCACAATGACACAATTATTTTTCGACAATTGTCCCCGGAAAAACCCAATGTGGGAAAACAAGTGCAACAGATGAGGGTTTATATATTAATCTTCAGCAGCAGATTCTTTACAAAGAAAGACTGGTAGAAAAATTAAGAAACATCTTTAGAAAACACCTGACATAAATTCTCTCTAGACCTCTGAAGAATTACGACACCTAAGGGACTCACTGGCCCTCACTGCCTCACCCCTGCGAGTCTCTCTGCACATAGCCTACGTAAGACTGTGTCACTATTGCGTGAGCCCTCTGCGTTGCTCCTCTGTGCTGCCTCTCTGCCCTTCTTCCTCCTTCTTCCCTTGAGCCCTTACACTGTTGATGCCCTCCGCTTCCTCTTCCCTGCAACTCTCCCTATGAAATCGAATTCTATTCCTTCAGAATCAACTTCCTTCGGGTTACTAAGTGTATGCCCGGCTTGTCTTCCAAATGGCCCTCAAGTCTTCTTTTATAATCTTCTCATTGACAAATCAATGGCCTAGATTAGAAGTCTAATCAATGGCTAAGATTAAATCTTGACTTGATCTTCGTTCTCTAGAAGATTCACACTATGTTTTATTAATAACCATTAATTATTTAATTTCCCTAAGTTTAGACTTAGGGTCCTCATTAAAATAATTGATTATTTCAATAAAACATTAAATGAGTGGAATTTCTACAAACAATTTCTAGATTCTTTAGAATGTTGATGTCCAAGCCTCCTCACAAATTTTGAGACTTAGATAACTTTCTGATACTACAAAAATCAATACTCCCTCTTAGCAAGGAAAGTGTTCTAACAATTTGCCTGCTGCTTTGAAGCACCCTCTGCGCTGCTGATGCCTGGCTACTGCTGCGTTGTTGCCCATGATACTACCACTGTCACTGCTTCATCTATATTGCAGCTCCCTCTCAATTCTGCATATGTCCACTTCTGCTACTGAAATGGATTCTTGATCATCCCCATCTTCTCTCTGAAGTAGACAAACTCTTTCCCAGAGCTTTGGTGAGGATATCTGCCACTTGTTCTCCTGTCAGAGTGTACTTCAACTGTACAGCTCCCCGCTAGACACAGTCTATGATGAAATGACACCTGATGTCAATGTGCTTCGACCAATAATGAAACACAAGATTCTTAGAGAGCTTGATGCAACTTTCATTATCACATAGAATTTTGGTTGCTTCCGTCTTTTCTTTGAGTAGATTCACAAGCAGCTTCCTAAGCCATATGGATTCACACAAAGTAGTGCTTGTTGCCATATATTCTACTTCAGCTGAGCTCAGAGCTACAAAATTTTGTTTCCTGCTACACCAGGAAGTCATTTCTAATCCAACATTGAAACAATACCCACTGGTACTTTTCCGATCTACTGAACTTCCAGCCCAATTTGTGTCAACGAACCTGCTCAGTCTGATGTCATTACCTCGGGTTTATCTCAATCGAAGCTTGACCGTTCCCTGAAGGTATCTGTGAACATGCTTGGCTTCTACCCAATGTGCCCTCCTTGGTTCCACCATGAACTGACTGAGGGTGTTGACAGCATAACAAATGTATGGCCTAGTGTTGACTAGATACATCAGGGACCCTATGAGCTGTCTATACAAGGTAGGATCTGCCTCATCATCTTCGGACGTATCAATATTCTTCCAGTTGGTGATCATTGGAGTAGCCATGGGTATATAGTCCTGCATCTTGAATCTCTTCAAGGTTTCTGTAGCATATCTCCCTTGACCAAGGAAGATTTCACCCTTCTGTTGCCAAACTTCCAACCACAAAAAATAATGCATCATCCCTAGGTCATGCTGACCACTAGAGTGACACCTGATGATAGTGAGAAGACTCCATGCCCTAGGACGAATTAGAAGACATTTGCACCATCAGATATCATCAATTCAACGGAGTTTCTGAACTCTACTTCTATTTCTCATCATCTTTCTCTTGTACTCAGATTCTACGCCCTGCATGGAATTGTAATAACCGATGCCAGTAATGATGAATTTGAGTTAGTATTGAGTCTGTAACAGTCCTAGGTAGCTTGGGACCTTGCCAACAAGTGAGTATTACTCTGCGAGGTTTTTTTCACTCGGTTAATTATCATCTCCCTACCAGGACTTAATAATTAATTGAGTTTTTTCCTCCAATTTTACCCCAAATCTGGAGTACGGCTTGCTAATGAGGCCTTGGGTGAGTCCTAGTGTCTAGAGTCAATGTATATTTATTATTACCATACTAGATCACACAAAAAATTTCGTGGATTTTGGTTAGGTCTAGGTACTGATTTTTTAATTTCTTAGATTTCCCGCAAGCTGAAAATTGCAATAAAAATTGTAATTGGATTGTAATAAGTGTTGTCTAGAGAAGTTGTATGGGGCATGAGTAATCAAAATTACACCTCTCACCCTCAACTTTCTACTATGACACACTTTGAGGGGTTAATAATGAGTTTTGGACCCTCAAAACCCACATTTCCTAAATTTAGTGGAAATTGTGGCATTTAATTAGGCTAGAATTAAACAAAATAGAGAGAAATAAATTATTACATGTGACAAAATGATGTGGAAATGACTTGAAAATTATTCTAAGTCAAAGATTTGAGTCAACGAACATGTGGAGGATGATCGAGCACACTGCATCATTAATTCATCAATTATTTGATTAAAATTGAATTTCCCAGAGATAAAGCGACAGTTACACACAAAGAAAATCGAATTTATTAAAGGCAGTTGAGCATAAAAGGAATATTCTACAGGATTAGTTAATTGAAGACCAAGTGGGGACCTCTTCTCACGAGCTATCTGGAGTGCAACAACACTCAACACTTCACCCAAAAGATTTACACTATTCCTTGAGCTTAGACTGCGCGGTTACTCAGAGGAAACACGCAGTTCTCAGAGGCCTACGCAAAAGTTCACTGGGATCATCTACAGGTAAGATTTCAGTTTGCTCGAGTTTGCAGTGGTGGACTTGATGTAGCACAGGACTTCGTTTGGCTTATGGATGAGTTCACTGGATCATATGGGGACTTCGATTTCCCTTGGTGTGCAAAAAAGAAATTCGATTTTGCTCTGGGTATCTCGGTCTTCTCCACATTGAACTTGGCTTATCTTTCCTTGGGATTTTCTCAAAGTTTAGTTCTCACATGCATTTGTCCTTGGGAATTTCTCCCAACTCTCTATATAACAAAGCCATGGGCTGTTGTATTGTATCATGTTATGAGCTATTAGGCTTGAGGAAACTCTGCCATTTTGTACTTGCATATTTGTTAATATAATCAAGACTTTGGGGCTATTTGGCTCCTGTTCTCTTGCCGTTACGAGGTGATTTCTTTCCGTAAACTTTATGTTGTGTTTGAATTCATTTACATGTTTGATCAATATTAGTTTATATTTTCCATCTAGATTGGATTGATGTGTGCAAGCTATCTTGCATATATCATTGATTTAGACTGCTATTCTAGAAATAAGCTTGCCAAGTCATTTTTGGAGGAATGTTTGGTTTATCTTATTCATTATGATACTCTAATCCTTTTGCAGACTAATACTTATTCAAGTGTGTAGGGAAGATCTATTTGTATTGTGTGCAGGAAATCTATTTGGGCGCGGGAGAAGTCTCACATAGACCAACTCACTCCTAGATTCAAAGATATCCAAGACTCGGTCATTTTCAACCCCAAGTATTTCATCAAAGGAAGACCAAGAGGGAGTTTTCTCGTTTTCTAGCTACTTGATCATATACTTCATTTAAAATTTAAATACTTCTTTTTAGAGCTTCCAAAGTTATACAAGCTATTTCAAGGGAAATTTCTAAGTTGGGTAAGTATGGGGGTTCACTCCCATTACTTGAGCTAGCATTTTGGACATTATTTTGTAATATAATCTTGTTTTATTTTGTTTTCTTTTACACTAATAATTGATTTTGTTTTGGAAGCCCATATGTTTGAGCTTTGGACAATGAAGAGATGGAAGAAGAGGTGTTGGAAAACTAATAATAATCTTGCATGCAGGACCTTCCACGAACTTCAAGGACTGATTTTGTAAGGAGGTTGTGAGCTCTATAGGGGCAGCAACAAGTTATCTAGGCCGTGGGCCTTTGAGGCTTGCGAACTTTCTGATTTAGAGTGTTTTTCTATTCACTTTCGTTGTCTTACTCAACGGAGGGATTCTAGCTTTTCCAAGCTCTTATCTCTGTAAAGATCTCTTTTCATTTCTTGGGCAGCCTTTTTAGAGACATCTTTTCTAATCATTGTAATCACTAATAAAAGAAAGTTCTTTGCTTGAGGGAGCTTGGGAAATTTTTCCATGGCATCCCCCTTCTTCAGTTGAAGAGGAAGGACCATTTGCGGGTGGATTGACTTTGTTTCTAGTTTCTTTTATGCTTATTTCCATTGCATGCGTGCATAAAATTAACATATTCATTCCACATTTCATTCACTAAATCTTGTGTCTAAAAAATCTAACATGCTTAGGTTCCAAAATTTGCAAACTTGAGCAAATCTCTTTTATGCGTGAACGATTTATATTATGGGCAAGTTTTAATTGTTTCATGGTTATTTAAGAGCATTATCTCTCACCTGAAACAACTGTATCATAAAGAAAATCTAGTTCACTTAACTTGCCTACTTTCATTTATTGGTGCAACACATATGAGCTTATTTCCATTTTTGTTTCTCAAGTTTAATTTGTTATTGCAATGAGTACTATCTCATTTCTATTTCTTTTGAAACATTGCATGTAGCAATTTAATTGGGACAATCAACATAACTTGCATATAAAGGCCCCAAGCCTCACAAAAATTTTACCTCTAACATAAGTTGGTTGAATAGACATCTTAGGTACCCTCTACTCCTCTACTGATTCCTCACTGTGGTATCCATATCTTTGGGCGAGGGTGAGGTCTAAGGATTGAAGAGTTCATTTGCAATCTTGTTGTAGAGGTAACTAATAATAAAATTAACCAAGAGCACTATCCATCATATTTACTTTACTTGTCTCTTGATGGTCTTGAATTTTCATATGCAAAGTTTATTCCAAAAGCAAGTATTGTAATTCTCTTAACAAGTGTTTTTTTTTATGTTTCAACTCTAATTTCACATTTGGCATTTCCTTCTTCACATTTTCTGAGCTAATTACTAATTGTGGAGTTTTGACAAGATATGTTTCAATGTTTTGATTCCCAAATTTGATTATCTCAAAGCCATTTTTTGTATCTTGCAATATCTTGTGTTAACAATCTTTTGTTTGCATTTCAGGGCTACTTTGCTTTCAATTTTTGAGAGCATTACATTTTACTTCTTGAGAAAATATATATATCTTTCAAATGTTGAACAAATTCTGTATAAGGTACTGGTTTGTGGGTTTTTCATGTTAATGATTGTCATTATTATTTCAAGTTGTTCACATCATATTTGCTCATAAATCTTTAAAAGTAATCCATTTTCACTATAACACTCTCCTAGAACCTCACATCCTTTTAACTTAGTTTCTTCACTTCAGGGACTACCCCCCTTAGGTGACCTAGGAGAGAGTAGGGATCAGTGTGACAACCCCTTCTCTGAGATCCTTGCCACCAACCACACCTTGTGGGGTTGAAGGTTTTTTCCACTGACTTGCAGGTAGGTGTAGGCGGCAAGGAGCGACAACAGGTCCTTCATGTCAAATTATGCAGTTAGGTTCTCCTTACAGTCCTTAATGAGCCTAGATGATCTTTTTAGGAATAGATCATCTATGTACAACACCAGTAATAGAGGCTCATTCCCTACTTTCAGATAGTAGAGACTGGGATCTGCATCGCTCTTGATGAATCCCATCTTCTGCAAGTAACCATCAATTCGACCATACCAAGCTCTAGGGGCTTGCTTAAGTCCATACAAGGCTTTCTTAAGCCTACACACATGAGTCTTCTGTTCATGCGTCTCAAAGCCCTCTGGTTGTTCGATATACACTTCTTCTTCTATCACCCCATTCAAGGACACAGTCTTGACATCCATCTGGTGAATCTCCCACCCCATCTACACAACAAGGGATATCACGGACCTAATAAAAGTATATCTGGCTACTAGGGTGAAGGTATATTCATAGTCTATCCCATCCTTCTGAGCATACCCCTTAGCCATGGACCTGGCTTTATATTTTTCTACACTGCCATCTGCAGCATATTTGATCTTGTAGATCCATCTCGAACCCACAAATGATCTGTCCTGAGGCCTAGGAACCACCTCCCAGACATCATTCGTCATGATGGAGTTGTACTCTTCCACCATTGCATCTACCCACACCTGATGTTAAGTTGCCTTCTGAATGCTAGAGGGTTCTCCAACTTGGGCTACCAAGGCTTGGTATCTGTCCGGTTGCCTGTGCTGCCTCTTCTCATTTCTAGGAACTCCGATAAACTCCTCTGCGTCCCTCAGAATTTGTCGTAATTCCCTGCTCGTCCTACCACTAGTAGTGGGTGGATTACTTGCTCCTCCTTCGAATCTTCTGGAGATGAACCCCCTGGATCCTTGTGCCTTGGAGAAACACTTGTGCTAGCCTCTACTGGTCGTAGTGGTTGGACCAGCGGATCATCTTCAGGCTGCATTGCCGAAGGCATCTCCCGGGATTTTCTGAAAGCTCTTTCCTCCGTGAACTTTACATCTCGTTGCACTACAATCTTCCTTCTATCAGGAATGTAGATTATGTATGCCTTAGCATTCTCACTATATCCCACCAGATATCCCTTTTCCACACTCTTATCCAATTTCTTCCTCTTCTCTTCGGGTACATGGCAGTATGCCACACTGCCAAAGATCCTGAAGTGGCTTACTTCTGGCTTCCTGCCACACTTTCTAGAGTGATCTTACCCAATGCGCTGTGAGGAATCCTATTCTGAACATATATAGCTGTATTATAAGCTTTAGCCCACAAAAACTTTGGCATGTCTTGATCATACAACATTGCCTTTGCAACCTCCACAATAGTGCTACTCTTCCTTTCTGTAATTCCATTCTGCTCCGAATTATATGGAGCGATCCACTCTCTTCTGATGCCTTCCCTTGCATAGAACTCTGTGAAGTCTTTATCAATGTATTCTCCACCATGGTCTGATCACAATATCATTATCCGCTTTCCCGTCAGATTCTCAACTGGAGTTTTGAACTCCTTGAATCGATCAAAGACTTCATCCTTGGTCATCAAAAAATAGATCCAAGTTTTCCTGGAATGGTCATCAATGAAGGTGACGAAATATTCGGCAACACTAAGAGCTCTAGTGGACATTGGTCCACAGATGTCCCAGTGTATTAATCCCAACACACTCTTAGCCCTATTGTTGCTCCTGGGGTAGGCCGCCTTGGCGTACTTTCCTAGTACGCACCCTTTGCAAACATCATCTCACTTGCTGCTCAAATCTGGAACTCTTGTGATGATCTTCTTGAGAATTCTCAAATCCCCATGGTGTAAGTGCCCCATTCTCCTGTGCCATAGTTCATTCAAATCCTTCTCATCACTGCTGCCTATCAGTGCCATTAGTGATTCATGTTGCAACTTATACAATTTATTGCTCCTGACTCTGATTTGTGCCTTCTTCTTCCAACTCAAGTGTTTGACATATACTCTTTTTCCAATGAAGTAAACGCCATAGCCCTTGTTTTGAAGCTGCGACACCGAGAGTAAGTTCATCCCCAAACTAGGCACATGCAGCACATTGGTGGCCCGAAGCTTATTGCCATCTTCAGTTTGAAATACTACGGTACCTCTTCCCACAGGAGTACACTTCACCTTATTGCCCATGGTGATTTGAAAGTTCATCTTCTCTTCTCGATAGCTTGAGAAACATTCTTGTAGTCCCGTCATATGAGCAGAAGCTCCACTATCAATATACCAGAATTCTGGAGAGCCAGAGCTTGATACACAAGCGAACTCTTCTTCCAGTCTGGAAGCTAATACAGAGATGTCGTGATCTCTCTGTTATTTCATGATTTTCTCTAGAGAACTGTGTGAACCCTTCCAAGTTGCTGTTGCAATAGCTTCCGGACTCCATTCCATTGCAGGGTCATCATTTTTGTTACTCAACCTGGCTCTGATACCATGTGAAAATTTCAATTATGAAATTCTACTGCAGTTATAGATTTATTTCTCCTACTTATTTTCACAATAAGTTATTTACAAAATCCTTCTAGTAAATTTCGAAATAAACACTACTACAGTTATCACCAAGTACATATAGAGAAAAGAACAGTAAAATGCAAGCACAAGAATCAATCATAATGACACAATTATTTTTGGACAATTGTCCTCGGAAAAACCTAATGTGGGAAAATTGATGCAGCAAATGAGGGTTTATATATTAATCTTCAGCAACAAAATCCTTACAAGCAAAAGACAGGCTGAGAAATTGAGAAACTTCTTCAAAAAACACCCGAGATAAATTCTCTCCAAACCTCTGGAGAATTACGACAGCTGAGAGATTCACTAGCCCTCACTGCGTCACCCTTACGCGTCTCTCTGCGCAGAGCCTGCGTGAGAGTGCGTCACTACGGCGTGAGCCCTCTGCGTTGCTCCTCTGTCCTGCCTCTCTTCCCTTCTGCTTCCTTCTTCCCTCAAGCCTTGACACTGCTGATGCCCTCTGCTTCATTTTCTTTGCAACTCTCCCTCTGAAATTGAATTATATTCTCTCATAATTGACTTCCCTCGGGTTACTGAGTGTTGTGAAAATTTCTAAATCCTTATTACAAAAATCCTACTGCTAACTATTGATTTACTTCTCCTACTTGATTTATTACACAAGTTATTTAACTGAATATTCAGAAAAACTTCGAAGTAAACAAAAATAGTAGCCTACACAAATATAGATCATTTACTGAACATCACAGAGATATGACAAATGACACACAGATTTTTCAGACAAATTTCCCTGGAAAAACCCAATGTGGGAAAATCGGTGCAACAACTTTAGAGGGTTTTATTATTATGCAGAATCTGAATACAACATTTTGGCACCATAAACGGTTTTCCCTATAGGGAAAATACACGGCAACTATACCTTATCACTCAGAGACAGAAAATATGGCTGAATCACACCCTCAATCGAGAATTACAGATAACGATCCCTTTCTGGTCGACTGGAACCTTTAGCACAGCTCCTCCAGCCTCTGCGTCAACCCCTCTAGCCCAACGTAGCCTCTGCGCAGCATAGGCTGCCCCTGCATTGTTGATATTTTGTGTATTTGGGGTAGCATCAGTTGTGCTCTAGCTACCAAATTTTGTGGAGGGACTAGAGTACACTTGACCTACCAGACCCAGAAATGGATTTGGGAAATTTCATCTGGTTTAGGAGATATTAAATTAATTAATTATTTTAATGTATTTCCTAAGTTAAACTTAGGGAACTTAAATAATTAAAGTGAATTTAATTAAACATGTGATGAAATTGTCTTAAGTCACACAGATCAAGCTTTCTTTTAATCTTAGCCATTGATTCAAGATCTGATCATGGTTGTTGATTTGTCAACAAGAAAAGTATAAAGGAAAGGCTTGGGGTCATTTGTAAAGATACACAGAGACAGAGCACTGAAGCTAAGCTGAGATTCTAGGGCAAGGTTTTCTAAGAATACTCAGAAGTGTTTCAGCTGCAGAGAGAGGAATTTAGACCAAGGGGATGATTTGATCCTAGGGTCTAGAATACACAAAGAGGCAGAGAAGAGATCAGCTCAAGAACAACGAAGAGGAAGGCAGCAGCAGCTAGGACAGCGTAATTTTCAGGAAACCCTTCAATGGTTATGCAGAGACCCTTAGGGGCAGTGTAGTGACTGCGTCACCCATTCTGGGGTAACACAGTCCCTTCCGGAGCAGCGCTGAGAGTTTGGAGTCCATCCAAGGTTGACGCAGAGCCTTTCAGGGGCTTCAAAGGCTGATGCAGAGCCTTTCAGGGGTAGCGCTGGGGTTTTTAGGCCTAGATTTGGCTGAGTTTTGTAAATCCTGTTTGAGGGTGTGGATCAGTCATTATTTTGGCCCTAGATCAGCCAGTGAGTTGTAGATCTAGAGTTTTCTCTGTCGGGTTTTCCAGATCTGGAACCCAGAGATGTGTATTCAGAAATATTCTTAATAATAGAACCCTCCAGCAGCCAGAGACCAGTTTTCCCACATTGGGTTTTTCTGGGGACTATTTGTCCAGAAGTAACTGTCACTTTGTCAATGTGTGCATGTGCTTATTCCAGATCTAAATTGGTAGAGATTTGTTATCTGTTTTGCTTCGATGTTAACTTGAATTTATTCAGTTGATAACTTATATAAGAAGGAGGAGCATAACCGGATTAACAGTAATAATTTCTGCATAAAGTATAAGATTCAGAAATTTCTACATGGTATCAAAGCAATTGCAGATCAAGAAGGGTCACCAGCTGAAGAATCTGAAGCATCTAGCTGCAGAAAGCAGCTTGAAAAGCAGCAGAGAAGCAGATCTGAAGGGACAGTGCAGTTTTCAGGAGCAGATTCACACAAAGGGAAGGGTGACGATGTCCAGCGCTGAGTCCTAGCAAGCCCATGCAATTACTGTGCAGAGGCAGATCAGAAACAATGCTGGTTGGGTTTGAAGCCAGCTAGTGTGATTCAGATCTGAATCTGTCAGATCCAAAAAAAGTCTGCAGAAAAGTTGCAGAAATTTAGAAGAGCTGGTGGGGTTAAAACTCTGAAGATTTCAGATTTTTAGCCTTAGCACAAGTGACAAAGATTGGGAAGAGATCAGCTTCTCAGAGAGTTTCTTGCCAAAGGAAACTTGCAGTTTGATCAAAGGATCTAAGAAGAAGCTGAATCATAGTTAATTTGGTAGATTTCCAAGGAGGGAAATCAAGTGTCAGAAGGAGCAGAGAGTGCACAGTTCGTAAAGGACCCTAGATCCAGATCTCTAGTATAGAGAGGAAGAGCTCCGACACATTCTGAGCAGATGGCTCCTAATGGACTGCGTGATCAAGATAGGCTAGAGGGCCTCTCAAAATTTTCAGTTTGGAAGGCAAGGATCCTGATTGTCCTTGAGGCATACGGTCTAAGAGACCATGCAGAGCAGACTCTGGCCACACCGTCAGATGCGGATCTCCTACGGAAGCATAAGGAAGTTATTGGGCATGCCAAGCGGCTGATAATGGACAGTATCAAGGACCATATTGTACCACACATAAATGAGAAGAGGACAACTAACAAAATGTGGAAGGCCTTGACTTCCTTGTATGAGGGAAAATCAGTCCAAATAAAGATCCTATTGGAGGCCCAAATGAGGTCATTCATGATGACCAAGGGAGAAAACATCAAGCATTTCCTCTTCAAATTGTAGTCAATCAGGGATCAGCTGACTGCAACGGATGCAACCGTAGATGCTGCAGTGATAGTCAGGACTGCCCTCAATGCAGTGACGAATGAGTGGGAAACCTTTGTCCAAAGTATCTTGAGCAGAGCGGACCTCCCAGATTGGGACAGCTTGTAGTCAATCCTGTGACAAGAATAACTACGTAGATTCACCAAGAAGCAGCACAACCCTGGGTTGAGCACAATAAAGAAGGAAGAGGAGGAAGATGTAGCCTTGGCATCAAAGAAGCAGCTAAAGAAAAGAAGAATCTTTCAAAGATCAAGTGCTTCTAGTGTGGCGAAATGGGACATTTTTCTAGCCATTGTCCAGAAAAGAAAAAGGAAAAGGAAGCATCTTGTTCCAAGGCAATTGTGGCAGACGATGGGTCAGGAGATGATGCAGCCATGGGTGCTCATGAACCACGAAGGTGGGGTGACATGGACATGTAGAGGAGCTACATCGAAGTAAGGCGGGATCCTTGAGCAACTCATCTCTTGGATCACAAGCGAGCTACGACAGCCTTAATATAGTAGCGGGACAAGTGGAGCAGTGCGTGCATAGATCACAGATGAGGCAGAAGCAGAGGCAGACCTGGAGGCTGGGAGGAGGAGCGCAGAGCAAAGCAGCAGCAGCGTAGAAGCAGTAGCAGCGTAGAGGCTAATGTGACTTCAGCAGCGCAAAGTAGTGTCACTTACGCAGTGCAAAGCTGCAACAGTGTAGAGAGCTTCAGAGGGACAACGTAGTGCAGCAGCAGCGTGATAGGTTTCAGCACAAGGGGCTGATGTGACTTCAGTAGTGTAGAGGGAGTCTGATTACGCTGGCATCATTCTTTAGATGCCATCATAGGTCTGTAGCCTATGGAGCTTCAGTTATGAGGATGTAGCCCATCAAACTTGTTTGTCAAAGATTGGGCAGGAGATTCAGTTGTTTCTCTCAACAATTGAAGTTGCAGTGCAGCAGATCAGCAGTGACAATGCTATGAGCAGCACAGATGCAACATATTGAGAGGGAGCTGCAGTACAATGGTTGCAGTGGCAGTGGCAGAGTCATGGGCAGTAGTACAGAATGGCAGTAGCAGTGCAGAGTTGAGTGGCAGGAGGCCAAGCTTCAGCAGCACAGAACCAGTGCCCAAAATCATGTAATGCATAAGTGTGATGTATTGCTAGAGCGCACCCTTGATGCTAAGAGGGAGTGTTGAGAATTTGTGTATTTGGGGCAGCATCAGTTGTACTCTAGCTCCCAAATTTTGTGGAGGGACTAGAGTACACTTGATCTACAAGACCCAGAAATGGATTTGGGAAATTTCATCTGGTTTAGGAGATATTAAATTAATTAATTATTTTAATGTATTTCCTAAGTAAAAACTTAGGGAACTTAAATAATTAAAGTGAATTTAATTAAACATGTGATGAAATTGTCTTAAGTCACACGGATCAAGCTTTCTTTTAATCTTAGCCATTGATTCAAGATCAGATCATGGCCATTGATTTGTCAACGAGAAAAGTATAAAAGAAAGGCTTGGGGTCATTTGTAAAGATACACAGAGGCAGAGCATTGAAGCTAAGCTGAGATTCTAGGGCAGGGTTTGCTAAGAATACTCAGAAGTGTTTCAGTTGTAGAGAGGGGAATTTAGACCAAGGGGATGATCTGATCCTAGGGTCTCGAATACACAAAAAGGCAGAGAAGACATCAACTCAAGAACAGCGCAGAGGAAGGCAGCAGCAACAAGGACAGTGTAATTTTCAAGAAACCCTTCAAGGGTTACGCAGAGACCCTTAGGGGCAATGTAGTGACTGCGTCACCCACTCTGGGGTAACACAGTCCCTTTTAGAGCAGCACTGAGGGTTTGGAGGCCATCCAAGGCTGACGCAAAGGCTTTCAGGGGCTTCAGAGGCTAACGCAAAGCCTTTCAGGGGCAGCACTGGGGTTTTTAGGCCTAGATTTGGCTGAGTTCTATGAATCCCATATGAGGGTGTGGATCAGTCATTATTTTGGCCCTAGATCAACCAATGAGCTGTAGATCTCGAGTTTTCTCTATCGGGTTTCGCAGATCTGGAACCCAGAGATGTGTATTCAGAAATATTCTTAATAATAGAACCCTCTAGCAGCCAGAGACCAGTTTTCCCACATTGGGTTTTTCTGGGGACTTTGTCCAGAAATAATTGTGTCACTTTGTCAATGTGTGCATGTGCTTATTCCAAATCTGAATTGGTAGAGATCTATTATGTGTTTTGCTTCAATGTTAAGTTGAATTTATTCAGTTGATAACTTATATAAGTAGGAGGAGCATAACCGGATTAACAGTGATAATTTTTGCATAAAGTATATGATTCAGAAATTTCTACATGCATCACTCTGAAGGCCTCTGCGCTGCCTATGCGTCACCCTCTGCGTGGCCTCTGTGTCAGCTTGGCTGGGCTACGTCCCCCCTGGTGGCCTCTGCGCTACATGGTGCGATGCTGCCTCTCTGCTGCTATATTCTCGGCCTTGGATCAGATCATTCCTTGCCAATCTCTGCCCCTCACTGCACTGCAAACTCACTTCGAAATCCTTAGCAAACCCGCCCCAGAGTTTCGACTTAGCTTCAGTGCATCCGCTACGTGTGTGT
The DNA here is from genome assembly GCA_034641835.2 of Pinus albicaulis. Classification (NCBI taxonomy): domain Eukaryota; kingdom Viridiplantae; phylum Streptophyta; class Pinopsida; order Pinales; family Pinaceae; genus Pinus; species Pinus albicaulis. The sequence continues at coordinate 1,823,127,461 of CM076580.1, forward strand.
CCTCCAACTAATCCCAAGCCTTTCCTTTATACTTTTCTCATTGGCAAACCAACGACCGTGATATAATCTCTAATCGACGGCTAAGATTAAAAGAATACTTGATCCACGTCACTTAGAACATTCTCATCACGTGTAAATTAATTCACTTTAATTTTTTTAATTTCCCTAAGCTAGACATAGGGTCCCCAATAGAAAATTTAATTATTTGAATAACTCTGACACCAAATGGAATTTCTCCAAACACTTTCTGGGTCTTGGAGATCTCATGTGTTCCAGCCCCTCCACAAAGTTTCGGAGCTAGAGCACACCCGATGCTACTCCAAAATCTCAACACTTATGTCATCATCCTAGTCCTTACAGATTGTCTACAGGCATTTTAAATCCACTTGCAGACCCATAAGGATGTCCTTGTGCCCCCAAACCCACTTGGGAGCACCACAAGTTCTTACTTGGAAAAGAAGGGGTCAACCCCTTGTCCACTATGTTTGAGGTCCATTCACTCGTCATGGCACACTCAGGACTTATTAGGCCTCCTCAAAGGCCCAAGGACTCACTCTATTCATCATTCGATCCTCTTGAGAGGCTTCTTATTATGTTATTGAGCTACTTGGTGGGCTTGTCACCAAAAGTATTGTTATTATGAATATTATTTTATTTTAGGGGCATAATTAGTCCAAATTAGGCCATTCAAATCCCTAAATGATTGTATAAATAGAAGTGAGGTGATTCATTTTGATCATGATCACTTGGATTGGATTAGTATCTCTTATGAGATTTTCACACTTTTTGCTAGGACGATTTTTTGGAACTTTTCTTGATGCACTATGATGTTTGGATTTCGTTATTGTCTTTGTAGCTTCTCTAATGTGAATTTGATAAATGGATATATTCTCTCTCTCATGTAAGTCGAAATTTTGATGCAATTATTGTTATCTTACTAGTGAACTGCATGTATGATGTTATCTTTATTCTTGTATGGGTTAGATGTAATGCAAAATTCTTCTGGGACCTTGAATAAGTGATTAAATGCATGTGTTGACCCTTGAGGGATTGGGAAAATGTTCCTAGAGGCACCTCTTAAGTTAAAGACCTCGAAACTTTGTCTCCTTCGCAAATTTGAAGTATAAATCTCTATTGATCTAGTTGCTGCCCTTGGAGAGGTTATCATAGATTAAATAGGGCTCCTTAGTTCACAAAATTTCATGATATATGTGAATCTTGACTCCATTAAGCCCAAGCAATAAGGCATTGATCCTCGTATCCCTTTGGTGGTCAAAATAACATTTATTTTCTTCATTTCTTCCAATTCTAGGCCTATCCCCAGAAGGTCTCCTAGGGAATCCCATGAAATCATTTATAGCCATCCAAAACCCTTGAAAATTGGTCTACTACTACGTTGTAGTTTGCTCAAGAGGTCCTCCAAATTTCAAGCACGGTGGAATCCCGAGATATAGCAAGCTCTAGCCACAAGACTGTTTCTTGCCCTAGGTTGATTTTGGGCTAGTGACCTCATTAGGATCATTGCATCCAAATCTCGAAAGAAAATTTGTTCTCTGATCCTCTTGTTGATATTTTGTGTATTTGGGGTAGCATCAGTTGTGCTCTAGCTCCCAAATTTTGAGGAAGGACTAGAGTACACTTGATCTACAAGACCCAGAAATGGATTTGGGAAATTTCATCTAGTTTAGGAGATATTAAATTATTTAATTATTTTAATGTATTTCCTAAGTTTAAACTTAGGAAACTTAAATAATTAAAGTGAATTTAATTAAACATTTGATGAAATTGTCTTAAGTCACACAGATCAAGATTTCTTTTAATCTTAGCCATTGATTCAATATCTGATCATGGTCGTTGGTTTCTCAACAAGAAAAGTATAAAGGAAAGGCTTGGGGTCATTTTTCAAGACACATAGAGTCAGAGCACTGAAGCTAAGCTGAGATTCTAGGGCGGGTTTTGCTAAGAATTCTCAGAACTGTTTCAGCTGCAGAGAGGGGTGTTGACCACACTTTGTCAACGACCCCACAACAGTACACCCCCATTTTTTCAAATGGGACTTATCATGTTCGAGGTTCTCGACATCTAGATTTCATCGACAGACAACATTTTGTTACAAATTATGTAAACCCATTATGCATGTTATAATGTAAATGATCTAAGTAAGACCGTCAATGTATGTAACAACCTAGGTAAGCCTAGTATGATGTTGATGATTTCTATCCTAGGAGGTTTTTTGTCTCACTGATTCATGTAAGTGATCGGCAAAGTTTTTCCCTCCAGCCTCACCCCAAAGCTAGTGTGGATTTTGTCATCAGCATGCTAAGTGAGTCCTAGTGTTTTCTATCGAGTCCTTGTAAAAGTAGCTTGAGCTACTTGGTCTACTAGATCATATTTTGAGTCGCAGAATTGGGTATTTATTTGAGGGTTTATACGAATGGGTATTACCCCTTCATGTATGTAAATGTATTATCTCATGTATAGAGGGTTGGAAAAATAATTAAAATTCTCTCTCAATCAATTAATATAATTTTCTGGTCAATTAATAAAAAATTCTTAAACCAGAAATTTAATTATTTTAGGGTTCTAAATTAGAATTAAATCTTTCAAAGGAAAAATTTGTGGGTCCTTGGAAAATGATTTTTAAAAGCCCCAGGCCAAGGGAATATTGAGAATTTTAAGAAATTTTGGACCTTTGGGCCTTGGTGGTTAAGTCAAAGTCAAAATTTTTGGGTAATTAACTCAAAAATAATATTTTTGAGTTAATTAAGATTGAATTAAATGATAAATTCGTTTTTTCCCCAAATTTGTAATTTCAACGCTCTTGATTAAAAGATGATTAAATCTTTTGGACGGTTGAGATTATTTTGACAAGGATCATCCAAACTAGCTGTTGGAGATTTTTTCCTATAAATTTAGAGGTCTTTGTTAGTCTTGAGTCATCCAATCTTAGAATCGTGCACTTGTCTTGGAAGCTCTTGTAAATTTTTGAGTAATAAAGCATAAAGACTTTGGGGTTACAAATTTTGATGTTCCTTCTCGGATCTATATAGTGAATTGTTTCTAAACTCTGCTACTTTGTTTGAATTTTTATGGTTGATGGCCTTCATGGATTAATCTGCATATAGGTATCTTGTGCAGTTTTCTGAATTCATAAAATTACATTTTGATTTTTCTGAGGGATCTCATGTTATTTTCTTAAATCTCTATTGATCTAAAGTTCAGATATAAGTGTGCAGGGAAATATTTTTTAAAGGTTTGAGCGTCTGGAGAAGTCTTCTGTTGGACCAGCCGACTCTCAAATGACATAAATCTGAAAATCTCATTATTTGTTAAATTCCAAGTCTATCTTACAAAATTAGTGGTTTTGCAGGATCTCCTAGAGCTTGTGCCTCTCTTTAAAAAATTTTATTTTCTAAAATTGTGCCGAAATGTTTCAAATCTGGCCATGAAAGCCTCAGATTTGTAAATTAGCTTGTAAATTTGTATTTTTATTAAGGCTGTAAGGGTTTAATAAATTTTTAGGTGTATATATTTTCAGATATGACTTGTTTTGCAGGTTACAGGTTTACTCAGAATTTTTTTTTAAAGATCTGAGCTGGATCCACCCCCAAGGGCCAGATCTGGCCTCAGAATCCCTACTGTGGGCAAATCTGGACATTATTTAAAGAAGCATAAGAATCTGAGCTTAAACTGAAGAAATTCTAAGTTGTTGGGCGTTTTGAAATGTATTGGGTTTATCTACTGCAAAAAATGCTACCATACTTCTGCCTATTCAACCCTTGAATTCCCTCATCCATATACAATCGAACCTTTTCTGCCTTTCGATTTCCCTTCACATTCGCTCCTTTCCTTGATTTCTTCTACTGCATCAGCCCCCCATCTCTTATTAATCCTATTGTTTGACCCTCTCATTCAGCGTCCAACCGTCTCTCTGTACTGTAGCCGTCGACCTTTCTCCATTTGCACCAGCGTCCTCCATTCCATACCCTGCTGCCGTCCTTTCTCTGCCCTCGTTTTCGATTTCATCAACCCTTGTCTACAGCTTCATCTATGCTCAAATTTCCTCGCTGCCTATCCCTTACTATCCATCCAACCTTCATTACACCCTTTCCTTCTCTACCATTGATGTTCTTCTCCACGCTGCCATCGATTTTCTTCTTAACACTATCCGATCTTGCTCCATCTTGCATATCCGTCCTTCTCCTCACGTGCTCCCTTCTCTACCTTGTCCGAGCTCCATATTCTCTGCATATACTCGTCCTTTCTCTGTCGTCCAGTCTTCTGCCATCGAGCTTGCATCTATCTTCCCAAACCTCGCCATCATTGCTTCAGATTCGATTCCTCGACTTGCAAACCGAAACGATACGACGCGTACATTTCAAATTCTCTGCCCATGCGTTAAATCTTCACATCAGTTCTTTATGTAAAGGGTTTAATTTTTAATTTATTATATAGTTAGATTTTAATAGTGTTAGTCGTAGATTTCATTTGCTAGATTTTAGTTTTAGTGTATAGCGTAAGTTTTAGTTAAGATTTTAAATTCAATTTCTTTTTTATTTTAGGTTGTAAAATTAGATTTCAATTTTGTTTCGATTTTTTTTAGATTTCTTTAAATTTTTAGATCTAACTTAGATTTTAGTTTTTTTGGATCTAACTTTTAAATTTTAGAGTTTAATTTAGAATTAATTTTGTTTAATTTGTCTTAAATTTATAAAAATAAAAATAAAAATAAATAAATAAATAAAATAAAATAATAGTCAAATGATCCTAAAATTTTCTATCTGAAGTTTGATCGTGGAGTATTTTAATTTTCGAACTGGATTATTTGAAATATCATAATTTCAGAAATTTTTTAAGCATCTGGCATTTATCTCAATGATCGTTTCATGATAAGCTTTGTTGATTGGCTCAAGTATCTTAATGAATGATCGTGGCACTTTCTATTGAATATCATTGTGCTTATTTAACAGCAATTATACATCCAATACTTATCTTTAATTGCATGACGGGATCATGTTTGACTCCATAAGGCACTGGTTTTAACATAATCAATCTGTGAAATCTCGTTAATTTTATCAAGTATTTGGTGTTTTAGTTGTCTCCTACATTCTTCCTCTTCATTTATAATAGGGTCTACCTCCCTTAGCTTGCAAGGAGACAGCTTAGATAGAGAAATTGGGGATCAGGGTGACAGCCCCCGATCTGAGCCGTTGTCCAAGTGCCTAGACAATTTGTGCGACAACAAGGGGAATTTAGGCCAAGGAGATGATCTGATCCCGGGGTCTAGAATCAACAAGAGGCAGAGATCAGCTCAGAGAGACAACGTAGAGAAGCAGGAGAGCAGCAGCAGCAAGGACAACGTAGTCCTTCAAGGACAACGTGATTTTCAGCTGGAAGCTGTGAAAAATCCTAGATCTGGATTCCTACTGCAACAAATCTGAATTACTTCTTGTATTATTTGATAATTATTTCATTACATTGAAATACCAAAGTAATTACTGAAGTAGTCTACACAAATAATATTGCGGAATAAATCTAAGTGTTGAAACAATCTGAACAAAAATCAATGAAAAACAACCACATTGACAGTTATTTTTGGACTAAGTTCCCAGAAAAACCCAACTTGGGAAAACCAGTGCAACAAATCTGAGGGTTTGTATTATTAAGCAACAAAATCTTGAATACAACTAGGGTGCCAACATCCGGCAAACCCTTTAGAGAAATATAGACAGCAAAAATGACTGTGAGATATTCCTCACTTAGCAAGTCTCCGGCTGATCAAAAACAACTCTGATGAAGCCCTCACTGCCTCTGCGTGATTGCTTACGCTGGATTTGCGTAAGACTACGTAGGCAAGCTAGAGGGACTGTGTCACCCCTTCCCGTAGTTGATCTGGCTGATCTAAAGCTGGATCTTGGCCCTCCTGGCTCAGAACCCCAACCTTTATCTTTCTCCGGACTAACTCCAAGAGACACTGCACTTGCTCTGCGTGATTCTCTGCAGTAACTGCGTCACCCCTGCCAGAAGCTGCGCTAGCTCTGCGTGATTCTCTGCAGTAACTGCATCACCCCTGCCAGAAGTTGCGCTGTCTCTCTCCTGCGTTGATTCTGCCTCTCTTTGAAATGTATTATTGGCCCTCCTGACCAATCTCTGCTTCTGACCCTTTCTGCATCTGATCACTGAATCAAATCACTTAGCAAACCCAGCCCTAGTGATTTGTTCTTGATCAAAAAGCTGTGTCTCCTCACACAAATTCGAAAATGCTCAATGGCTCAAGTGTCAAGTGTATTTTTCCATACACCCCTCACCCTCCTTATAATCTTTCATTGACTCTTCAACAGCCAAGATTAAAACATAATCAAGGGCTAAGATTAACTTTGAGGTGATCCATGACTTTATTTAGAAGATTCACACTTGATTTAATTAATAAACTTTAATTAATCAAATTGCCTAAGTTTAGACTTAGGAAAACATTAAAAATTGATTAATTAATTTAATTAAATCATCTCTAAGTGGAATTTTCCAAAACCATTTCTGGGTTTTATGGAATACATGTGTCTTAGCCTATATACAAAATTACAAGGCTAGGGCACATCCGATGCTACCATAAATCAACACTCCCTCTTAGCGAGGAAAGTGCTCTAGCAAAACACCTCAATGTGTTGCTTCTGACTTCTGGAACATCTCCTATTGTGCTGTTGATGCTGCTCACCAACACTGCACACAAAAAAACACTGTAACTAGACTGCTGCTGACTCTGCATGCTGCTCCCTCTAAATTCTGCAATCATGTTGCTGCACTGCGTGAGCACTGCTTTGCATTACGTGAGTACTACTCTACACTGCACTGCTGCTGCTCATCTGCTACTACTGCTGCTCATCTCTGTTGTTGCTGCACTGCTGCTAATGTTGCTAATTGCAACAGAAAAACATTTGAAATTGAACAAGTAGATTTGCAATTGAAAAATGAGACTGACTGCAGCTAGTTTCTGCACTAACTCTCTGAAAATATTACATTGTTGTTGCTTTGCACTGTGCTGCTGCTGCTCAACTGTTGCTGTTGTTGTTCCCTCTCTGCACTGATCAGGCTCTAGTACTGCTAGTCACTGCATCATCTCATCATCTTCGGTTGAAACTCTCCATCATGCTACTGTCTTTAGGCTGTCATAGCTCACATGTAATCCAAGAGTTCGGAAATACTCAAGGATCCCGCCTTTTTGTAGATTCTGGATCTATAAATCCAAGTCAGCTCACTTCTCTCCTTTTGGAATATGAGCTAACATAGCACAATCTTTCTCTGCCTCAATCTTCGCAACTCCTGCATTTGGATCTTCCTTCTCCTCTTTATCCTTTTTCTTGAGAGGACATTGTGTGGCATAATGCCCCATTTCCCCACACTGGAAACACTTGATCTTAGATAGATCTTTTTTCTTCTGCTTTGGTTGCCCTTTTGATGCAAGGGAAGTGTTGTCTTCTTCCTCCTTCTTGACCTTTGAACTGCTACTGCCATCCACCAAGTGGAATTTCAGGAGATCTCTCCTCAACGCCTCTTGCTGTAATGCTGCCCACATTGCTTCCCATCCTGGAAGCTTTTCTCTGCCCAATATACTTTGGACGAAGACTTGATAATCTTCAGAAACAAAGTTCAGCGTGAGCCATACTAGCTCTGAGTCTTTAGGTGCAGATCCTACTGCAGACAGTTGATCTCGATTCTCCTAAATCCGAGACAAGAAGGAGTCAAACGCTCTCCCTTCTTCATCCTGATATTTGGCATCTTCTCTTCAAGGTACATCTTCCGCTGCTCGGAAGATCCTTGGTATAACTTTTCTAGCCCTACCCACATTTCTCTAGCAGTGTTTTTGGCTGCTATGTGAGGTACAATGTGATCCTTCACTCCATCTAGGATCAATCTCTTGGCTCTAGCCATATTCTTTTTGAACTACCTCAGGGGTGTTGCATTAAGAGCTTCTGCAACTGCGTTGTCTATGAGGGCTTTAAAATCGTGTTCATCAAGGAGAAATTATATCCAGATAACATAGTTGGAGGCACCCTCCAATCTATCTTGGTCATGCAGTTCGTTGTTGGCCATCTCCTCAACTGTCGATACCTTGCTCTAACCCTCTCCTCAGCTTTGACTTACCCACTCCATTGGAGTAAGTCACTTCTTCTGCAGCTGCACAGGAAAAAAAAAGCTGAGTTTCTTTGAGTAAGAAACCCTCTGAAATCAAGAAATCCCTAACTGTGTTTTTCAAAATTTTCTGACGCTTATGCACCAGCTCTTACTGTTGTGCAGTAACTGCGTCCTTCAGCTACGCTGCCTCTTCTGCAACAGAAAAAAATTACCCCTCTGTCAACTCTATGAGAGGGAGCCTTTTCTGCACTGGAATTCCCTCTTGCCCTGGACAACATAATTTTCTGGGAGGGTCTGTTGTTGCTTACGCAGATCCCAGATTCTACAGCGTTGATCTACTGGTTCTCTTCGTTTCTCCTGCACTTCAACTTAAATAAGCTCTGATACCATGTGAAAAATCCTAGATCTGGATTCCTACAACAACAAATCTGAATTACTTCTCCTATTATTGAATAACTATTTCATTACATTGAAACACTGAAGTAATTACTGAAGCAGTCTACACAAATAATACTGCGGAATAAATCTAAGTGCTGAAACAATTTGAACAAAACTCAATGAAAAACAACCACATTGATATAGTTATTTTTGGACTAAGTCCTCAGAAAAACCCAACTTGGGAAAACCGGTGCAGCAAATTTGAGGGTTTGTATTATTAAGTAGCAGAATCTTGAATATGTAATATCCCCAAAGGGAAATAACCAGTAATACACAGAAATATGCTAGACAGATATACAAAATACAATGTTGGAACCAGATCATGGAACAAGTACACATAGAATGCCAGAAAACTAAGCCATTTTATTAATCTGAGAATACATATAGAGGAGTACAAGATAATCAGGATGAGTGCACCTATCCTTGCCCTAGGCAAGTGGAGACCCTCTAAGAACAAATAATGGCTGCAAATAAGGACAGCGTCCTAGCTGGCTGAAGATCTGCTATGAAGAGCTGCTGCTGGAATGCAATGGAACTATGAACTAAAGACTAGAAGATGGCTATTCTCAATCCTCCAAACCCTCACCAATAAAAACGCTGTCTCTGCCAGTGACATCGCAGAAGACAGATGAAATGCTGGCCACAAAACCTCCAGATGAAATGATCAGCTCCTCCAGGCTAGAAACACTGAAAAACGCTGCCAAACCCCACACACAAGCTCCTGCTCATCAGATCAGCGTCCTCCCTGACTGGATCTGCGTCCTCTCTGCCCAGATCTGCTGGATCTGAGTCCTCCTACCCAGATCTGCGTCCTATCACTCCAGATCTGCGTCCTCCAAGGCTAGATCTGCTGCTATATCTTCAGATCTAGGCTGGATCTGCCAATATCTCCTCAGATCTGCATCCTCCAAGGCTGGATCTGATGGTATCTCTCCAGATCTGCACCTTCCAAGGCTAGATCAGCCAATATCTCCTCAGATCTGCGTCCTCCAAGGCTGGATCTGCTACTAGTTCTCCAGATCTGCGTCCTCCAAGACTGGATCTGCCAATACCTCTTCAAATCTGTGTCCTCTCTGCCTTGGACAGCTGGATCAGCGTCCTCACTATTCAGATCTGCGTCCTCCGGCTGGATCTGCGTCCTTCCCTCTCTGGACCAGCGTCCTACCTCCTGGATCTGCGCAGTCACAAGAAAGGGCTTCCTCCTCTCCAAATCTCCACCAGAAAACTGCTGCTAATTACCACTGAAACTGAAGGATGTCACTCAGGAAATAACCTTACTAGGGCAGGCACTCGAAGTCCCCCGAAGCTAAGGGTGATACCAGAAAATAACCTTACCAGGGCAGGCACTCGAAGTCCCCCGAGGCTAAGGGTGAGATCTCCGAACGGAGACACTCGGTTGCACTAAACAGTGCTGCAGACCGACTAAACAACCGGCGTGCTGAAGCAGACAGAAGTCTAGCTCTCAATATCAATATCAAATTATGCATGCCATAATGAGGTGAGAGCCCCACCTTTTATAGTGCTAAACTCCCTCCAAAACCTTGACTGCGTCCTTCACTCTCCTTGGCCTGCGCAGTTAACCTTGGGTCAGCCTGAGGCCTCCCCTCATACACATGTGGACCCCCAAGGCCCCCTCTCTAAGTTATAACGTCAATCTACTAGGAAAACACTTTATTTTATAAAGTGAGGTGACTAAAGTGAGGTGAACCCTCTTATTTCTCACTTTACTTATTATTTCTAGCTAAAGCGGAAAAATAAAGCAAAAATGAAATATTCCAATTAGCAAAGCTAATTGGGAATATTACAGAATACAACTAGGGTGCCAACATCTGGCAAACCCTTTAGAGAAATCTAGACTGCAAAAATCACTGTGAGATATACCTCACTCAGTAAGTCTCCGGCTGATCAAAAACAGCTCTGATGAAGCCCTCACTGCCTCTATGTGATTTCTTATGCTGGATCTGCATAAGCCTGCGTAGGCAAGCTAGAGGGATTGCGTCACCCCTTCCTGTAGCTGATATGGCTGATTTGAAGCTGGATCTTGGCCCTCTTGGCTCAGAACCCCAGCCTCTATCTTTCTTCATATTGACTCCAAGAGACACTGTGTTGGCTCTGCGTGATTCTTTGCAGTAACTGCATCACCCATGCCAGAAGATGTGCTGTCTCTCTCCTGCGTTGATGGTTCCTCTCTCTGAAATGTATTATTGGCCCTCCTGACCAATCTCTGCTTCTGCCCCTCTCCGGATCTGATCACTGAATCAAATCACTTAGCAAACCCAACCCTAGTGATTTGTTCTTGATCAAAAAGTTGTGTCTTCTCACACAAATTCGAAAATGCTCAACGGCTTAAGTGTCAAGTGTATTTTTCCATAGGCCCCTCACCCTCCTTATAATCTTTCATTGACTCTTCAACGGCCAAGATTAAAACATAATCAAGGGCTAAGATTAACTTGGAGGTGATCCATGAATTTATCTGAAAGATTCACACTTGATTTAATTAATAAACTTTAATTCATCAAATTCCCTAAGTTTAGACTTAGGAAAACATTAAAAATTGATTAATTAATTTAATTAAATCATCTCTAAGTGGAATTTTCTAAAACCATTTCTGGGTTTAATGGAATACATGTGTCTTAGCCTATATACAAAATTACAAGGCTATAGCACATCTGATGCTACCATAAGTCAATAGAAGCCCTCAGGGGTTACGTAGAGACTCTAAGGGGCAATGTAAGGACTGAGTCACCCAGTCTGGGGTAATGTAGCCCTTTCTAGAGCAGCGCTAAGGGACGCAGAGGCTTCAGAGCTTGACGCTGAGGCTTGAGGGACAACGCTAGGGTTTTTAGGCCCTAATTTTAGCTGAGTCTTGTAAATCCCGTTTGAGGGTGTGGATCAGTTATTATTTTGGCTTCGGAATAGCCAGTGAGTTGTAGATCTATTATTTCTCTATAGGGTTTTCCAGATCTGGAACCCAGATTTGTTGTATTCAGAAAATTCTTAATAATAAAACCCTCTAGCAGCCAGAAGACCGGTTTTCCCGCATTGGGTTTTTCTGGTTACTATTTGTCTATAAAATATTTGTGTCAATTTGTCTATGTGTACATGTATTTGTTCTAGATCTAAATTGGTGAAGATCTGTTATGTGTTTTGCTTCGATTTTAATCTGAATTTGTTCAGTTAATAACTTATCTGAGTAGGAGGAGCATAACCAGATTAACAATAAAAATTTCTGCATAAGTATAAGATTCAGAAATTTTCACGTGGTATCAGAGCAATTGCAGATCTAGGAGGGTCACCAACAAGAGACTGAAGGTGCTAGCTGCAAAAAGTAGCTGGAAAAGCAGCAGAAACACAGATCTGAGGGGCAGCGCAGTTTTCAGAGGCAGATTCACTCAAAGGCAAAGGTGACATAGTCTAATGCTGTCTCCTAGCAAGCCCACGCAATTACTGCGTGGAGGCAGCTTAGAAACAACGTTGGATTGGTCTGAAGCCAGCCAGTGTGATGCAGATCTGAATCTATCAGATCCAGAAAAGACTGAAGATTAGCTGCAGAAATTTAGAAGGTGCTGGTGGCGTTAAATTTCTGAAGTTTTCAGATTTTTAGCCTAAGCACAAGTGACAAATAGTGGGAGGAGATCAACTTCTCAGAGAGTTTCTAGCCAAAGAAACTTGCAGATTGATCAGAGGATCAAAGAGAGCTAAATCATTGTTGATTTGGCAAATTTTCAAGGAGGGAAATCAGTTGTCAGAGGGAGCAGAAGGCGCCTGTTTCACCAAGCGCCTTAGATCCAGTTCTCTAGCAAAGAGAAAGGGAAGTTCCAACACATTTCTGAGCAAATGGCTCTGCATGGACTACGTGATCATGACAGATTAGATGGCCTCTCCAACTTTTTAGTTTGGAAGGCAAGGATCCTGATAGTCCTTGAGGCATATAATCTTAGAGACCATGCAGAGAAAACTCTGGCCACACTGACCGATCCAGATCTCCTACAGAAGCATAAGGAAGCTGCCAGGCATGCCAAGCAGTTGATCATGGATGGAATGAACGACCATATTGTACCACACTTAGCTGAGAAGAAGATAGCTAATGAGATCTGGAAAGCCTTAATCTCCCTATATGAGGGAAAGTCTGTTCAAAGGAAGATGCTGTTGGAGACTCAGATGAGGTCATTCATGATGACCAAGGGAGAAGACACGGAGCATTTCCTCTTCATATTGTCGTCAATCAGAGATCAATTGACTACAATGGGTGCTAAGGTGGAAGACGATGTGATGGTCAGGACTGCTCTCAATGCAGTCACAGATGAGTGGGAAACCTTTGTCCAAATTATCTTTGGCAGAGTGGACCTCCCAGATTGGGATAACTTGTGGATAATTCTACGTCAAGAAGAACTCCGCAAATTCATCAAGAAGCAGTATAGCTCTGGATTGACCAAAGTGAAGAAGAAAGATGAAGAAGATGCAGCCATGGCATCAAACAGAAAGTAGGGAAAGAAGAAGAAGGATCTATCTAAGATCAAGTGCTTCCAGTGTGGTGAAATGGGACATTTTTCTAGCCATTGTCCTCAAAAGAAAAAGGACAAGGAAGCTTCCTCTTCCAAGGCTGTTGTGGCAGATGATGTGTCAGAAGATGATGCAATCATGAGCGCTCATGAACCATGAAAGTGGGGCGACATGGATCTGTAGAGAGCTACAGAATGTAGGGCAACATCCTTGAGCAGCTCATCTCTTGGATCACATACGAGCTACGGGAGCCTTAAGATAGTAGCGGGACAAGTGGAGTAGTGGGTGTATAGATCACAGATGAAGCAGAGGGAGATCTAAAGACTGGAAGGAGTAGCGCAAAGCAGAGCAGCAGCAACGTAGAAGCAGCAGAAGCGCAAAGGTTGATGTGACTTCAGCAGTGTAGTGCAGAGCTCCTTACGCAGTGCAGAGTTGCAGCAACATAGAAGGCTTCAGAGGGACAACGCAATGCAGCAGCAGCGAGAGGGATTTCAAGCACAAGGGGTTGATGTGACTTCAGAAATGTAGAGGGATTCGGCTTACGCAATGCAGAGTTGTTGTTGTGCATCATCTTTTAGATGCCAACACAGATCAATAGCCTATTGTTAAATTTGGACAACTAGGTCCAAACTCCGGGTTGTGCTGCTCAGATGACGATCCCAATATTTTTATTGGATTCCTCTTTCGGAGAGGTCTAATATTGATCTAAAGATCATCTCGATCAGATGAGCAGAACATGCACTTTGAATTTATTCCACTTATGTGCTAGGTCGGCCTGGAATATAATATAGACTTAAATGTCTTAAAGAGCGTGTCACACACCCCCAAAGATGCCTATATAATGGAGAGACTTGGAGTTCATTATACACACAATGTGTGGAGGATTTTCTTCTCTCTTGATGGCGTTGGAGCTGCGTTCTTCGTGTTGCGTTTTTGTGGAGTGTTCCTTTGTTTGGATTGTACTGGGGTTATGTGTGACACGCTTGGCTGAATGACCTATTGGAGACTTCGCTGGTAGAAGCATCCTGCTGATCGCCATAACGCCACCATTCATTATCTTTATTTTGGCTTGTCTTCTATCAATCTATTGCTATGTTCTATCTGCTTCAGTATTTTGTGCCCTAATCTGAAATGGCATAGAACATGTTCTAAACTTAACATGGTATTGGAGCTCTACAGGGAAGACAATGCCCAATTTGGTTGAAAAGCAATCTCCGATCTATTGATCCATCAAGTGCATCTCATCCAGCTGAACAAAGAGGCTTGGAACAATGTGAGGGAGTCTGCCCTAGATAGCGTGGAAGGAGCTGTAGGTGACAGCCTGTTGTTAAGGCATGATTGTAGGCTAAGACAGATCTGGTTACAGTTGTCTTAAGGGACAGTTTGCTGGGCTAATTGGCCGAGGAGCAGACATGTGAATTGCTGTCATGTGTGGGTAGTTTGAAGGCTAAAACCGGAGGAAGCCAGCTGAGGTAGGCCGCATACCTAGTCTCCAAATACAGGGCAGCGTGAAGGGTTCTTGGGCTGTAACATGCCCAGAACAGCATCTTGCATAAAGAGGAGCCTTCCTTGCCTAAGCCACAAGCTAGAACGAGGTTGTTAGGTGACTGTGTAAGGGTTAGTTGCAGCATGAACTTGCCCTAACCAGGTGTCACGAACAGCAAGAGTCAAACACATGTACAGGGTTGTTTTAGGTTGGTTGGAAGTAATAACATATTGCTGTGATAGGCCGCAGGCCTTATCAACCTAAAGCAGGGGCAGCGTGGGAGTATTTGGGGCTGCAAAGTGCCCATAACTTCAGCCTGCAATGTGACCATCTCTCCTTTCCTAAACCACAGCAATTTATGAATGCCGCAGGCCTCTGAAGCCTCTCTAATGCTTGCCGCTGAGAACAAGGAAGGCCGAGATCCCTTGGAAGAAGACCGCAACAAAAGGGACTGTTTTAAGGGTTGTCTAATAAATAAATAGCCCTCATAAGAGGTTGTTTTAGCAGCATGGAGGGGCAGCCTCCCATTAAAGGGCAACCGCAGCAAAGGGGAGCAACTATGGGCCAGATCTAAGGTTTTCTGGGCTGTTTTAAGGGCTGTTAGGGAGCCACTGTATCAAACCAGCGTGAACTGTTTAGAGACTGTCTGCCTAGGACAACAGTCAAAGAAGACATCACTTCTTCCAGTCTAGACCACAGCAAATTTGATGGCTGATTGAAGGCTATATGTGCCCTAACCAACAACAGTTTGACGTCTATCTCAGAGGTAAGTTTGAAGTCTGTTTTATGTACATGTTTGATGTTCTGCATAGGACGTAGAGGTAGCTGAAGCTTTGACAGCTTGTGGTCTGGGCAAGAAAATCGTCAAAGAAACCTACTTGAAATGTCTAAGCCGCAGGCCTGTAGGTGGCATTTTGAGGGTCAAAACAACCCTATCATGGAAATATAGGTGCCTCCTCACACATCAAGGGCACCGTGGATGTAAGGAGAGAAGGTTGCATCTAACCTGTGAACAAATCTCTGCCCATGAACAAACCAGCGTAAAGTTTTT
The DNA here is from genome assembly GCA_034641835.2 of Pinus albicaulis. NCBI lineage: Eukaryota > Viridiplantae > Streptophyta > Pinopsida > Pinales > Pinaceae > Pinus > Pinus albicaulis. The sequence goes on from CM076580.1 coordinate 1,823,143,069, forward strand.
AAAGACTGTCACATACATCAGCAAGGCACCTTGCCTTGCGTAGGCCGCAGCTAGAAGGACGCTGAGCAGCTTGCAAAATGCCCTAACTGTCATCTACAGCAGTATACAAAATTCAGGGAATCTCAGACTTATTGAAGAAGTGTTGGTTGGGGAAAATTCAAAGAGCTTGGATTGCAGCAGTATAATGAACTGTCAACCCAAAACCTCGGAAAAGATGACACACTATGTCATTTAAAATCCACATGTATCTTCTCCATGACAGGAAGGAAACTCAACCAGGGGTCTGAATTACTAAGCATTTTTTTTGGACATTTCTTGCAAAATAACTATCATATTCAGTCTTCTGATCAGTCTGATAAAATTGTCACCTCTGCATTGATTTCTTGGCTACTTGTATCCATCATGGCCTGCAAATTATTGATCATAATCATCAAAATTGTTGTGCAATGTGATTAGAAAAGCCAAGAGGGCAGGTGTGTATGTTCATAGGCGATAAACAACAGTGATTGATGTGCACTTATAACTGTGCTAACAGAAAGGCCTCATATAAGCTATGGACTGACATGTAGAAGCGTAAATTCAATGCTTGGAACATCTGTACGATTGGTCCCTAGATCTGTGCAATTTAGGAGACAAATTGTAGATCTGAGATCTAGAAGCCCTTAGAAGCAGTTTTTTTTATGGAATTGGAAGGATCTTTAGAGGGTGCAACGGTCAGATTATTGTCAAAATGGTCAAATCTGTAAGCCCTAGGGGGAGTGACAAGAGAAGTTGATACCAATTTTGATAGCCTTAGGGGCAGTCTTCTAAAAATGACCAAAAGAATGACAAATGGACAATAAGAAGCAGTGAAGGATCATGAGAGGAGGAATCATGATATAGTATCCCTGTTCGACAGTGACATATGGCAGAATATGCATGACCATGAAATTTGAAATCTTCTATACTATATGGCAGTATGACCATGATAAAGAAGATGGTGATGTATACGATAAAATTATGGTCACATCATAATCAACGATATGACAGTGATGACGGTTCTGTAGCCGCAAACTTGAGGAGCTAAATCTGTCATTCTATGTCACTGTCATTATGACAATGACATAGACAGTCACCCATGCTTACAAAATTCATATTAGCAGTAAGCTGGTGACAATATCAGTCTTACATTACAGCGTAATGATAAAATTGAAGTGTGAACTGAGAAGTTTTTGCAGCCTTCAGTCACGTTGTTGGCGTCTTGAACCCTGATCAACAAAGCCTGTTTGGATGGCTTTGACTATGGGAGAAGAAGACCCCTGTCCAAGTTGGTGTCTGGGATGCCCTCATTTAAAATAGATGTCTTCTCTCTCAAGAGAAGTTGGAATTAAGAGGGAGAATACAACTGTATATGCTCCCGAGTTAATATCATTGTTGGATGAAAGAAGATCCTCATAGCTCAAATATATATGGCTTCAGAGGGGGAAATTCGGGAAGAAAACCAAGAAGCCATATAAATACTAGGGGTATCTAGTTGCCATGGGTACAGTATGAGCCTAGATCATTCGAAGAAGCTGTAAAGCATCAAGCTTGGAAGGATGCTAGGATGATGTCTGGGATATGGTTCCTAGACCACAGAACAAAGTTGTTGTCACCTCGATTTAAGATCAAGCATGGATCTGATGGGAAACTGCATTTCCTGAGACTTCTCTAGGAAGGCACTAATTATGATTGCACCTATAATCTATTATTTCCCTTGCTGCTACGCAAGGACGGAATCTTCATCAGATAGATGTAAAGACCGCTTTTTTGGCATGGTGCGATAAAGGAAGAGGTGTATGTAGAACAACCTCTGGGGATCAAAGTCCAGGATCGGGACACCCATGTTTACAGGTTGAAGAAAGCCCTCTATGGGCTGAAGCAAGCACACAGAGCTTGGTACAAGAGGATAGATAGCTACCCGATGAAGTCGGGCTTCACTCGTAGTAATGTTAATCCGAACCTTTACTTCAAGGTTGATAGAGAAAAGCCTCTCATTTTGGTGTTGTATGTGGACAACCTCTTCCTGTCAGGTGCTGACCCTCTCATTCATCAGTGCAAGAGGGAGCTCACTGCTAAGTTCGAGATGAAGGACCTAGGATTGATGCTCTACTTCCTAGGCCTGGAGGTCTAGCAAAGGCTTGGCAAGATTTTCCTTTCTCAAGGAAAAACATTATGAAGTTTCTGGTATGGTGGACTGTAAGTCTGTGTCGACACCGATGGAACTCAACTTTAAGAAGTTGAGTGGCAGCGTTGCTAGGCCCGTGTTAGCAAATCCTACTGAGTATCATCAACTCGTAGGGGCTTTGGTGTTCTTAGCGAACACCCGTTCGGACGTATGTTGTGCAGTGAACACCTTAAGTCAAGACATGGTTGATCATAACATTCACTGGGTTGGTGCCAAGAAACACTTGAGATATCTCTGTGGCACGATAGACCATGGGCTGAGATAAACTGCTGGGAGCATGACACTCCTTGGATATACTGATGCCGATTGGGCTGGCAATGTGGTGGATCGTAAGAGCACATCTGGATGCTACTTCACAAATAGATCTTCTTCGGGCAAGAAAAGAAAGTTGGTAGCCTTGAGCACCACTGAGGTCAAATACATTGCAGCATATATGACCCGTTGTGAAGTCACTTGGTTGCGAAATCTCTTCAGTGAGTTGTTTGAGCATGTGCTAGATGCCACCGTTATCCTTTGTGATAACGAGAGGGGGATTCATTTGTCATAGAATCTCGGGTTCCACGATTGATCCAAGCATGTTGATGGTTGGTACCACTTTATCTGGGATATGGTACAGCGAGGCGCCATAAGGCTCAATCATAGAGGAACTGATGAGCAGGTCGCGGACATTCTCACAATGCCCTTGGGGAAGGTCATGTCCCTAACCTTCCATGACAATCTTGGAATCATGGAACAACCCTATTTGGAGGGACCTGTTGGCCGATGAGCTCTGGGAGTTCCAAGGGGGTTTTGGGGATAGCTTTGGTGTTATAAGCAACCACAGGGCTAGGCTTGCCGAACCTAGTTGGTGTGCGTCCGCCCCACCATGATGATATTGAGAGGGTTTACCTCTCTTTGATCTATGCCTCGTATGCATCCAACCCATGGAGTTTCGGACTCATGGGAAGTACCTCTCATTTGGCCAATGAGGTGGGAAATGTGAATAGAGACCATAGCAAGACCGATGGACGCATTGGAGATTGTCATACTCTCTACGTTTAGGATGGCACATGTCCAACAACTTGATTTGGGATCAAGTTTAGCGAGGATTCAGACCTCCAACTAACTTTGGGTCGGTGAAACTAACTTCGGGTTAGTATATGGCTCTCTTGAGTCCTAGTGAGGTTTCGGACCTCCAACTGACTTTGGGTCAGGTAAACCAACTTCAGGTTGGTATGAGACTCTTTGTGAGTCCTATAAAGGTTTTAGACCTCTGGGCTGAATCTGTCAGCCAGGTATGATGTCTTTGTGACTGACCCACTTCTGTTTTGAAATAAAGAGGCCAGCAAAGCAAGTTACGGCGAGATGACGCACGATGTTTGGATTGCACTAGTGGACAGAGTTCTCCCTAGTTGAGAGGGAGTGTTAAATTTGGACAACTAGGTCCAAACTCTAGGTTGTGCTGCTCAGATGACGATCCCAATATTTTTATTGGATTCCTCTTTTGGAGAGATGTAAGACTGATCTAAAGATCATCTCGATCGAATGAACAGAACATGTACTTTGAATTTATTCCACTTATGTGCTAGGTCATGCTGGAATATAATATAGACTTAAATGTCTTAAAGAGCGTGTCACACCACCCCAAAGATGCCTATATAATGGAGAGACTTGGAGTTCATTATACACACAATGTGTGGAGGATTTTCTTTTCTCTTGATGGCGTTGGAGCTGCGTTCTTGGTGCTGCGTATTTGTGGAGTGTTTCTTTGTTTGGGTTGTACTAGGGTTATGTGTGACACGCTTGGCTGAATGACCTATTGGAGACTTTGCTGGTAGAAGCATCCTGCTAATCGTCGTAACACCACCATTCATTATCTCTGTTTTGGCTTGTCTTCTATCGATCTATTGCTATGTTCTATCTGCTTCAGTATTTTGTGCCCTAATCTGAAATGGCATAGAACATGTTCTAAACTTAACACCTATGGAGCTTCAGTGATGAGGATACAGCCCAGCTGACTTGTCTTTCAAAGATTGGGCAAAAGATTCAGTTGTTTCTCTCAACAACTGAAGTTGCAGTGCAACAGATCAACAGTGGCAGTGTTATGAGCAGCACAGATGCAACAAATTGAGAGGGAGTTGTAGTATAGATGTTGCAGTGGCAGTGGCAAAGTCTTGGGCAGCAGTACAAAATGACAGCAACAACGCAGAGTTAAGTGGCAGCAGGCCAAGCATCAACAACACAAAACCAGTGCCCAAAATCTTGTAATACATAGTGTGATGTATTTCTAGAGCACACTCTTGATGGTAAGAGGGAGTGTTTAGATTTTGTGTATTTGGGCTAGCATCAGTTGTGCTCTAGCTCCCAAATTTTGAAGAAGAAATAGAGTACACTTGCTTTACAAGACCCAGAAATTGATTTGTGAAATTTCATCTGGTTTAGGAGATATTAAATTAATTAATTATTTTAATGTATTTCCTAAGTTTAAACTTAGGGAACTTAAATAATTAAAGTGAATTTAATTAAACATGTGATGAAATTGTCTTAAGTCACATGGATCAACCTTTCTTTTAATCTTAGCCATTGATTCAAGATCTGATCATGGCCGTTGGTTTCCCAATGAGAAAAGTATAAAGGAAAGGCTTGGGGTCATTTGTAAAGACACACAGAGGCAAAGCACTGAAGCTAAGCTGAGATTCTAGGGCGGGTTTGCTAAGAATTCTCAGATGTGTTTCAGCTGCAGAGAGGGGAATTTAGACCAAGGGGATGATCTGATCATGGGGTCTAGAATCAATAAGAGGCAAAGATCAGCTCAGAGAGACATCGCAGAGAAGTAGGAGAGCAGCAACAGCGAGGACAGCGCATTCCCTCAAGGACAGCGTGATTTTCAGCTAGAAGCCCTCAAGGGTTACGTAGAGACCCTAAGGGAAAATGTGTAAGGACTGCGTCACCGAGTCTGTGTAACACAACCCTTTCCGAAGCAGCGCTGAGAGACGCAGTCAGAGGCTGACACAGAGGCTTGAGGGACAGCAGTAATATTCCGAATAGAAATAAGCAGCAATATAAAGCACATAAACAAGAAACTACAACAACTAGAGAGACATCATATGAACAAGACAATACATGGAGAACGTTGAGCCATTTTATGAAGTGTTGAAAGATAAAATGAATACAAAAGGTGATCAGAATGATGGCACCTTGGCTTGCACTAGGCAAGCATAGATATACTCTCAGACTATATCATGGAATGGTTGCTCCCTCAATGACTGCGTTATCTCCAAAGCTGTTGATGCTGCTGGTGTTGGAATAGATCAAATCTTTGGGGCTGCTCCCCACCTCAGAAAATTGTGAAACTCTAGGAATGGGCTCTCCACTAAATACCTAGAAAAGCCAAAGAGCTTTCTGGAAATGTATGACCTCGGAAAATAACCTCCCTTGAGGTATAACGCTGTCCCAGTGGTGAACGCTGGCCCTGAAGGATCTACTGCAAAAGATTGCTTCCAAATCTACCAAAATGATGGAATAGGGAAGTGTTAACCCCTTTCCAACTCCCTCGAGCTGAATCCCCTGATAAACCCTCAATCCAGAATCTCCTCCTCTAAAGATTGTGTGCTCCCTCTCACTGACTGCGCTGTCTATGCAAGTGAATGATCCCCAACTGTGGTTGCTACAACTCTCTCCGTCAAATCAAGGATAGAAATCCTCACCCGAGAAGGCACTCGAAGTCCCCCGAGGCTGAGGTTCAGATCTCCGCACGGAGACACCCGATGCACTGAACAACACTTGCAAACTTTGCTCAATAGCCAAATCGTGCTCAATGTCAAAAGACAAATATCATAGATGCATAATAGAATGAGCAAATGAGGGAGAGATAATAGAATGAGCAAATGAGGAGCCTCTCTCCCTTTTTATGCTTGGAGAGCCTTGCTCTCACCTAGGCCCCACCAAAACTGCGTTGTCCCCTTAAGCCACGCTGTCCCTCTAGCTCTGCACTGTCTTAGGCCCACGCTGCCCATGTTGACATCTCCTCCACGTTGCCACTTCGTCCTCTAGGCCCCATGTTGCCAAATAATCATGTCTCCAAGTGACTTTAGGAAATGCTTTTTATCCTAAGTGTGAGTTAAGTGTCCCTTTCACCCACTTTATTTCTATCTTAACTTTATTAAAGTAAAGTAGTCAAAAATTAATATTTCCAATTAGCTGTTGCTAATTGGGAATATTACAGTCCTCCCCACCAAAACGTTGCTTGTCCTCAAGCAACTACAATGATGGATGCTGTAAAATTTTCTCTCTCCCAAGTGGCATCCTCATTTGGTAAGTTCCTCCATCTCACCAGGTATTCCCTGACTGTCCTGCTCCGCAACTACCTCTCCCTGGTGTCAATGATCGCCTCTGGCTACAACACTAAATGCCCCTCATCATCTATGGGTGGGAGCTCCTCAGTTGCAGTCACCTACTGTCCCAATGCCTTCTTCAGGCATGACACATGGAAAATATTATGAATCCTGCTACCGGTGGGCAGCTCCAACTCATATGCAACCTCCAAAATCCTACGTGTCACCCTATATGTTCCATAAAAGCAGGGCTTGAGCTTCTCGTCCCCCTTCTGCTTCAGCGTGGATTTCCGATATGGTTGCAATCGTAGATAGACCAAGTCCCCTACCTCAAACTGTCTCTCAACCCATCCCCTGTCGGCATACAGCTTCTGCTGATTTTGCGATGTAGCTATGTTATCCTTAAGAGCCTGGAGTATATCCTGACTCTCTTGGATCTAAACCTTGGCCCTAGGGGACTTGCTAGCACCAAACATCACGTCAGCAAAAGATAAAGCATGATACCCATATAAAGCATAAAATGGGGACATACCGATAGACATATGGTAAGTGGTGTTGTAACAGTACTCCCCCAAGTGCAACCATTGTAACCATGCCTTTTGCTGCCCAGTGACATGGTTTCGCAAGTAGCCTTCCAACCTTTTGTTCACTATCTTCGTCTGCCCGTCCATCTATGCGTGATAACTAGTGCTCGGGGTCAGCTCGGTACTCACCAAACGGAAAAGCTCCTGCCAAAACCCGCCTATGAAGCGGCTATTCCTATCACTGACAATGGTCTTTGGAAGACCATGCAATCTGAAAACATCCCCGAAGAATAACTTTGCTACTTGTGCTACAGTGTATCGTGCTGATATAGCGAAGAAGTGTGCATACTTTGTCAGTCGGTCAACAACTACAAATATGCAATCCTTGACATGTACAGTGGGGCCCCCTTGTGATGAAATCCATCAAAATGCTCTTCCATTTCCCCTCTGGTATGGGAAAAGGCTGAAGTAAACTTGCCGGATGGCTCATCTCTCCCTTATTACGCTGACATACTTCGCACTCCCTGACATGTCGAAGTACGTCCTCCTTGAGGCCCTTCCATGAGAACCTTTCTCTGATGACCCTATAGTTCTTGGTGAACCCCTGGTGACCTGATAATTGCGAGTCATGTGAGGTGTGCAATATCTTCTCCTTGAGTTGGGAGCTCTCAATCAAGAAGATCATGTCCCTGAAGTATATCAGCTCATCCATCACCCTGTACCTGTCATCTGTAATTTGTCTGTCCAACACCTCACATGCAAAACGGTCCTTGGAGTATTCTACCAACAACTGAGCCCTCCATTCCATATCTAGGCTCATCAAGGACAATGCTACTGGTCTGCGTGAAAGTGCATCGACCACCATGTTTTTTTTCCCTTTGACATACTCGATGTCGAAATCATATGCTTGAATCTTGCTGACCCACAAAATGGGGAATAGCACGAAATGCACTCCAGTTGGGAGAGGAGCCGTAGTGTTTCAGACGGAAGCCAGAACCTGTGTCAAGGTCAAAGATGTACTACATGTGTCGGGGCTTGGGATGAATTAAATCTCAGTATCCCAATTACAAGACAAAGGGTATGACATACTGTTAATTTTGAACAACTAGCTCTAAACTCCATGTTGTGATGCTCAGTTGAAGATGCCAATATTTTTATTAGATTCCTCTTTCAGAGAGGTGCAAGATCGATCTAAAGATCATCTTGATCTGATGAGCAGAACATTTATTTTGAATTAATTCCACTTACGTGCAAGGTCAGCCAAAATTGTAATGTAGGCTTGGAGCCCCAACAAATGTGTCACACACCTTCACTCATGGATATATATAGGTCAACGTTGGAGGTCATTTTCCCATCAATCATCACACATTTTCTCTTTGCATCTGATTGGTTCGATCATCGTCTTGGAGGCTCTTCTTCTCTCACATGTGGGAAAACCGCAGCTAGGGTTTCTGTTCTGATCTAGGGTTTCAGCGCAGCTTTGACCAGCATTGACTTTGGTCAACACTTGGTCAATTTGACCTCAAACTCTCCAAAAATTTCGATTTTTGCAGTCCGCATTTTCTGGCACAAAAATCAAGGTTGGAAGTTGACTTTGACTTAGCTGCGTTGACTTTTTGCTGCTGTTGTTTTGCGTTGACCATTGACTAGACAACATTGACTTTTGTTGACTTTGGGTTGACCGTTGTAGAGCTGTCTGAGAGGGTTGTGTGACACATTCTGGTTGGTTGACTGTGAAGAGACTTTGTTGGTTGAAGCATCCTGTTGACCATCGCAACGTGCCACAACACATATTTTGTTGATCAAGTTAAGTGTACTTTTGGCTTGTCTTTCGTCGATCTATTGCTATGTTCTATCATCATTTTACTTGTTTATGTGATTGTTGTTTGATATCAGGTATAAAAGTAAAGTTGCATCAAGCATAGAACATCTACGAAAATTTACATGGTTTCAGAGTTAAGGTGAAGACAAAGCCCAAGTTTGTATTGAGAGCAATCACCGAAGAAGGAGCATTTGTTAAGGACCCATGGGTACCTCAAATTATAATGGCTTCAAAGCTGATGAAAAGTTGACTAGTAAGGCTGACTTTCATGCCTGGAAGATGTCTTTGGATTTAATGTTGGAAGATCAATATGTCATGGACTATGTGCAGGGTAAAATCCAAGAGCCTCCATCATCTGCACCTGCTGCCACCAAGTCAAAGTATAAGAAGGGGTAAATCAAAGCAAAGATGATCATCCGGAATTCAATTCATAAGAGCTTGGCTGCCTACATCTCTGAGTTGCACACATCCAAGGAGATGTATGATAACTTGGTCAATATGTTCAGGGCCAACAAGGCAATTCAAGTCCTTTTCTTTAAAAACCAATTGACGAATCTTAAGAAAGGCAAGGATGAATCTGTTCAATCCTATTTTCTGAAGTTGACTAAAATCAGGAATAATCTTCTCACCATTGGGGAGACAATAGCTGATCGAGAAATGGTTCTCACCACACCTGCACGTCTCTCCTCTAAATGGCATGTATTCATTACTACCATTCTCAATAATAATGTGATACCTGATTTTGATGAAGTATTGTCGAGATGCACTCAAGAGGAGACAAGAATGATGCAATATGGAAATGAAGGCAATGTTTCCTTCATCGCTTGTGCTAAGAAGAAGAACAATCGTGGTCTGAGGAACCATGGAAGAGTAGGGGCCCAAGGAAAGAAAGGAAGATGTTACACATGTAACAAGACTGGCCACTATGCTAGAGAATGCCCTAATAAGAAGGATTCTCCCGGGGATGATGACAACAACAACAACAGGAAGAATGGCAATCAAAGGAACAATAGGTTCAAAGGAAAGAGGAAGGCTCCCTCTAGTCGCAATGGAAATGGGCAACCTTTCAAAATGTCAAGAAACTCCAGGTATGAGGAATCAAATGTTGTTGATGATAAAATAAATGAATTTATTCTTGTATCTGCACTCCCTGCTGCATCTCCACCCTACACTATGGATGTCTGGTTGATTGATAGTGGTGCCTCAAGGCACCTCACTAGGTTTAAGGAAGCACTTTCTGATTTGGTTGAGAAATATACTAATCTGAAAATTATCCTTGGAGACAATGTTGTTGAGATTTTGTGTATTTGGGGTAGCATCAGTTGTGCTCTAACTCCCAAATTTTGTGGAGGGACTAGAGTAAACTTGATCTACAAGACCTAGAAATTGATTTGGGAAATTTCATTTGGTTTAGGAGATATTAAATTAATTAATTATTTTAATGTATTTCCTAAGTTAAAACCTAGGGAACTTAAATAATTAAAGTAAATTTAATTAAACATGTGATGAAATTGTCTTAAGTCACATGGATAAAGCTTTCTTTTAATATTATCCATTGATTCAAGATTTGATCATTATCGTTGGTTTCTCAACGAGAAAAGTGTAAAGGAAAGGCTTGGGGTCATTTGTAAAGGCATACAGAGGCAGAGCACTGAAGCTAAGCTGAGATTCTAGGGCAGGGTTTGCTAAGAATACTCAGAAGTGTTTCAGCTGTAGAGAGCAGAATTTAGACCAAGGGAATGATCTGATCCCGGGGTATACAATACACAAGAGGGAGAGATCAGCTTAAAGGATAGCGCAGAGGAGAAGGGAAACTGCAGCAGCAAGGACAGCGCAGTCCCTCCAAGGACAACGCGATTTTCAGCAGGAAAACCTCAAAGGGTTATGCAGAGACCCTAAGGGGTAGCGTAGGACCTGCATCACCCAGTCTGGGGTAACACAGACCTTTCTGGAGCAGCACTAAGGGTCAGAGGGGCTTCAGAGGCGAACGCAAAGGCTTCAGGGGCAGCAATGGGGTTTCTAGGCCCTCATTTTGGCTAAGTTCTGTAAATCTCGTTTGAGGGTGTGGATCAATCATTATTTTGGCCCTAGATTAGCCAGTGAGCTGTAGATATATTATTTCTCTGTCAGGTTTTCCAGATCTGGAACCCAGGCTTGTTGTATTTAGATAATTCTTAATAATAAAACCCTCTAGCAGCCAGAGACCGGTTTTCCCGCATTGGGTTCTTTCTGGGGACTATTTGTCCAGAAATAACTATGTCACTTTGTCTATGTGTGCATGAACTTGTTCTACATATGGATTGGTGGAGATTTGATATGTGTTTTTCTTCGATTTTAACTTGAATTTATTCAGTCAATAACTTGTCTAAGTAGGAGGAGCATAACCAGATTAATAGTAAATAATTTCTTCATAAAGTGTATCAAAAATTTCCACATGGTATCAGAGCAATAGCAGATCTAGGAGGGTCACCAGCAAGAATCTGAAGGTTCTAGCTGCAGGAAGCAGATGGAAAAGCAGCAGAAACGCAGATCTGAAGGGACAACGCAGTTTTCAGAGGCAGATTCATGCAGAGGGAAGGGTGACGTTGTCTCCTAGCAAGCCCACGCAATTACTGCGCAAAGGCAGCTCAGAAACAACGCAGAATTGGTCTCAACTCAGCCAGTGTGATTCAGATCTGAATCTGTCAGATCCAGAAAAGCCTGCAGAAATTCAGAAGGTACTAGTGGGGTTAAATTTCTAAAGTTTTCGGATTTTTAGCCTTAGCACAAGTGACAAAGAGCAAGAGGAGATCAGCTTCTCAGAGAGTTTCTAGCCAAAAGAAACTTGCAGTTTGATCATAGGATCAAAGAAGAGTTGAATCACAATTGATTTGGTAGATTTCCAAGGAGGGAAATCAGGTGTCAGAGTGAGCAGAAGGAGCAGAAGGTGCTTGTTTCACCAAGGGCCTTAGATCCATTTCTATAGCAAAGAGAAGAGGAAGTTCCAACACTTTCTGAGCAGATGGCTACTCATGGACTACGTGATCATGATAGGCTGGATGGCCTCTCAAACTTTTCGGTTTGGAAGGCAAGGATCCTGATAGTCCTTGAGGCATACAATCTTAGAGACCATGTAGAGCAAACTCAAGCCACACCGACAAATTCGGATCTGGCCACACCGACAGATTCGGATCTCCTTCGAAAGCATAAAGAGGCTGCTGGGCATGCCAAGCGGCTCATTATGGATGGAATCAAGGACCATATTGTACCATGCTTAGCTAAGAAAAAGACAGCTAACGAGATGTGGAAGGCCTTGATCTCCCTATAAGAGGGAAAATCTATCCAAAGAAAGATGATGTTGGAGACTCAAATGAGGTCATTCATGATGACCAAGGGAGAAGACATGGAACATTTTCTCTTCAGATTGCAGTCAATCAGAGATCATCTGACTGCAATGAGTGCCAAGGTGGATGACGATGTGATAGTCAAGACTGCCCTCAATGCAGTCACAGATGAGTGGGAAACCTTTGTCCAAAATATCTTGGGCAGAGCGAACCTCCCAGATTGGGACAACTTGTGGGCAATTCTGCATCAAGAAGAACTCCGCGGATTCACCAAGAAGTAGCATAGCACTAGATTGAGCAAAGTGAAGAAGGAAGATGAGAAAGATGCAACCTCAGCATTGAAGAAGCAGCCAAAGAAAAAGAAGGATCTCTCAAACGTCAAGTGCTTCCAGTGTGGTGAAATGGGACATTTTTCCAACAATTGTCCTCAGAATAAAAAGGACAAGGAAGCATATTCTTCCAAAGCTACTATGGCAGATGATGGGTTAGAAAATGATGCAGCCATGAGTGCTCATGAACCACGGAGGTGGGGTGACATGGATATGTAGAGGAGCTACATAGAAGTGAGGCGAGATCCTTGAGCAGCTCATCTCTTGGATCACATGCGAGCTACAACAGCCTTAAGAAAGTAGCCGGACAAGTGGAGCATTGGGTGCATAGATCACAGATGAAGCAGAGGCAGATCTGAAGACTGGGTGGAGCAGCGCAAAGCAGAGCAGTAGCAGCATATAAGAAGCAGCAGCGCAGAGGCTGATGTGACTTCAGCAGCGCGGAGGAGAGCTGCTTACACAGTGCAAAGCTACAGCGACGCAGAAAGCTTCAGAGGGACAACGCAGTGCAGCAACAGCGTGAGAGATTTCAGCACAAGGGGCTGATCTGACTTCAATAGTGCAAGGGGAGCCTGCTTACGCAGTGCAAAGTTGTAGTTGTGCATCATCCTTTAGATTCCAACACAGATCTGTAGCCTATGGAGCTTCAGTGATGAGGATGCATCCCATCTGACTTGTTTGTCAAAGATTGGGCAAGAGATTCAGTTGTTTCTCTCAACAACTGAAGTTGTAGTGTAGCAGCACAAATGCAGCATTCTGAGAGGGAGCAGTACAGTGGTTGCAGTGGCAGTGGCAGAGTCATGGGCAGCAGTACAGAATGTTAGCAGCAGTGCAGAGTTGGGTGGCTGCAGGCCAAGCTTTAGTAGCACGGAACCTGTGCCCAAAATCATGTAATGCATAAGTGTGATGTATTGCTAGAGCACACCCTTGATGCTAAGAGGGAGTGTTGAAATTTTGTGTATTTGGAGTAGCATCAATTGTGCTCTAGCTCCCAAATTTTGTGGGGGGACTAGAGTACACTTGATCTACGAGACCCATAAATTGATTTGGGAAATTTCATCTGGCTTAGGAGATATTAAATTAATTAATTATTTTAATGTATTTCCTAATTTAAAACTTAGGGAACTTAAATAATTAAAGTGAATTTAATTAAACATGTGATGAAATTGTCTTAAGTCACATTAATCAAGCTTTCTTTTAATATTAGCCATTGATTCAAGATCTGATCATGGTCGTTGGTTTCCCAACGAGAAAAGTATAAAGGAAAGGCTTGGGGTCTTTTGTAAAGACACACAGAGGCAGAGCACTAAAGCTAAGCTAAGATTCTAGGGCAGGGTTTTCTAAGAATACTCAGAAGTGCTTCAGCTGCAGAGAAGGGAATTTAAACCAAGGGGATGCTCTGATCCCAGGATCTAGAATACACAAGAGGCAAATATTAGCTCAGAGGACAGTGCAGAGGAGAAGGGAAGCTGCAGCAGCAAGGACAACGCAGTCCCTCCAAGGACAATGTGATTTTCAGCAGGAAACCCTCAAAGGATTACACAGAGACCCTAAGGGGCAGCGTAGGGCCTGCGTCACCCAGTCTGGGGTAACGCAGACCTTTCCGGAGCAGCACTGAGGGTTAGAGGGGCTTCAGAGACTAACACAGAGAATTCAGGGGCAGCACTAGGTTTTCTAGGCCCTAATTTTGGTTGAGTTCTGTAAATCCCATTTGAAGGTGTAGATCAGTCATTATTTTGGCCCTCAATCAGCTAGTGAGTTGTAGATCTATTATTTCTCTATCGGGTTTTCCAGATCTGGAACCCAGGGTTGTTGTATTCAGAAAACTCTTAATAATAAAACCCTCCAGTAGCCAGAGACCGGTTTTCCCGCATTGGGTTTTTTCCGGTGACTATTTTTCCAGAAATAACTATCACTTTGCCTATGTGTGCATGAACTTGTTCTAGATCTGGATTGGTGGAGATCTGTTATGTGTTTTGCTTCCATTTTAACTTGAATTTATTCAATTAATAACTTGTCTAAGTAGGAGGAGCATAACCAAATTAATAGTAAATAGTTTCTACATAAAGTGTAAAGATTCAGAAATTTCCACAAATGCCACATATCCCATGAAAGGGACAGGGACTGTGACCCTCCACTTATCTCAAGGTCAATTCCTCCGCTTGCAAGATGTACTATATGTACCTGATTTGAAGAAGAACCTTATGTCTATTTCAGCCATGGAAGACAAGGGTTTCAATGTGGAATTCGTTGATGGGAAGGTACGCATCTGGAAGAAGAGTTTCAAGGAAGATATCACAATTGGGTTTAGAGTTGGTACACTCTACTAGGTTGGAGGAAGTCCACTGGGAGCTATGACATGTGATAATATCCATCAAACAGAACTATGGCATCGAAGGTTTGGTCACTTTCATTACAAAGCCCTTCCCGAAGCAAGGAAGGTGGTAACAGGGATGCCTAAATTCAAAAATGATCATGAAGGTGTATGTCAGGGTTGTGCCGAAGGAAAGCATACTAGGGCACCTTTCCCGTCAAGTGCCACAAAGACATATGATGTCTTGCAATTGATACATTCTGATTTATCTGGGATGTTGCCCGTGAAATCCTTCGGAGGATGTTCTTACAATATGACGTTTATAGATGACTTCTCTCGCAAGACCTAGATATACTTCTTCAAAAAGAAGGATGAGGCTTTCATGTGGTTTCGTACTTTCAAAGCCTTGGTGGAAAATCAAAAAGGGAAGAAGATCAAGATTTTGAGGACCGATAATGGCACTAAATATGAGACAAACGAGTTCAATAAATTTTGCAGAGAAGTTGGCATCAAGAGGGAGACCACAACCGTATATACTCCTAAGTAAAATGGCATTGTTGAAAGAAAGAATAGGACCATTGTGGAAGTTGCTTGAAGGTCTTCTGAAGTTTCTGTGGGGAGAAGCTGCGAACACTGTTGTGTTCATACAAAATCGACGCCCACATTCCACTCTGGACTCCAAAAATTTCGAAGAGGTTTTCTCTGGTAAGAAACCTTACGTCTCTCATTTTAGAGTTGTTGGTTGTCTCGTTTGTTTTCATGTGCCGAAAGAGAAGAGGAGCACGCTGGATGCTTGTGGGAAGAAGGGAATTTTTGTAGGCTACAGTGAAACTTAAAAGGCTTATAGAATCTATGTGACTGGTCAAAGATAAGTGGAGATTTGCCACGATGTTACCTTTGATGAAGATGCTTCCCTCAGGAAAGTGATAAATCTTCCGAGCTCTGAGGAAGATCATGATGTAAGATCTGGGAATCAGGAAGAACCGAAGGATGAGATGATGCCCGATGTTGAAGGACCAATGGACCCCATTGATCCACCTCCTTCAATGAAGAGAAGATCCTCATGGCTCCAAGATACTCTGGAACAAAGTTGAAAAAATCGCGATATTATCGCGATAATTTGAAATTATCGCGAGTTTTTGAGCCGAACGATAATATCGGCGATAATTTAAAACGATAAATTGAAATTATCGTTATCGCGATTTTATCGCGATAATATCGAAATTATCGCGAGTCGAACCGAAATTATCGTGGGAGACTTGGACAGCGTGGTTATATGCCGGTTTTTGGGTTTTTTTTTTTCATTTTTACTTTGACAGCGTGGGGTATGAGAGCCAAGGAGGAAAGGAGAGCAGCCAAGGAGGGAAAGAGGTGATTTACACGCCCAATAGTGAAGAATCTCTTGCAAGCCAAGCGAACAAACATTGAATTTGGACCAAGTGTCTCCGGCAAAACGTTTTTCCAGGTATGGGCATCAAATTTGACCCATTTTTTTTTTGTTTTTCTCTTGTTCTTCCATGGGTTTCTATTACCCATGTATTTTTCATCATTTGTGATTGCATTTGGTTGTGTTTTTTTGTTTTTTTTTGTTTTATTGAGAGGAGAGGGTTTATTTTGGTCAAAAATGCAAAAATTTGTTTGTTAAATTTTGTTTTTTATATTTCTTCTTGTGCTCTTAGGTTCTTCCCATTATTTTTGTTTGTGTTTCAACATGTATTTTTTCCTATTATTATTGCATTCAGTTGAGGGTTTTTTTTTGTGAAAAAAATCAAAATGTTGCATGTAAAATTGTAATTTTTTTATTTTATTTTTTAAGTTTTAACTGGCAATTTTTCTTGTGCCCTAGGTTCAAATTTCAACATTCAAAGTTCAAAGTTTCCAACATGCCAAGGAAATTAGATCCTTTCTGGGAATTTGGGAAACCTGATGGGGGGTTTGACCGATTACACTTGACTTGCAAATTATGTGGTCAACACATGGCAGGGGGGGTATACAGGTTGAAATACCACCTGGCACAGATTCCTGGGCATGAAGTAGGCCCTTGCATTAAAACCAATCCAGAAATAATCAAAAGAGCCATGAACTCATTGGAAGAAATGGAAGCCGCTAAAGTCAGCAAAGCAGCTCTGAAGAGTCAAATATCAAAGTTTGGAGTTGAGCGTGAGAGTGGTAGTGGCTCTTCAACATCAGCCTCTTCTACAGGCAGCCCCGCAGCTGCCTCCTCATTTTTTGTTCCTAGAACCACTCACGGAGCACAGCCATCTATCTCCTCCCTTATTAAAAAAAAGGAGAAGGAAGAAGCTGATAGGTTGTTGGGCAAACTGTTTCTTTGGAGTGATATTCCTTTCAATGTTGCCAGGAACAATCCATTTTATCAGGCTGCGATTGATGCTATCGCTGTTGTTGGCCCAGGATACAAAGCCCCTACATATCATGACCTTAAAGGGCGCATTCTGCAAAATGAGAAAGCTGACTGCACCAAGAGATTGGAAGACTTAAGGGCATCATGGGAAGTCACAGGATGCACTGTGATGTCAGATGGTTGGACTGATCAAAGGGGTAGGAGTCTTCTTAACTTCTTGGTCAGTTGTCCCAAGGGGACAATGTTTATAAAATCTGTTGATGCATCTGCACATGTCAAAGATGCAAGATTATTATGTGATTTATTAGATGTGTTCATTATGGAGGTTGGGCCTCAAAATGTTGTCCAAATCATAACGGACAACGTTGCAAGCTATGTTTCTGCTGGCAAGATGCTTATGGAGAGGTATCCAAGCATATTTTGGACACCTTGTGCTGCACATTGCCTTGATTTGATGTTGGAGGACATCGGAAAGCTTGATTTTGTCAAAGATATTGTAGAATCATCAAAGAGAATCACAAAATTTATATATAACCATGGATCCGTGCTTCATTTGATGAGGACATTCACCAACAATAAGGAGTTGGTGCGGCCTGCTATTACACGATTTGCCACTACTTTCATCTCTCTTCAATCCCTCTTGAATTCTAAGTGGGATTTGAAGAGAATGTTTCTTTCAGATGAGTGGCGTGCTTTGACTATCAGCCACAAATCAGAGGGACAGGCCATCTGCAGGTTGGTGTCATATCAGGAAGATTTCTGGGTTGGAGTGGAAGAGGTGTGTAGCATTAGTGAACCTTTGGTAAAGGTTCTTAGATTGGTGGATGGAGAGAAGCCCGCAATGGGCTACTTGTATGAGGCCATGGATAGGGCCAAAGAAGCTGTTCGCAGCTATTATGATGATAAGGGTGATGATGGGTTTCAGAGACAACTTCTTTTATGGGAAGTGATTGATGATCGATGGAACAACACACTCCATCGTCCCATTCATGCTGCAGGGCTCTTCCTGAACCCCGCATTTGCTTATTCATGTGGTTTTGTATTTGATGCTGAGGTCATGGATGGCTTTTTCACTTGTGTTCAGAAGATGGTGCCAAGTCCATTAGAACGTGTAGAGATATCCAAAGAGATGGAGGTATACAGAATGGCAGGTGGCACCTTGAGCTTCGACATGGCTGTCCAGGATAGGACTGCTAAAATGACAGGTAAGATTTTCATTATTTTAAAAATTTTCTTATGTTTGTAACTTTATAAATTATAAGTTTATCTTATTTGTTGTAACTTGTAACTTGTAGATGCATGGTGGAGGAGCTACGGTGGCAGAGTACCAAAACTCCAAAAATTTGCCATTAGAATACTTAGCCAAACATGTAGCGCTTCAGGATGCGAGCGCAACTGGAGTGTATTTGAAAAAATACACACCAAAAGGCGCAACAGGTAAAACACTTAACATATTCAAATTTCGAATTGATTTTTTGAATTCATTAAATATTTTTTTTTAAATATTTAATTTATTAATTTATGACCCTTGTACAGGTTGGAGGGTCAGCGGCTCAATGACATGGTTTACGTCTACTACAATCTTAGATTGTGGGTGAGACAACTTGAGAGGACCCCTGATGTGGAGGCCATCTCTTTAGATGTGATTGACACCACTGCTGAATGGAGGGTTGAGGCTGAGAGGCCTGTCATGGAGTCAGCCCCTGATTGGATAGAGGAGGAGGTAATGGAGGGGGAGGACGAGGAGGAGGATGAGCAGGAGCAGGAGCAGGAGCAGGAGCAGGAGGAGGAGGTGACACCACCTACCACTACTACCGGTAGAGGACGTGGTGGTCGGCCTCCTTTAGCTCCTAGTGGTTCAGGTTCCCGTTCCGGTTCTAGTGCTTCATTTTTTTCTTCTAGAGCACGACAGAGCCCATTGCTAGTCCCGCCAGCATCTTCATCTAGAGAGAAAGGCAAAGCTATTGTATTTTCTCGCAAGAGGGGCAGAGGAAATCATTGATCAATAGTATAGGACCATAGGTTATATGGTCACTGGTGCATTGACATTCCTTTGTATATGACTGTTGACATTATGACTCATGATATGAGATACATTATTATATTTTTTGTTGATATTTTGAGGCTGAGTTGACTCTTGAGACTCAGGACTTAGTATTCAGGACATGATTTAGTTTTATGTGTGATGTAGCACTAGACATGATATTACACATCTTATATATTAGTTTTTTTTTTCATATTTATGTGTCAATGCATTTATTTTATGCTGTAGATGCTTTAGATATTAAAAAAATTGAAAAAAAATGAATATTTTTGTATGTGACGATTTTTTGCCGATAATTACGATTTTTTGCCGATAATTCCGATTTTTTCCCCTCGCCAATAATATCCCGATAACAATTTTTTCATCTTTGCTCTGGAAGATGCCGAAAGACATATGGCCCCAAGGGGGACATTCTGTGAAAGCAAGAAGCCGAATAGATACCAAGGGTATCGAGCAGCCATGACTACAATCGTACAATCTATAACTGGATCATTTGAAGAAGCCATAAAGGATCAAGTCTGGAAGGATGCTATGCACGAAGATTATGAGTCCATTATGAAGAATGATGTATGGGATGTAGTTCCGAGACCGGAGGAAAACGCTGTTGTCACCTTGAAATGGCTCTATAAGATCAAGCATAGATCTGATGGTAGTGCTAAAAAATTCAAGGCAAGATTCGTTGCCTGAGGCTTCTCTCAAAAGGAAGGTATAGACTATGATGATATATTTGCACCTATGGACCGATATACCACCATCCGATCTATCATAGCCCTTGCTGCTATGCAAGGACGGAATCTTCATCAGATGGATGTGAAGACCGCCTTTCTGCATGGTGCGATAAAGGAAGAGGTGTATGTGGAGCAACCTCTGGGGTTCGAAGTCCAAGATAGAGACACCCATGTATGCATGTTGAAGAAATCCCTCTATGGGTTGAAGCAAGCCCCCAGGGCTTGGTACGAGAGGATAGATATCTACTTGATGAAGGTGGGCTTCACTCATAGTAATGCTGATCCGAACCTTTACTTCAAGGTTGATAGAGAAAAGCCTCTCATTCGGGTGCTCTATGTGGACGATCTCTTCCTAACAAGTGTTGACCCTCTCATTCATCAGTGTAAGAGGGAGCTCGCTTCTGAGTTCGAGATGAAGGACCTAGGACTGATGCATTACTTCCTAGGCTTGGAGGTCCGGCAAAGACCTGGCAAGATTTTCCTTTCTCAACGAAAATACATTGTTAAGCTACTGGAAAGATTTGGAATGGTGGACTGTAAGTCCATGTTGACACCGATGGAGCTCAACTTAAAAAGTTGAGTGGCAGCGCTGCTGGGCCCATGCTAGAAAATCCTACCGAGTATCGTCAACTCATAGGGGCCCTGATGTTCTTAGTGAACACCCGTCTAGACGTATGTCTTGCAGTGAGCACTTTGAGTCAACACATGGTTGATCCTCATCACATTCACTGGGTTGGTGCCAAGAATCTGTTGAGATATCTTCAGGGCACGATAAACCATGGGCTGAGATACACTGCCTGGAGCGTGACACTCCATGGATATACTGATGTCGATTGGGCTGGCAGTGTGGTGGATCGCAAGAGCACATCTAGATGTTGCTTCACACTTGGGTTTGCTTCGATATCTTGGATGAGCAGGAAGTAGAAGTCTGTGGCTTTGAGCACCGCTGAGGCCGAATACATTGCAGCGAGTATGGCCTGTTGTGAAGGAGTTTGGTTGCGAAAGCTCTTTAGTGAGTTGTTCGGGCATGTGCTAGATACCACCACTATCCTGTGCGATAACCAGAGTGGGATCCATTTGTCAAAGAATCTCGTGTTCCATGATCAATTCAAGCATATTGATATCAGGTACCACTTTATCCCGGATATGGTACAGCGAGGCGCAGTAAGGCTCGATCATATAGGAACTGATGAGCAGGTCGCGAATATTCTCACAAAGCCTTTGGTGAGGTCAAGTTCCTAACCTTCAGCGAGAATCTTCGTATCGTGGAACGACCCTATGTTGAGGGTCCTCTTGGACGATGAGCTCAGGGAGCTCCAGGGGGCTCTAGGGATAGTGTTAAAATTGTACAACTAGGTCCAAACTCCGAGTTGTGCTGCTCAGATGATGATCCCAATATTTTCATTGGATTCCTCTTTCGGAGAGGCATAAGATTGATCTAAAGATCATCTCGATCAGATGAGCAGAACATGTACTTTGAATTTATTCCACTTATGTGCTAAGTCGGCCTAGAATAAAATATAGACTTAAATGTCTTAAAGGACGTGTCACACACCCACAAAGATTCCTATACATTGGAGAGACTTAGAGATCATTTGACACACATTGGTGTGGAAGAATTCTCTCTCTTTGGATAGCATTGGAGTTGTGATATATATGGACTGTTCTTTGTTTGGGTTGTTCTGGGTTATATGTGTGACACGCTTGGCTGAATGACCTATTGGAGACTTTGTTGGTTGAAGCATCCTGCTGATCGCCGTAACGCTTCCATTTCCTATCTCTGTTTTGGCTTGTCTTCTATCGATCTATTAGCATGTTCTATCTTCTTCAATATTGTGCCCTAATCTGAAATGAGTAGCAGCGTTGCTGGGCCCGTCCTACTAAGTATCATCAACTCATAGGGACCCTGATGTTCTTAATGAACACCTGTTCGGACGTATGTTGTGCAGTGAACACTTTGAGTCAACACATGGTTGATCATAACATTCACTGGGTTGGTGCCAAGAAACTCTTGAGATATCTCTGAGGCACGATAGACCATGGGTTGAGATACACTGCCGGGAGTATGACACTCCATGGATATACTGATGCCGATTGGGCTGGCAGTGTGGTGGATCGCAAGAGCACATCTGGATGCTACTTCACATGTAGATCTGCTTCGGGCAGGAATCTAAAGTCGGTAGCCTTGAGCACCGCTGAGGCCGAATACATTGTAGCATGTATGGCCTGTTGTGAAGTCACTTGGTTGCGAAAGCTCTTCTGTTTGTTGTTCGAGCATGTGCTAGATACCACCGTTATCCTTTGTGATAACCAGAGGGGGATTCATTTGTCATAGAATCCCAGGTTCCACGATTGATCCAAGCATGTTGATGGCTGGTACCACTTTATCTGGGATATGGTACAACGAGGCGCCGTAAGGCTCGATCATATAGGAACTGATGAGCAGGTCGTGGATATTCTCACAATGCCCTTGGGGAAGGTCATGTTCATAACCTTCCGTGAGAATCTTGGTATCGTGGAACGATCCTATTCTGAGGGTCCTGTTGGACGATGAGCTCTAAGAGCTCTGGGGGGCTTTGGGGACAGCTTCTCGGAGCTATGAGCAACCACAAGGCTAGGCTTGCCGAACCTTGTTGGTGTGCTTGGACCCCACCGTTATGATTATTGAGTTGGTTTACCTCTCATTATCTATGCCCCGTATGCATCCTACCCATTGAGTTCAGGGCTCATGGGAAGTACCTCTCATTTGGCCAATGAGATGGGAAAGGCTAGAGACTAGTAGCAAAGACTGATGGACGCATCAGAAATTGTCGTACTCTCTATCTAGGATGACACGGTCCAACCACTTGATCTAGGATCAAGTCTTGTGAGGTCTCGGACCTCCGCCTGACTTTGGGTCAGATGAACCAACTTCGGGTTGGTTGGAGACTCTTTGTGAGTCCGATAGAGGTTTTGACCTCTGGGCTGAATCTGTCAGCCGGGAATGATGTCTTTTTGACTAACCCACTTTTGTTCTGAAATAAAGAGGCTAGCAAAGCAAGTTACGGCGGGATGACGCATGATGTTTGGATTGCACTAGTGGACAGAGTTCTCCCTAGTTGAGAGGGAGTGTTAAAATTGGACAACTAGGTCCAAACTCCGAGTTGTGCTGCTCAGATGACGATCCCAATATTTTTATTGGATTCCTCTTTCGAAGAGGTGTAAGATTGGTCTAAAGATCATCTCAATCGGATGAGCAGAACATGTACTTTGAATTTATTCCACTTATGCGCTAGGTCGGCCTGGAATAAAATATAGACTTAAATGTCTTAAAGGACGTGTCACACACCCACAAAGATTCCTATATATTGGAGAGACTTAGAGATCATTTGACACACATTGGTGTGGAAGAATTCTCTCTCTTTGGATAGCATTGGAGCTGTGATATATATGGACTGTTCTTTGTTTGGGTTGTTCTGGGTTATATGTGGGACACACTTGGCTGAATGACCTATTGGAGACTTTGCTGGCTGAAGCATCCTGCTGATCGCCGTAACGCTACCATTTCCTATCTCTTTTTTGGCTTGTCTTCTATCGATCTATTAGCATGTTCTATCTTCTTCAGTATTGTGCCCTAATCTGAAATGGCATAGAACATCTGCAGAAATTAACAGATAGCTTCTTGGAGCTATAAGCAACCACAGGGCTAGGCTTGCCGAACCTTGTTGGTGTACTTCTGCCCCACCATTATGATATTGAGTTGGTTCACCTCTCTTTGATCTGTGCCTTGTATGCATCCTACCCATGGAGTCCTGGACTCATGGGAAGCACCTCTCATTTGGCCAATGAGGTGGGAAAAGCTAGAGTCCAGTAGCAAAGACCGATGGACACATCCGAGATTTCAGTACTCTCTATGTCTAAGATGGCACGTGTCCAACCACTTGATCTAGGATCAAGTCTAGTGAGGTTTCAGACCTCCAACTGACTTTGGGTCAGTTGAACCAACTTCGGGTTGGTATGTGACTCCTTTGAGTCCTATAGAGGTTTCGGACCTTTGAGCTAATTTTGTCAGCCGGGAGTGATGTCTTTGTGACTCACCTTTTTGTTCTAAAATAAAGAAGCCAACAAAGCAAGTTACGACGAGATGACACACGATGTTTGCATGGCACAGGTGGATGGATTTCTCCCTAGTTGAGAGGAAGTGTTAATTTTGGACAAATAGGTCTAAACACCAGGTTGTGATGCTCAGATGAAGATGCCAATATTTTTATTGGATTCCTCTTTCGGAGAGGTGCAAGATTGATCTAAATATCATCTTGATCCAATGAGCAGAACATTTATTTTGAATTAATTCCACTTATGTGCAAGGTCGGCTAGAATTGTAATGTAGGCTTGTAGCCCCAACAAATGTGTCACACACCCTCACACATGGATATATATAGGTCAACGTTGGAGGTCATTTTCACCATCAAAGATCACACATTCTCTCTCTGCATCTGATTGGCTCGATCATCATCTTGGAGGCTCTTCTTCTCTCACATGTGGGAAAATCGCAGCTAGGGTTTTCTGTTATGATCTAGGGTTTTAGCGCAGCTTTGACCAACGTTGACTTTGGTCAACACTTGGTCAACTTGACCTCAAACTCTCCCAAAATTCCAATTTCTGTAGTCCGCATTTTCTGGCACAAAAATTGAGGCTAGATGTTGACTTTGACTTGGCTCTGTTGACTTTTTGTTGATGTTGTTTTGCATTGACCATTGACTGGACAACGTTGACTTTGGGACCATTGTAGAGTTGTCCGAGAGGGTTGTGTGACACATTCTGGTTGGCTGACCGTGAAGAGACTTTGCTGGTTGAAGCATCCGGTTCACCGCCGTAACACACCACAACACATATTTTGATGATCAAGTTAGTGTATTTTTGGCTTGTCTTCTATCGATCTATTGGTATGTTCAATCAACATTTTACTTTCTTGTTTATGTGATTGTTGTTTGATATCGGGTATAAAAGTAAAGTTGCATCAAGCATAGAACATGTACAAAAATTTACACATACACGTTATTGGGAAGAAGGTATATGTCAAGCATCCAAGTTGGAAGCAAACAAGACAGATCGGAGTCAGAAGCAACAAACTATACAGGTTGCAGCTTGAAACTCCGATGGCACTAATCAGTAGTAATCTTGAAGACAAGAAAGGGTTGAACGAACTTTGGCATAGAAGAATGGGGCACTTGCACCACGGTGCATTGAATATGCTTAGAGAAACAGTTGATGGAGCACCTATTCTAAGGACGGAGCATGATGATGTATGCCGAGGATGTGTACCTGGGAAGTACGCTAAGGAAGCGTTTCCCAGAAGTGGAAACAGGGCAGCAAGCATATTAGGATTGATACACTCAGATATCTATGGACCAGTGTCCACTGACGCTCTCAAGGGTGGAAAATATTTTGTCACATTCATTGATGATCACCCCTGGAAGACCTGGATCTACTTCCTGAAGACAAAAGATGAAGTCTTTGAAAAGTTCAAAGAATTCGAGGCTCTTGTTGAAAATATGATGGGGAAGAAAATCAAGACATTGCGTTCAAATAATGGTGGAGAATACATAGATGGAAACTTCACAGATTTCTGTGCAAAGGAGGGCATCAGGACAGAGTGGACTGTGCCATACAATCCAAACAGAATGGTGTGGCAGAACGAAAAAACAAGACAATTGTAGGCGCAGCCAAGGCCATGCTATTCGACCTTGATTTGCCCAGATATTTATGGGCTGAAGCCTGCAATACGACAGTGTACATCCAGAACAGGACTCCTCATAGAGCATTGAGGAAGAAGACTCCTCATAGAGCATTGAGGAAGCAGACTCCTAAAGAGGTTTTCATAGGGAAGAAACCGGAGGTAGGACACCTTCGAATATTTGGTAGCATGGCATACTGTCACGTAACAAGTGAGAAGAGAAGCAAGCTTGATCAAACTGCAAAAAGGGGGTTTCTTGTAGGATACAGTGAAGTCTCTAAGGCATATAGGATCTATATTCCTAGCAGCAGGAAAGTTGTGATAAGACATGATGTTAAGTTTATGGAATATAGAGCTTTTTAGAGATTACATGATATGCCGACAGAGGATCAAACTGCGGAAGTTCCTTTGGTCCAAGAGTAGTAGGGGCACCAAGAAGAACAAACAGAAAGACAGACTTTGGAACCCACTACAGGTACTAACGTTTTCTTAGAAGAAGATTAGGAGGATACTCAGTCTAAGGAACAACCAGATTAGGAGGAAGAGTTGAGAGAGCAGCCTTCCACTAGTGGTCAGATCAGCAGGGAAGCTCAACAGATACTGAGGAACGCAGAAAAATTTACTGGGACTCCTAGGAATGGGAAGAGGCAGCGTAGAGCCCCTGACAAGTACCAGGCTTTGGTTGCTCAAGTAGAGGAACCCTCCAACTTCCAGGAAGATTGTAATATTCCCAATTAGCTTTGCTAATTGGAATATTGCATTTTTGTGTTATTTTGCTGCTTTAGATAGGAATAATAAATAAAGTGAGAAATAAGAGGGGTCACCTCACTTTAGCCACCTCACTTTATAATAAAGTGTTCTTTTTCCTAGTAGCTTGACGTTGTAACTTAGAGAGGGGGCCTTGGGGGTCCACGTGGGTGATGGAGGAGACATAAAGTTAACCCAAGGTAAACTGCGCAGATCCAGGGTGAGTGAGTTGGAGGGAGATTGGTGCTATAAAAGGAGAGGCTCTCACCTCATTTGATCATCCATGATTTTGATATTCTTATTGATAGCTAGACTTTGTCTGCTTCAGAACGCCGGTTGTTTAGTCGGTCTGCAGCACTGCTTAGTGCACGAGTGTCTCCGGTCGGAGATCTCACCCTTAGCCTCGGGGGACTTCGAGTGCCTGCCCCGGTAAGGTTTTTCTGGTTTCACCCTTAGCTTCGGGGGACTTCGAGTGCCCGCCCTAGTAAGGTTTTTCAGTAGCAAAGCAGCAGCATTTCTGAAGCACATCTGAGGAGGAGGAAAGCCCTCTTGTGGCTGCGCAGAGCAAGAGAAGGGAGGACGCTGAATCTTTGAAGAGAAGGACGCTGTTTTATCTGAAGAGAGGACGCTGTCCCTTGCAGGAGAGGTAGGACGCTGTCCAAGAGGACGCAGTTCCAGACTGGCAGAGAAAACGTTGTTTGAGGGGCAGAAGGACGCTGATCAAGCCCAGAGTGAGGACGCTGTCCATTCTTGGAGGTGAGGGTTGCAGATCTGAAGGTTTCTCGTCAGATCTAGCTTGGTGAAGGATAGATCTTACAGATCTAGTCCTGTATGTTGCAGATCTAGCCTTGTATATTGCAGATCTGAAGGTTTCTTGTCAGATCTAGCTTGGTGAAGGATAGATCTTACAGATCTAGTCCTATATGTGGCAGATCTAGCCTTGTATATTGCAGATCTGAGGGTTTTGCAGTAGATCCAGCTTGAGGAGTGACAGATCTGAGGAGATATTGACAGATCTAGTCCAGATCTGAAGGGGAAACACCAGATCTAGCCCTAGAGGCTGTAGATCTGAGGAGATAGTTCCAGATCTAGCATAGATCTGAGGGATTGGCAGCAGATTGGGTTTTGGAGGACGTAGATCAGGAAAGGGAGGACGCAGTTGTGATAGGAGGCTTCAGATCCATCAGGTGGGACGCAGATCTGAGGAGCAGATCATTGTGAGGAGTGCTTAACAGCGTTTTCCAGGATCCTGTAGCAGCTTCATCTGTCTGGAGAGCCGAGGGCTTGGTGCTTTATCTGTTTCTGCGCTGTCACTGGCAGAGACAGCGTTTTCCATTTGAGAGGGTTTGCAGACTTCAGCCCCAGCGCAGTTCATCTTCAGTTTGCAGAGCAGCCAGGACGCTGTCCTTGTTGCAGCCACTTTTCTGTTGAGAGGGTCTCCACCTACCTAGGGCAGGGATAGGTGCACTTACTCTGATTTATTGTACTCCTCTCTATGTACTTTCTGATTAATAAAATGGCTCAGATTTTGGTGTTACATGTGTCATGATTCAGTGATCTGGTTCAGTTTATATCTGTATTAGTGCATTTCTGTTTATTACTGGTTATTTCCCCTTTGGGGATATTACAAAGATGTTCAGCACCAGGTATGGGTAGATGCCATGATAGAGGAGTATGCTTCTATCATGACAAATGATGTCTAGGAAGTTGTGCCCAGACCTCAGAGCAGATCAGTTGTTAGATCATGATGGATCTACAAGACCAAATACCACTGCAGATGGTAGCGTAGAGAAATATAAGAAAAGGTTCGTGGCAAAAGGGTATGCTCTGAAGGAAGGCATTGACTATGAAGGGACCTTCAAACCAGTTGCCAAATATACCTCCATCTGGATTGTCGTATCCTTAGCAGCGCAGATGGGATAGAAGATTCGTCAAATGGATGTCAAGACAGTGTTCTTGAATGGAGAGATTGAGGAAGAGGTATATATCGAATAGCCAGAGGGTTTTGAGACTCATGAAAGGAAGTCTCATGTATGCCGATTGACACAAGCCCTGTATGGGCTCAAGCAGGTTCCGTGTAATATCCCGAAAGGGAAATAGATAGTAATATAAAGCATCCAACAAGACATATAGTGCTAGAAACAAATCATGAAGCAGATACACAAGAAATAGAGAATGTTAAGCCATTTTATTATACTGAGAAATATAAAGAAGTACATGAAGTGATCAGAATGATGGCACCTCGACTTGCAGCCGGCAAGTGTAGAAATACTCTCAGAATGACCAAAGAAATGGCTGCTCTCTGCTCTGACTCCAACTGTTGAAAAACTGTCGTGCTACTGCAACTGTTGGGACAAAAATGAGTATTTGGGGCTGCTCCCCTACTCGAAAAATGCTGATACTCTAGAATCGACCTCTACTCACAATACCCAGAAAAGCCCAGAGAGCGTTTCTGAAATGATTGACCTCCTAAAATACCTCCCTTGAGGATCTATGCTATCCTCCCAAGGGCCACGCTGATGCTAAATGACAACCTCCAAAATAGGGACTCCCTCTCTCCCAAATATCTCCAATAGGCAAGGGTTTGCCCCTTGCTCAATTCTCCGGCCCAAACCCTCCAAAATGGCACCAATCCGGAGCTCTCCCAAGATGAACTGTGTCCTCCCTCTCAAGTCTACGTAGTCCCTAGATGCTCTGCTCCACAACGAAGGCAACCACAAATCCATCTGCAAAAATGAAGGTAGAATACCTCACCCGAGCAAGCACTCGAAGTCTCTCGAGGTTGAGGGTGGGATCTCCGCACGGAGACACCCGGTGTACTAAACAGTACTGCAGACAAGCTAAACAGCCAGCGTGCTCCAAGTCGAAATGACAAGCTCAAGATGCATAAACATGAACAATCAAATGAGGAGGCTCTCCTCCCTTTTATCACGATGGGCCTCTCTCAACCCTAGGCCCCACCATATCCTACGTGCCCCTTGGCCCACGCTATCCCTCTCAATTGCGTGAGGTAGGCCCCACGCTGCCCACGTGGTCTACGTCCTCCTCTCCCTGTGCTGTCCACTTGGTCACTAGGCCCCACTTCCCCAAATACGATGTGGACTTTAGGGAAATATTTTATCCTAAGTGAGTTATTTAATATTTCACCCACTTTATTCATGCTCCAACTATAATAAGGCAAAATTGGTCAAAATTAATATTTCCAATTAGCGATATATTACAATCTCCCTTGGAAAAATGTTGCTTGACCTCAAGCAACTATAGTGATGGATGCTGCAAGATCTTCTCACTCTCCCAAGTGGCATCCTCATTCGGCAAATTCTTCCACCTCACTAAGAATTCCCGGACTGTCTTGCTCCGCAACTGTCTCTCCCGGGTATCAATAATGGCCTCCAACTATAGCACCAAGTGCCCCTCATCATCCGTAGGCGGAAGCTCCCCTATCATTGTCACCTGCTGTCCCAGTGCCTTCTTCAAGCACGATACGTGAAAGATGTTATGAATCTTGCTGCCCTGGGGTAGCTCCAACTCATAAGCAACCTGCCCAATTCTGTGTATCACCCTGTAAGGCCCGTACAAATGGAGCTTGAGCTTCTCAGCTCCCTTCTGCTTTAGAGTAAACTATCGGTATAGCTGCAAACGTAGGTAGACCAAGTCCCTACCTCAAAATGTCTCGCCACTCGACCCCTGTCGGCATACAGCTTCTACTGGTTCTGTGTTGTAGCCATGTTATCCTTGAGAGCTCGGATGATGTCCTGACTCTCTTGGATCTAGTCCTCGGCTCTCGGGGCCTTGCTGGCACCAAACATCACATCAACAAAAGATAGAGCATGATAACCATATAATGCGTAAAACAGAGACATACCGATGGTCATGTGATGTGTGTTGTTGTAGCAGTACTCTCCTAGGTGCAGCCACTTCGACCATGCTCTCTGCTGCCCACTGACATAGTTACGCAAGTAGCCTTCTAGCCACTTGTTAACTATCTCTGTCTGCCCATCTGTCTGTGGGTGGTAGCTAGTGCTCGGTGTCAACTCTGTCCCCACCAACCGAAAAAGCTCCTGCCAAAACCCACCCATGAAGCGGCTGTCCCTGTCACTGACAATGGTCTTGGGAAGAACATGTAACCTGAAGATGTCCCTGAAGAACAGCTCTGCCACTTGTGTTGTTATATAATGTGCAGATATGGAGAAAAAATGCGCATATTTCGTCAGTCGATCAACGACGACGAATATACAGTCCTTGCCCTGCACCATGGGAAACCCTGTGATGAAATCCATCGAGATACTCTCCCATTTCCCCTCTGGAATGGGAAGAGGCTGCAACAAACCTGCCGGATGGTTCATCTCCCCCTTGTTGCGCTGACAAACCTCGCACTCCCTGACATACTGGAGTACGTCCTCCTTGAGGCCCTTCCATGAGAACCTCTCCCTGATGGCCCTGTAGGTTTTGGTAAACCCCTGATGGTCAAACAATGGTGAATCGTGAGAAGCCTGCAATATCTTCTTCTTGAGCTGAGAGCCCTCAGTCAAGAAGATCCTGTCCCTGTAGTAGATGACCTCATCCATCACCCTATATCTGTCATCTGTCACCTGTCCATCCAAAACCTCACAAGCAAACTTGTCCTTGGAGTACTCCACCAATAGTCGAGCCCTCCAATCTGCATCCAAACTCATCAGAGACAACGTGGCTGGTCTGCGCGAAAGTGCATCAGCCACCACGTTGTTCTTCCCTTTGACATACTCGATGTCAAAGTCGTAGGCTTGGATCTTGCTGACCCACTTCTACTGCCTCTCGTGTAGCTATTTCTTCTCTAGGAAAAACCTGAGGATGTTGTGGTCAGTCCTCACCCTAAACCTGTTACCTACCAGGTACTGCCGGAATTTGGCCAATGCATGCATGATGGCCAACATCTCCTTGTCATATATGGCATACAACCGCTCATGTGGTAGGAGCTTCCGGCTCTCAAAAGCTATAGGGTGGCCTCCCTGCATCAACACTGCGCCTATCCCCTCTCCTAATGCATCACACTCCAAAACGAATGGCTGTGTGAAGTCTGGTAATGCTAGCACTGGACAGCTGCTCATCACCTCCTTGAGCCTGTCAAAGGCTTGCTGCGTTGTGTCTGTCCAACTGAATGTCCCCTTCTTCATCAGATCTGTAAGGGGTGCAGCAAGCTGA
This sequence comes from Pinus albicaulis, assembly GCA_034641835.2. Classification (NCBI taxonomy): domain Eukaryota; kingdom Viridiplantae; phylum Streptophyta; class Pinopsida; order Pinales; family Pinaceae; genus Pinus; species Pinus albicaulis. The sequence continues at coordinate 1,823,174,678 of CM076580.1, forward strand.
GAGAAACTCTTGACGAACTTCCTGTAGTAGGTGCAGATACCCACAAACCCCCTAAGTTCTGTCACGTTTCTCGGTTTTGGCTAATCCCCGATGGCCTTGATCTTCTCCTCATGGACCCTCACTCCGTTCACCCCTATGATGTGTCCCAAGTATAGCATCTTCGTCAACCCAAACTCACACTTGGAGAGCTTAGCATAAAACTGCTGCTCCTCCAAAATACGCAACACTGCCTCTATGTGCTGGAGATGCTCCTCCCATGTCCTATTATATATCAATATGTCATCAAAGAAGACCAACACACACTTCCTCAGGTGGCTGCAGAAAATGTGGTTCATACATGACTGGAAGGTGGCTGGTGCATTGGTTAGCCCGAAGGGCATCACCAAGAACTCAAAATAGCCATAGTGGCACCTGAAAGCAGTCTTGGGAATGTCCTACTCCCTCACGCGAATCTAATGGTACCCGGATCTCAAATTAATCTTTGAGAAGAACCGTGCCCCTCTCAACTCATCCATCAGCTCGTCAATCCATGGAATAGGGTACTTGTTCTTCATGGTCTTTTTGTTCAGGGCCCTGTAATCAATGCACATCCTCAATGTGCCGTCCTTCTTCTTCACCAACACTATCGAAGAAGCAAAAGGACTGGTGCTAGGCCGAATGTGTCCAAGAGCTAACAGCTCATGGATAGACCGCTCGATCTCGTCCCGATAGGCCTTGGGGTGCCTATAGGGTGTGGTAATGATGGCCTGTATGCCCTGCTCTAGCTCAATCGTATGCTAAAATCCCCAATCCGGTGGTTGTCCCGGTGGTATCTCCCCAAATACTGCGGCATACCTATCAAGGATGGTTTGTACCTCTGGATGAACTATCTACCCGATAGTCTCTGCCTCTGATGCACGTAGCTCTATTGCCCACTCAATGTCTCCATTCCGGAAGTCTGCCTCCATCCGGTGATCTAAAACTGTCTGAGGTGGGTAAGTATGCATGCCCCATATCTTCTCATGCTTCCCGGTCTTCTTTTCATCCCACTCCATCCCCAAGGCCTCCCAATCTGTGGTGACCTTCCCTAGAGTGTTCAGCCATTGTACTCCTAATACCGCATTGGTATCTGGTATGTTAACCATGAAAAATTGGTCAGTCACTGTGTAGGTGCCCATCGTCACTGCCAGCGCTGGGACATATCTGGCACACTACATAGTCTGATCTCCTGGGACCAACACTGAAAACCCATCGAAGCTCTCTGTCTGTATGCCTCTCCGCTCTACCATCTGTGCATCGATGAAGTTGTAGGTTGCCCCACTGTCCACCAGTACTGATACTCGCTACCCCCATACTGTACCTCGGACGCGCAACGTCAGATACTTGGGAACCCCTCGCAATGTTGCAAGGGTCCCTCTAGTAGGTGCAAAGGCTGCACCTCCTGCTCCTGGTGGTGGAGGTGGCAAATGATCCTGCGCTACATGGCTGCCCTTGCCCCCACGTCATCATACTCATCTTCTTTCCCACTGCTCTCGGAGAAGACCTCGATATAATGTTCTTTGCCAACAGCACATCTGTGTCCTGGTGCCTACAGCTCCTAACAGGTGAAACACAATCTCTTCTTCTTCAATTCCCTCCTGGCATCATCATCCAACTGTCCTCTACCCTGATTCCCCCTTGGAGGCGGAATCCTCACATCCTTCCCCTTAGGCTGGAAGGCCTGTCCCTGGGGGTAAGGCGTCCTGGTCCTAGGTAAGGCATCCTACAAGTCCCGTGTCCTGCCAACTGCGTCATGGAATGTGGTCGGTCTAGTGGATCTGACCAATCCCCGAAGCGGCTCTGCTAGCCCATCAATGAACATGTAGATCATCCATGCCGCGGATAGATCTGGTACCATCACCGAGAGTCTTAGGAAATCTGAGATGTATGTATCCAGACTCCCAGTCTACTTGAGCCTCGTCAACTCAACAAAGTGCTCCTTTGGATCCCTCCAATCAAACCTCTCTATCAACCTCCAGGTGAACTCGGCATAAGCTGTCACTGTCGAGTGCCCGAGTGTAACCATCCCGTGGAACCACCAATCTTGGCCTTCACCATACAGATGCAGCGCTGCCACCTTGACGGCCTCCGTCTCCGCCATCTGGTTGAGTTGGAAATATATGTCCAACTTCTCAACCCAAGCCTTTGTCAAACTGTTTGATGAACCATCAAACATAGGCAAATGGAACCTGCTCATTGTACGTTGAGTGTCTCCGTCGTGATAATGCCGGTGTCCCCTATTATGGTCGCGGGGTCTGTTGTCCCGCTGGAGCTGGACAAAATCACGAAATGAAAGGGCATCCCTGAACTCTTGCCCGTATGCCTGGTACTCAACAAAGTAATCACCCATGTGGCCAGCTTCTTGCACCTGCTGTGCTCCTACCCCTGTGTCTGCAGCCAGAAAAGTGGGCATAGTGGAACGTGTGGGTGCATGAAATGCCATATGGTGAGTTGCATCGTGCTCCTGCAAATGATTGGATGTGCCCGATCCCTCACCAATCTAGAAACCCCTTGGGGTTTCACGCTGCCTAGCCTCTATAGCAGTGAATCTTTGTCCCATCACCTCAATCTGCCTTGACAGATCCTGCACTGACTTGAGGAGCATTTCCCCAAACTTCTTCACGTCACTATCATCTGCCATCGGTTCCTCTTGCTCTGTGTCCACTACTGGAGCGCAGTCACCCTCTCCGTAGGTGATTTTCAACCTACGCTCTCTGTCACGGTACTTCCTACCTCTGTAGCAAATATACGGCTTCTCTTCCGGTGTCATAGACAACTCGCTCCACAGGCTGAGCCAGGTCTATGAGCTCTGATACCACTGTAATATCCCGAAGGGGAAATAGACAGTGATATAAAGCATCCAACAAGACTTAAGATGAAAAAATCGCGATATTATCGTGATAATTTGAAATTATCGCGATTTTTTCAACCAAACGATAATATCGGCGATAATTTGAAACGATAATTTGAAATTATCGTTATCGCGATAATTTCGAAATAATCGCGATTATTTCAGTAAAAATCGTGGGCCCATCAAATAGCAACCCTATAAGTTCAAAAATCGATTTTTTTTGTCATTTTTGCAGCCCTCTCATTTTCCTGACACACCCTGTTGGCAGTTCATGGTAATGTTAAATTCTTAAAGTAAAAGTGATATTTCCTTTATTTTTCATTTTAATCCTTTTACTTAAATTTTTAACATTACCATGAAATGACTCAGGATGTTTAAGAGTGGTTTCGACCTCATTGGATTTCATATGGAGAAACTAGAATTTTAGATTTCACTCAAAATTCAACAGACTTAATGGTTTTCAGGGTTTCATGGTTTAGGGATTTGCATTGTTTCCATTTGATTCTATTATGTGTAAGGGTATGAGATTGGCATTTGATCAAGAGTATGAAGTCCTTTAAGAACCTTGATGTTGGTGGCATTGATTGTTGAACTTTGTTGATGTTGGTGGTATTGATTGTTGAACTCCCTACTGTGGCCTTAACAAGAATGTACCCTTCACTCAAAGGAAAACAACTGGTTAGGCATGTTAATCTTTTTCTACCGCATTTTAAGGTTGAGCAATCCAAGTCTGAAGACTTTGAGCTAGATGATGTTTATGTATCTCTTGTTGATGATCCCATTTCTAGTAGCGATGAATCAATGATGAGTTTGATGAGGAGGAGGAGAATGAGCAACAATAGGAGGAGGAGAATGAGCAACAATAGGAGGAGGAGGTGACACCACCTACCCCTGCTATCGGTAGAGGACGTGGTCTACCTCCTTTAGCTCCTAGTGCTTCAGGATCTGGAGCACAACAGAGTCCATTGCCAGCCCCGCCAACTTCTTCGTTTAGAGGGAAAGCTGTTACATTTTCTCGCAAGAGGGGCAGAGGAAATCAGTAGTATAGGTTATTTGGTGCATTCCTTTGTATATAACATTATGACTCATGATATGAGATACATTATTATATTTTTTGTTGATATTTTGAGGTTGAGTTGAGACTCAGGACTTAGTATTCAGGACAGGATTCAGTTTTATGTGTGATGTAGCACTAGACATGATATTACACATCTTATATATTAGTTTTTTTTTTTCATATTTATGTGTCAATGCATTTATTTTATGCTGTAGATGCTTTAAATATTAAAAAAATTGAAAAAAATGAATATTTTTGTATGTGCCGATTTTTTCCCGATAATTACGATTTTTTCCCGATAATTACGATTTTTTCCGATTTTTTCCCCTCGGCGATAATATCCCGATAACGATTTTTTCATCTTTGAACAAGACACATAGTGCTAGAAACAAATCATGAAGCAGATACACAAGAAATAGAGAATGCTAAGCCATTTTATTATACTAAGAAATATAAAGAAGTACAAGAGGTGATCAGAATGATGGCACCTCGACTTGCAGCCGGAAAGTGTAGAAATACTCTCAGAATGACCAAGGAAATGGTTGCTCTCTGCTCTGACTCCAACTGTTGAAACACTGTCGTGCTGCTGCAACTGTTGGGACAAAAATGAGTATTTGGGGCTGCTCCCCTACTCGGAAAATGTTGATACTCTGGAATCAGCCTCTACCCAGAAAAGCCCAGAGAGCGTTTCTGAAATGCTCGACCCCCGAAAATACCTCCCTTGAGGATCTACGCTATCCTCCCAAGGGCCGCGCTGATGTTGAATGACAACCTCCAAAATAGGGACTCCCTCTCTCCCAAATATCTCCAATAGGCAAGGGCTGGCCCCTTGCTCAATTCTTCGGCCCAAACCCTCCAAAATGGCACCAATCCGGAGCTCTCCCAAGATGAACTGCATCCTCCCTCTCAAGACTGCGCAGTCCCTAGATGCTCTGCTCCACAACGAAGGAAACCACAAATCCTCCTGCAAAAATGAAGGTAGAATACCTCACCCAAGCAAGCACTCAAAGTCTCCTGGGGCTGAGGGTGGGACCTCCGCACAGAGACACTCGGTGTACTAAACAGTACTGCAGACAAGCTAAACAGCCAGCGTGCTCCAAGTCGAAATGACAAGCTCGAAATGCATAAACATGAAGGATCAAATGAGGAGGCTCTCCTCCCCTTTATCACGATGGGCCTCTCTCAACCCAAGGCCCCACCATCTCCTACATGCCCCTTGGCCCACGCCGTTCCTCTCAACTGGTGAGGTAGGCCCCATGCTGCCCACGTGGTCTACGTCCTCCTCTCCCTGCGCTGTCCACTTGGTCACTAGGCCCCACTTCCCCAAATACGATGTGGACTTTAGGGAAATATTTTATCCTAAGTGATTTATTAAATATTTCACCCACTTTATTCATGCTCCAACTATAATAAGGCAAAATTGGTCAAAATTAATATTTCCAATTAGCTATCGCTAATTGGGAATATTACACTACGAGAGCATGGTATGGTCGAATAGGTAGCTATTTGCAAAAAATGGGGTTTGTCAAGAGTGACGCAGATCCCAATCTCTACTATTTACTGGTAGAGGATGAGCTGTTGGTACTAGTACTATATGTAATGATATGTTTCTCACTGGATCATCTAGGCTCATCAAGGATTGCAAACAGAATCTAGAGGTGGAATTCGACATGAAGGATTTGGGGTTAATGCATTACTTCCTAGGGTTGGAAGTCTGTCAGAAGAATGGAGATATCTTCATGGGGCAGGAGAGGTATGCCTTGGATATTCTGAAGAGGTTCAGAATGCAAGAGTGCAGGCCCATGGCCACACCCATGATCACAAATTGGAAAAAGATAGATCCATCAAAAGATGCAGAAGTAGACCCCACTTTATACAGACATCTCATCGGGTCATTGATGTATCTAGTTAACACCAAACCATACATTTGCTTTGTTGTCAACACTCTTAGTCAGTTCATGGTGGAACCCAAAAGACTGCACTGGGCAGCAGCAAGGCACGTCCTTAGGTATGTACAAGGACCAGTCAGATTTGGTATAAGGTATGGCCAAGGAGAGGATGTCAGACTCAATGGATTCACAGATGCAGATTGGGAAGGAAGCTCAGTGGACAGGAAAGGTACCTCTGGGTACTGTTTCAGCGTTGGATCAAGAATGGTGTTCTGGTGCAGCAGGAAACATAAGTCAGTAGCATTGAGCATAATCGAAGCAGAGTACATGGCAGCTAGTACAGCTACATGTAATGCCATCTGGCTTCGGAAACTTCTTGTGCATCTATTCAGGAGCAGGATGGAGCCGACTAGCATTTACTGTGATAATTAGAGTTGTATCAAACTCTCTAAAAATCCAGTATTTCACGATTGGTCCAAACATATTGACATCAGGTGTCATTTTATCAGAGACTGTGTTCAGCATGGGGCAGTACGACTCCAGTACATTCCCATAGGAGAACAGACAACAGATATACTCACTAAAGCTTTGGGGAGGACTAAGTTCACTCAATTTAGAGAACAGTTGGGTATGAATGAAAATCCATTTCAGTAGTGAATGGATCTTCAACACATTTGAAAGAGGGAGTTGCAGTACAGTAGCAGTTAGCAGCAGCATGCAAAGTCAGCAGCAGTAACAGCTACATCATTTGTGCAATGTTGGTGAGTAGCATCAACATCACAGCAGTAGATGTTACAAAAGTCAGAGCAGCACATAGAGTTGTATTTCTAGAGCACTTTCCTCGCTAAGAGGAAGTGTTGATTTATGGTAGCATCGGATGTGCTCTAGCCTTGTGACTTTGTATATAGGATAAGACACATGTATTCCATAATACCCAGAAAGGATTTTGGAAATTCCACTTAGAGATGGTTTAATTAAATTAATTAATCGTTTTTTAATGTTTTCCTAAGTCTAAACTTAAGGAAACTGATTAATGAAAGGGTATTAATTAAACAAAGTGAGAATCTTCTAGATAAAGTCATGGATCACCTCCAAGTTAATCTTAGCCCTTGATTATGTTTCAATCTTGGTCGTTGAAGGGTCAACGAAGGATTATAAGGAGGATGAGGGGCCTATGGAAAAGACATCAGACAGAGAAAGAATCTAGAGATCGATTTCTTCAGCTCAAGGAAGAATCGAAGTGATTCTTGATTGCAGAGAGGGGAAGCTGAAATCTCCTGGAGGGAGAATTTATGAAGAATAGAGAGTACAGGAAGAGAAGAGAGAAGAGAGACATAGCAACAGCACAAATATAGCCAAGCAGTAGTTACGCTGGGCCAACGCAGAGCAGCAGAGGGAGTTTCGATTTCAGTTGGAGAGGCAGCTGAGGGTTCATCCAATATTCGGAGATCATTTCTGGAAGGGGAGAAAACTCTAGTCTCACACAGCAGTGAGCATCGAGGCAGTCATAACGAGCAGCAGCAGCAGTGATGCAGTGATAGTGTGGGGGACGCAGTCACTGCGCAAAAATTACACAGAGCTACTCAGTGTGGGTGCAGGTCAGTGTCAAAACTTCATTGTGAAGTGAGAATTGTCTCACTAAGCCCATTCTCATCAGATTTCTTCAGGTGATTGATTGATAATTAGAATCACACATTTGTACTCAGAACTTCTGCATAATAAAGAAACCCTCGGATCTGCTACACCGGTTTTCCCGAATTGGATTTTTCCGGGGACAATTGTCCAAAAATAATGGTGTCTATGTGTGAATACTTGTGCTATTTCTTTTATGTTGTTTATTGATTGTGAAGTCTGCAACATATTTTATTTTGTTATTTGACACAGTGAAATGTTAAATATTTGTGTTTGAGAATGCAATAGAAGAAATATAATAAGTAGTTGCAGTAAAATTCTACATTATAGAATTTTCACAAGGGTGACACAGGCCCACGCAGGGGCAACGTAGTGTCTCCAAGAAATTCAGTTGGAGATTGGGGTTTCTGAGTCAGCAAAGCTGAAACCAGACTCTGGGAGAAGCTGATCAGCGCAGAGATAGGGTGACGCAATCTCTCATCCAAGGCCACGCAGCCTTATGCAATGGCAGCGTAGAGACTGCGCAGAGCTAGCTGCAGTTTCACCAGTTGCTCATCTGGTTCAATCAGGACTTGCGAGAGTGAGGTATATCTCACATTTTTCTTTGTAGTCGAGGTTTTCTCTATTGGGTGAGCCAGTTTATGGCACCCTAGATGTACTCAAGATATTTTTGCTTCATAATAATAAACCCTCATATCTGCTGCACCAGTTTTACCGCATTAGGTTTTTCCAGGGAAATTTGTCCGAAAAATCTATTTCCTTTGTCATATGTGAGTGATGCTCAGTAAATGATATGTATTTGTGTAGGCTGCTAGTTGTGTTTACTTCGAAGTTTTTCTGAACATGTTCAGTTAAATAACTTGTGTATAATAAATCAAGTAGGAGAAGTAAATCAATATTTAGAAGTAGGATTTCTGTGCTCAAAATTTTTCACATGGTATCATAGCATTGCAGATCAAGCAGAACCATCAACAAAGGGGCTGAAGATATTTGCTGCAGGGCAGCTGAAGCAGCAGAGGTCCGGAAGAAGGCAGCGTAGCACCAGAGGGACAGCATAGACCCTTCAAGGGTGACGCAGAGTTAGACTGCTCATGCAGAGGCTGACGCAACTCCAAAAAGGTGACGCAAAGACAGTCTGCTCACGTAGAGGCTGACGAACCACCAGGAGGGTGACACAGTCCAAAAGGGAGTGACGTTGTGCAGTTTGTCAGGGTTGGAAGTGCAGTTTCCGATCTTCATAAGTTGTTGGTGTGGCATCGGTTTTGTCGGTGCAGAACAGTGCCTAGCAAAGGTGATAAAGGAAGGAGAACAATAGCTCAGTAGATTTGTGCCAAAGAAATCTGAGATTCGATCAAGAGGGTGATTGTCGAGGACTGATTGAGTAGATTTGGCGAAGGATTTCCGGGAGGGAAATCAATTGTCAAAGGGAGGAGCTACTCTAGAGGGTTTCTATCGCCAAGAAACCCAGATCCGATCTTCTGTTGAGTGCAGCAGCAGTAGAAGGGAGAAGAGCACCTATTTCAACATATTTTGAGCAGAGATGGCCCCGTACGAACTAAAAGATCAAGATAGGTTGGACGGTGTGTCCAACTTTGCGATCTGGAAGGCCATAATCCTGATAGTCCTGGAGGAGTATAGTATCAGAGACCACATGGAAAATGTCCTAGCTGTGCTGATCGATGCGAACACTCTAAAGAAGTTCAACAAGAATCAGGCGTGGGCAAAGCGCTTGATCATGGATGGGGTGAAGGATCACGTCGTCCCACACATTGTCGAGAAGAAGACAACACATGAGATGTGGGCAACTTTGACCACATTGTATCGAGGCAGCTTCATCCAACAAAAGATGCTTCTACAGAACAAGATGAGGATGTTCCAGATGCACAAGGGTGAGGAGATCGATCCCTTCCTCTCTAGACTACAGACGATCCAAGATCAATTGATTGCCATGGGGACAACTCCGGATGAAGGGCTCTTAGTGAGGACTACCCTGAATGCACTCATTGATGAGTGAAACCTTTGTCCAAAGCATTTTGGGCAGAGCACAACTCCCAAATTGGGGTGACATGTGGGCTATCCTTCGACAGGAGGAGATCTGGAGGGTGACCAAGAAGTAATTTGTTAATTTTGGGCAACTAGGTCCAAACTCCAGGTTGCACTGCTCATATGATGATGATTATATTTTTGTTGGATTCCTCTTTTGGAGAGGTTCAAGATTGATCTAAGGATCATCTTGTTTGGATGAGCAGAACATAGATTTTGATTTTATTTTCCACACATGTGCAAGGTTGGCCAGATTTGTAATGTGGGCTCAGAAGCCTAATAGATGTGTCACACACCCTCACTCACTGATATAAATTGGAGAGACTTGGAGATCATTTGCTCATCAATTCATCACACATTCTCTCTTGTGATCTGATTGGTTTGATCAGCCTTTTGGAGGCCTTTCTCTCTCACACTTGCGGAGCTGCAGTTGGGAAAATTTGCGAACTGTTTTAGGGTTGATTGTTGGTGTGTTGACCAGCGTTGACCGTGGTCAAACCTTGGAGTTTTGACCTCCATCTTGTGCTCCGATGTTGTGAGGCTTAGAGGACACAAATATCGAGGAAAAATGAGCTCGTTGACCGAAGCCCTAAACTGCAATGTTGACTTTTGAGGAGTTGTCTTTGAGGGGTGTGTGTGACACTTGGAGGGTTGGCTGATCTGATGTTGAGAAAGACTTTGTTGGCTGGTGCATCCTGTTGACTGCCGTAACACACACTATCCTATATCATTGCTAGACACGAAGAATTGTAAAATCTGATCTATATTATTGGCTTGTCTTATGTTGATCTATTATTGTATTCTATCAGAATTTTACTTTCATATTTATGTGATTGCTAAATTGAATCGGGCCTAAGAAAGATTGAAATAAGACTGCATTAAGCATAGAACATTCCATGGTTATCTAAAATTAACATGGTATTAGAGCTGAGGTGAAGAAAAAGGCCAAGATAGTGTGAAAAGCAATCACCGAAGAAGAAATCCTATAAAGGACCAATGGCCTCCTCAACCTATAAGGGTTTCAAATCTGATGATAAATTGACTGATAAGTCTGATTATCATGTATGGAAGATGTCCTTGGATTTGACATTAGAAGATCAAGATATCATGGATTATGTGTAGGGGAAGATTCTTGAGCCTCCATCAAATGCACTTGTTGCCACAAAGACAAAGTATAGAAAAGGGGGAATCAAAGCAAATATGATTATCCGGGATTCTACTCATAAGCACTTGGTTACTTATATTTCTGAGCTAAGCACATCTAAAGAGATGTATGATAAGCTGGTTAGCATGTTCAGGGCTAGCAATGCTAATCAAGTTCTTTTCTTCAAGAATCAATTGAAGAATATCAAGAAGGGTAAAGATGAATCCATTCAATCCTATTTTATGAGGCTCACTGAAAGCAGGAACAATCTCCTAGCTATTGGAGAAGAAATAGTTGATCGAGAGATGGTTCTCATTGTGCTTGGAGGTCTCCCCCGTGATTGGTATGTATTCAATACCACTATTCATAATAATAATGTGATTCCTGATTTTGATGAAATATTGATGAGATGCACTCAAGAGGAGACAAGAATGATGGAGAGAGATCATCCCTCTAATGGAAATGGAGGTGACCCTACTTCCTCCGTCGTTCATGCAAAGAAGAGGAACAATGGTGGTCCAAGAAATCAAAACCATGGAAGAGCGGGGCCCAAAGGAAGGAAAGGAAGATGTTACACTTGTAACAAGTTTGGTCACTATGCAAGAGAGTGCCCCAATAGAAGGGACTCTCCTAGGGATGATGACAACAACAACTCCAGGGGGAATGGCAATCAAAGGAACAACAAGTTCAAAGGAAAAAGGAAGGCTCCCTCTGATCGTAGTGGAAATGGGCAACCTTTCAAGAGGTCAAGAAATTCCAAGTACGATGAGTCTAATGTTGTTGATAATAAGAAAAATGAATTTATTCTTGTATCTGCCCTCTCTGCTGCATCTCCTCCCAACACCCTGGATGTCTAGTTGATTGATAGTGGTGCTTCAAGGCACCTCACTGGTTATAAAGAAGCCCTCTCTGATTTGATTGAGAAGGATACAAATCTAGAAATTATCCTTGGAGATAATGCCACCTATCCCGTGAAAGGGACAGGGACTGTGACCCTTCATCTATCTCAAGGTCAAGTCCTCCGTTTACAAGATGTATTGTACGTACCTGATTTGAAGAAGAACCTTGTGTCTATTTCAGAAATGGAAGACAAAGGGTTCAAGGTGGCATTAGTTGATGGAAATATACGCATCTGGAAGAAGAACTTCAAAGAAGCTCTTACTATTGGTCTTAGAGTTGATACACTCTACTAGGTTGGAGGAAGTCCATTGGGGGCCATGTCATGTGATACAACTCTTCAAACAGAGTTATGGCACCGGAGGTTTGCACACTTTCATTACAAATCCCTTTCCGAAGCAAGGAAGGTGGGGACAAGGATGCCCGAATTTAAAGATGATCATGAAGGTATATGTCAGGGTTGTGCCGAAAGGAAGCATACAAGGGGACCATTCCCCTCAAGTGTCACAAAGACATCTGATATCTTGCAGTTGATACATTCTGATTTATCTGGTATGTTGCCTGTGACATCCTTGGGAGGATGTTCCTATTACATGACTTTTATAGATGACTTCACCCGCAAGACCTGGATATATTTCTTGAAGAAGGACGAAGCATTCAAATGGTTTCGTACCTTCAAGGCCTTGGTGGAAAATCAAACCAAGAAGAGAATCAAAGTTTTGAGGACCGAAAATGGGTCTGAGTATGAGTCAAATGATTTCAATGACTTTTGCAGTGAAGTTGGCATTAAGAGGGAGACCACAACTGTGTATACTCCTGAGCAAAATGGTGTTGCCGAATGAAAGAATAGGACCATTGTGGAAGCTGGCTGCGCCATGCTATGTGACCAAGGTCTTTCGAAGTTTCTATGGGGAGAAGCTGCAAACACTGCTATGTACGTTCAAAATAGATGCCCACATTCCGCTCTGGACTCCAAGACTCCCGAAGAAGTCTTTTCTGGTAAGAAACCCGATGTTTCTCATTTTAGAGTTTTTGGTTGTCCTCTTTACTTCATGTGTCGAAAGAAAAGAGAAGCAAACTGGATGCTTCTGGAAAGAAGGGAATGTTTGTGGGCTACAATGAAACTTCGAAGGCGTATAGAATCTATGTGCCTGGTTAAAGAGAAGTGGATATATGCCATGATGTCACCTTCGATGAAGATGTTGCCCTCAAGAAAGTGAGAAATCTTACTAGCTCCAAGGAAGACAAAGAAGATGAAGAAGCAAGGAAGCAGGAAGAGTCGAAGGATGAACCGATGCCTGATGTTGAAGGACCTATGGATCCTATTGATCCACCTCCTTCAAATAAGAGAAGGCCCTCATGGCTTAGGGACACTCTCGAAGATGCCAAGAGACATATTGCCCCAAGGGGAGCATTTCGTGAAAGCAAGAAGTCGAATAGATACCAAGGGTATCTAGCAGTCATGAGTACAATTGTACAATCTAAGACTGGATCATTTGAAGAAGTTGTAAACCATCAAGTTTGAAAGGATGCTATGCACGAAGAATATGAGTCCATTACGAAAAATGATGTGAAGTGGTCCCAAGACTGGAGGACAAATCTGTTGTCACCTCAAAATGGCTCTATCAGATCAAGCATGGATTTGATGGTAATGTTGAAAAGTACAAGGCAAGATTTGTTGTCCTAGGCTTCTCTCAAAAAGAAGGCATAGATTATGATGATATATTTGCACCTGTCACCAGCTATACCACCATTTGATCTATTATTGCCCTTGTTGCAACACAAGGATGGAGTCCCCATCAGATGGATGTGAAGACAGGCAGGAGTCCCCATCAGATGGATGTGAAGACTGCCTGTCTTCATGGTTCAATAAAGGAAGAGGTTTATGTGGAGCAACCTCTGGGGTCGAAGTCCAAGATAGAGACACCTATGTATGCAGTTTGAAGACAACCCTCTATGGGTTGAAGCAAGCCCCCTGGGCTTGGTATGACAGGATAGATAGCTACTTGATGAAGTTGGACTTCACTCGAAGTAATGCTGATCCAAACCTTTATTTTAAGGTTGACAGAGAAAGGCCTCTCATTCTAGTTCTCTATGTGGATGATCTCTTCCTGACAGGTGCTGACCCACTCATTCATCAATGTAAGAGGGAGCTAACTTCCGAGTTTGAGATGAAAGACCTAGGACTGATGCATTACTTCCAAGGCTTGGAGGTGTAGCAAATCCTAGGCAAGATTTTACTTTCTCAAGGAAAATATGTCGTGAAGATGTTGGAGAGATTTGGTATGGTGGACTGTAAGTCTGTGTCGACACTGATGGAACTCAACTTTAAGAAGTTGTGCGGAAACACTGTTGGGCCCGAGATGAGAAATCCCACCGAGTATCGACAACTTGTGGGGGCCCTGATGTTCTTAGTGAACTCCCGTCCAGACATATGTTTTGCAGTGAACACTTTGGGTCAACATATGGTTGATCCTCATCACATTCACTGTATTGGTGCCAAGAATCTATTGAGATATCTTTGGGGTGTTGAGATTATATGTATTGGGGTAGCATCGGGTGTGCTCTAGCCCTGAAAATTTCTGTAGGGGCTAAGAAACACATCACCTCCAAAACCCAGAGAGCCTTTGGAGAAATTTTATCTGGTGTTGAACTTATTCAAATAATTTTTTTTTTAATGAGGACCCTAAGCCTAAACTTAAGAAATTAGAAAAATTAAAGTGAATTAATTAAACACGCGTGATGAAATGTTCTAATTGACGCAGATCAAGTAGTCTTTTAATCTTAGCCGTCGATAAGAGATTAAATCACGATCGTTGATGTGTTCAATGAAAAAGTATAAGAGAAAGGCTTGAGGGTCAGTTGGAGACTAACACACGGAGGCAGAGCTGAGAGACTGAGCTTGAATTCTAGGGCAGGTTTGCTAAGAATTTCCAGAAGAGTTTTCTGTAGCGAGGGGTAGTATTGGCTGAGGGGATGATCTGATCCCGGAGCCAAGAGTTAGCAAGAGGCAAAGGAGCAGCGCAGAGAAGCAAGGGCAGTAGCAACAGCTGCGCAAGGCAGAGGCTTCAGCCGCTACACAGGCCCAAGAGGGGCAGCGCTGCAGCTTCAGGAGGCCATCAGGGTTACGCAGAGGCCTTCAAAGGCAACGTAAGGACTGCATAAGCTAGTCTGGGGCTACGTAGTCCCCTTCTCAACAACGCAGGGGCACGCAAAGCCTAGCAGGGTTGACGCTGGGGCTTCAGGGGGCAGCGTTGGGGTTTCTAGGGCTAGATATTAGCTGAGTCTTGTAAATCCCGTTTGAGGGTGTGGATCAATTAGCTTTTGGGCTCAGAACAACAGGTATTGTTGCAGAACTATTATTTTCTCTTCGGGTTAACCAGTTGGGTACCCATATTTACTCTACTCAAATTCTACTTAATAATAATAAACCCTCATATCTGTTGCACTAGCTTTCCCACATTGGGTTCTTCCGGGGACATTTTTCCGAAAAATCTGCGTCACTTTGTTGAATGAGCATAATATTCAGTAAATGATATGTATGTGTGTAGGCCGTTAGTTGTGTTTACTTCGGTATTTTCTGGAAATAAATTGTATAATTTAATCACAAGTAGGAGAAGTAAACCAAGATACTACAGTAGGATTTCTGCATTACTGTATTCAAAAATTTTCAATCAACCATGGGTCGAGATACACTGTCGTGAGTTTGAGACTCAATGGATATACTGATGTAGATTGGGCAGGCAGTGCGGTGGATCGCAAGAGCACATCTGGATGTTGCTATTGAGATTTTGTGTATTTGGGGTAGCATCAGTTGTGCTCTAGCTCCCAAATTTCATGGAGGGACTAGAGTACACTTGATCTACAAGACCCAGAAATTGATTTGGGAAATTTCATTTGGTTTAGGAAATATTAAATTAATTAATTATTTTAATGTATTTCCTAAGTTAAAACTTAGGGAACATAAATAATTAAAGTGAATTTAATTAAACATGTGATGAAATTGTCTTAATTCACACGGATCAAGCTTTCTTTTAATCTCAGCCATTGATTCAAGATCTGATCATGGCCGTTGGTTTCCCAACGAGAAAAGTATAAAGGAAAGGCTTGGGGTCACT
Source organism: Pinus albicaulis (assembly GCA_034641835.2). Lineage (NCBI taxonomy): Eukaryota > Viridiplantae > Streptophyta > Pinopsida > Pinales > Pinaceae > Pinus > Pinus albicaulis. The sequence goes on from CM076580.1 coordinate 1,823,190,327, forward strand.
TGTAAAGACACAGAGAGGCAGAGAACTCAAGCTAAGCTGAGATTCTAGGGCGGGTTTGCTAAGAATACTCAGAAGTGTTTCAGGTGTATAGAGGGGAATTTAGGCCAAGGGGATGATTTGATCCCGAGGTCTAGAATACACAAGAGGTAGAGACCAGCTCAGAGGACAATGCAGAGAAGAAGGGAAGTTGTAGCAGCAAGGACAGCATAGTCCCTCCAAGGACAACGTGATTTTCAGAAGGAAACCCTCAAAGGGTTACGGATTGACCCTAAGGGGCAACGTAGGGCCTGCGTCACCCAGTCTGGGGTAATGCAGACCTTTCTGAAGCAGCGCTAAGGGTCAGAACGGCTTTAGAGGCTGACGTAGAGGCTTTCAGGGGTAGCGCTGGGGTTTCTAGGCCCTAATTTTGGTTGCGTTCTGTAAATCCCATTTGAGGGTGTGGATGAGTCACTATTTTGGCCCCAGATCAGCCAGTGAGCTGTAGATCTATTATTTCTCTGTTGGGTTTTCCAGATCTGGAACCCAGGCTTGTTGTATTCAGAAAATTCTTAATAATAAAACCCTCCATCAGCTAGAGACCGGTTTTCCTGCATTGGGTTTTTCCGAGGACTATTTGTCCAAAAATAACTGTGTCACTTTTTCTGTGTGCATGAACTTGTTCTATATCTGGATTGGTGGAGATCTGTTATGTGTTTTTCTTCGATTTTAACTTGAATTTATTCAGTTAATAACTTGTTTAAGTAGGAGGAGCATTACCAGATTAACAGTAAATAATTTATGCATAAAGCGTAAAGATTCAGAAATTTCCACATGGTATCAGAGCAATTGCAGATCTAGGAGGGTCACCAACAAGAATCTGAAGGTTCTAGCTGCAGGAAGCAGCTGGAAAAGCAGCAGAATCATAGATCTGAAGGGACAACGCAGTTTTTAGAGGCAGATTCACGCGGAGGGAAGGGTGACGTTGTCTAACGCTGGTTCCTAACAAGCCCACGCAATTACTGCGCAAAGATAGCTCAGAAACAACGCTGGATTAGTCAGAAGCCGGCCAGTTTGTTTCAGATCTAAACTTGTCAGATCCAAAAAAGACTGCAGAAAAGCTACAAAAATTCAGAAGGTGTTGGTGGGGTTAAATTTCTAAAGTTTTCAGATTTTTAGCCTTAGCACAAGTGACAAAGAGAGGGAGCAGATCAACTTCTCAGAGAGTTTCTAGCCAAAAGAAACTTGGAGTTTGATCAAAGGATCAAAGAGAGTTGAATCATAGGTTATTTGGTAGATTTCCAAGGAGGGAAATTAGTTGTTAGAGGGAGCAGAAGGTACCTGTTTCACCAAGGGCCTTAGATCCATTTCTCTAGCAAAGAGAAAAGGAAGTTTCGACACATTCTGAGCAGATGGCTCCTCATGGACTACGTGATCAGGATAGACTGGATGGCCTCTCAAACTTTTCAGTTTGGAAGGCAAGGATCCTAATAGTCCTTGAGGCATACAATCTTCGAGACCATGCAGAACAAACTCTGGCCACACCGATAGATTTGGATCTCCTTCGGAAGCATAAGGAGGTTGTTGGGCATGCCAAGCGGTTGATTATGGATGGAATCAAGGACCATATTGTACCACACTTGCTAAGAAGAAGACAGCTAATGAGATGTGGAAGGCCTTGATCTCTTTGTATGAGGGAAAATCTGTCCAAAGGAAGATGTTGTTGGAGACTCAGATGAGGTCATTCATGATGACCAAGGGAGAATACATGGAGCATTTTCTCTTCAGATTGCAGTCAATCAGAGATCAACTGACCGCAACGGGTGCTAAGGTGGATGACAATGTGATAGTCAAGACTACCCTCAATGCTGTCACAGATGAGTGGGAAACATTTGTCCAAAGTATCTTGGGCAGAGCAGACCTCCCAGATTGGGGTAGCTTGTGGTCAATTCTGCGTCAAGAAGAACTCCGTAGATTCACCAAGAAGCAACACAACTCTGGATTGAGCAAAGTAAAGAAGGAAGATGAGGAAGATGTAGCCTTGGCATCAAAGAAGCAGCCAAAGAAGAAGAAGGAGCTCTCAAAGATCAAGTGCTTCCAGTGTGGTGAAATGGGACATTTTGCCAGCAATTGTCCTCAGAAGAAAAAGGACAAGGAAGCATCTTCTTCCAAATCAGTTGTGGCAGATGATGGGTCAGAAGATGATGCGGCCATGAGTGTTCATGAACCACGGAGGTGGAGTGACATGGATATGTAGAGGAGCTACATAGAAGCAAGGCGAGATCCTTGAGCAAGTCATCTCTTGGATAACATGCGAGCAACGTGGGCCATGCAGCACAGTGGCAGTGTGGGCCAGGACAACACAGTGTATGCAGGACAGTGTGGCATGAGGAGACAGTGTAGCTTAGTGGGGCCCAAGGGAGAGCTAGGGTCTTAAGCATAAAAGGAGGAATAGGCTAGCTACTCATTCATTTTACTATGCATCTTCAGAATTTCTGTCTAACAGATATTGAGCACTCTTACGTTGTTTAGCTAACTCTGCAAGTGTTGTTCAACACACGGATGTCTCCAAGTGGAGATCCCAGCCTCAACCTCAGGGGACTTCGAGTGCCTGCTCAGGTGAGGAGGTTCACCATTGATTTTCAGAGCAGAGAACGCAGGTCCTTTAAGCCAGGAGCCACACAGTCACTAATGCAGCGCAGTCACACTTAGAGATTACGCAGTCTTGGAGGGAGGCAGCACCGGGAGTGAAGGGAGATCAGGGATTTCAGTTCAGGAGAAGGGTGAAGGGATTAACCCTTCACAAGTCATCTTTTGGAGTAGGAGGATGCCAACATTTCCAGTCATACAGTTCAGAGGCCGGCGTACTCGCCAAGAGTGCGTGATTTTCCCAAGGGGGTCAAATTCCCGAGTCAGCCTTTCTGGAATTCCTTCCTGGGTTTTTCCAGGTATTTGGAGGAGAGTCCATACCCAAAGTTTCACAATTTTCTGAGCAGGGGAACAACCCCAAAGAGCAACTCTATTCCAGTAAGAGGCAGCATTTTCCAGTAGCAACAACTGCTCAGGGAGTTATGCAGTCTAGAGAGGAAGCAGCCATTCCTAGCAGGGTTTTGAGAGTGATTTCAGCTTGCCTTGAGCAAGCCTAGGTGCCATCATTCTGATCACCTCTTGTACTCATTCCCTCTTTCAAATTCATAATAAAATGGCTTAGCTTTTCTCCATGTTTACAGTGTTTTTCATGATGTCTCTCTATTTGTTGTAGTTTTTATTTATGTTGCTTTATACTGCTGTTTATTTCCTATTTGGAATATTACACTATCCAAGGTTTGGTGCTTTAGATGTGGCGAACTTGGACACTTCGCCAGCACTTGTCCTAAGAGGAAGGACAAGGAATCTTCAAATTCCAAGGTAGCAGCAACTAGAGGGGCCAGTGGTAGTGAGGATGACGTGGCAATGAGTGTTCATGTGCCTCGAGAGAAGAGGTGGGGCGATATTGATCTGTAGAGCAGCTACAGATGAGAGGCAGGATCCTTGAGGTGCCCATACTCTCGGATCACATACGAGCTACATGAGCCTTAAGACGGTAGTAGGATGACTGGAGCAGTGGGTGCAAAATATCATGGAGAAGCAGAGGTAGTGTTGGGACGCAGGAGAGCAGAGCAGCACAGTGCAGTGGCAGTAGCAACGTAGAAGCAGTAGAGCAGAGGCTGATGGGACTTCAGCAGCGTAGAGTGGCAGTGCTTACGCAATGTAGAGAAGCAGCAACGCAGAGGCTCTAGAGAGACAACGCAATGCAACAGCCAAGGGTGCTTCAATGATGAGATGCAGCCCGACTAACTTGTCTGTCAATGATTGGGTGGTGGTCCTTCAGTTGCTTACTTCTCAGCAACTGGGTTGCAGTGCAGCAGTTGGCAGCATGATGCACCAATTTGAGAGGGAGTTGCAGTACAGATGTGGCAGTGTCAGTGACAGTGACAGGGGCAGCAATACAAAGAGCAGCAGCGAAGTGGATGGAGGGTAGCAGCCCAAGCATCAACGCGAAGACTGATGCCAGTGATCAAGAAAATGCTTCAATGTGGAAGTATTGCTAGAGCACACTCCTCGCTAAGAGGGAGTGTTGAGATTTTGGGGTAGCATCGTATGTGCTCTAACTCTGAAACTTTGTGGAGGGGCTCGAACACATGAGATCTTCAAGACCCATAAAGTTTTTTGAGAAATTCCTTCTGGTGTAAAATTTCTTCAAATAATTAAATTTTTTAATGAGGATGTAAGATTCCCAATTAGCAGCAGCTAATTGGAAATATTAATTTTGATCAATTTTGCCTTCTATAGTTAAAATATAAATAAAAGTGAGTAAGAGGGGATATAACTCACTTAAAATAAAGTACGCTCACTAGTAGACTCAACGTTGTAACTTAAGTGGGCCAAGGGGGGCCAAGAGACCACGTAGAGGGGGCCCCACTTAGACCACGTGGGCATAGACAACACAGTTGAGTTGGCAACGTGGGCCAAATGGAGGCTACGTAGGAGATGGTGGGGCCTAGGGTTGAGAAAGGCCCATCGTTATAAAAAGGAGGAGAGCCTCCTCATTTCCTCATTCGAGTTTATGCATATTGAGCTGGTCATTTCGACTTTGAGCACGCTAGTTGTTTAGCTTGTCTGCAGCACTGTTTAGTGCATTGAGTGTCTCCGTTCGGAGATCTCACCCTCAACCCCGGGAGACTTCGAGTGCTTGCTCGGGTGAGGCATTCCCATCAGTATTTTGCAGGAGGATCGAGTTGTGGCATTGTGGAGGAGCATTGCATCTATAGACTGCGCAGTCTTGAGAGGGAGGATGCAGTCCATCTTGAGGGAGCTCCGGTGTGGCATTCTTTCGGAGGATTTTGGTCGGGGGATTGAGCAAGGGGCCAGCCCTTGCTTATTGGAGACTTTTGGTTGAGCGGGAGGCCGTATTTTGGAGGATTCCATTCAGTCTCAACGTGGCCCTTGGGATGATAGCGTAGATCCTCAAGGGAGGTATTTTCAGAGGTCATCCATTCCAGAAACGCTCTCTGGGCTTTTCTGGGTATTGTGACTAGAGGCGGATTCCAGAGTTTTAGCTCATTCCGAATAGGGGAGCAGCCCCAACTACTCATTTTGTTCCAGCAGTAGCAGCATCACGGTAGTTTTCCAGCAGCTTGGACGCAGAGCATAGAGCAGCCATTCCTTCGTTATTCTGAGAATATTCCTACACTTGCCTGGTGCAAGTCGAGGTGCCATCACTATGATCACCTCTTGTACTCCATTCTATTTCTCAGTATAATAAAATGGCTCAGTTTCCTCTCTATTTTATGTGTTTCAGCTTCATGTTCAGTTTATAGCATTTGGTATCTTGATGTATGCTTTGTATTACTGGTTATTTCCCTTTTGGGATATTACAGAGGACCCTAAGTCTAACTTAGGGAAATTAAAAAATTAAAGTGAATTAATTTACACATGTGACCAAAACATTCTAAGTGATGTGGATCAAGCTACTTCTAATCTTAGTCGTTAATTAGAGATTAAATCATGGTCGTTGATGTGTCAACGAGAAAAGTATAAAGGAAGGGTTTGCGATCAATTGGAGAACACACACAGAATCTAAGAGATCGAATTCTTCTGATGGAGCAGTGCTCAGATGAAGATCAGATCTGAGTGATCCAAAGAAGAAGTGAGGGACAAATGCAGTGATTGGTCAGGAGGGCCAAGAGTACAATGCAGAGCAAGCGCAACAGAGATGAAGTGGAGACAGCACAACCATCAGAGGGTGTGACGCAGTCCCTAGAGAGGGTGACGCAGGCCCACGCAGGGCTCATGCAGGGGCAGTGCAGTGTCTCCAAGGAAAGTCTGAAATTCAGCTGGAGACTGGGGTTTTTTAGTCGGCAAGGCTGAAACCAGACTCCGGGAGAAGCTTATCAGTGCAAGGCTAGGGTGACGCAGTCCCTCAGCCAGGGCCATGCAGCCTTATGCAGTGGCAACGTAGAGACTGCGCGGAGCTAGCTGGGGTTTCACCAGTTTCTCATCAAAATCAACCAGGACTTGCGAGAGTGAGGTATATCTCACATTTTTCTCTGTAGCCAAGGTTTTATCTGTTGGGTGAGTCGGCTTATGACACCCTAGATGTACTCAAAAAACTGTTTCTTAATAATAATAAACTCTCATATTTACTGCACCGGTTTTCCCGCATTGGGTTTTTCCAGGGAAATTTGTTCGAAAAATATGTGACCTTTGTCATATGTGCATGATGTTCAGTAAATGATCTGTATTTGTGTAGGTTGCTAGTTGTGTTTACTTTGAAGTTTTTTGAACATGTTTATTTAAATAACTAGTGTATAATAAATCAAATTGGAGAAGTAAATCAATATTTAGCAGTAGGATTTTTGTGCTCAGAAATTTTCACATTGAACTCTCTTGAGCTCCTTTCACTTTGCCAATGAAACAGATAGGAATAGAATGTCCTCCAAATGAGTTCAATCCTCTATTTATAACTCTCCCTTGAGCCTCCTCCTAGCTTCTAGATTCTTTGTTTTCCTAATTATTTTATTGGTGTGGCCCATTTTCCACTAGGAGACTTTTGCCGCCATTTTGAATAAAATAGTAATTTGTCTGCTTTTCAATAAAATATTAATTTGCCGCCATTCTCCAATAAAATAATAATTTTCCTTTTTTCCACCATTGTCCATTTAAATTATATATTTCCTTCCTTCTCCAATTTAATATTATTTTGTTGTCATCCCATTGAAATAATGATTTCTCCCTTCTCTCACAAAGTTAATATTTTCCTTCTAATATTATCCCAAAATTTGCAAAACTCCTAAGTGATTTTTGCATGCAAAAAAATTGGGGACATTACAGTAGATCCGAAAGAGAGTTAGAGAGAGAAGGCATGTATGTTCGACCCCTATAGTACTTGTGATGAAATCCAAGAGGCTGTGGGTTGTGTGGAGATGACCAAGAACCACTCATAGAGTCTCATGATGGAAACCAACAAGGTGTCTAGGATTCCCATGTCATGAAACCTCTAAAGCAAGGCCTCTCTTAGGATATAGTCAATACTTTCCATCATTCCGCAAAACAACAGAAGACTTTCTGAGAGTGATGTTAAACCTCTTCAATTATGGCATAGAGGATGAAGATGTGACCAATGCTGTGATACCTTCCTGTCTTCTAGCCCTATGGTGCCTATGTTCAAGCTCATCGGATACCACAAATGGAGGACTGTAACATTAAACTTAATAGAGAAAGTAATCTAATTCATTTTGAGAAATATGAAATAACCATTACTCTGATCTGCTGCAGACACAAATTATACCAGCTCAACAAAAAGCTGAAAAGGGGCTATTCAAAAATCCTAGCATTAACTTATTGAGGATCTTTAATTAGATGTATATATGCTTTAAAATGTTGAATTTCATTTCCATCAAGTATAATCAGCAATTTCACATGCATCTCCTACCATCTATTTTTACTGGTTACCTCACAAGTGATCAAATGTGTAACCTGACAGGGAAAACTAAAAATATAATTGGCACTTTGAAAGCAGGAAAGAGAATTTGGTAAAGTTACTAACAAATATAACCTTGACTTAAAACGAAAATTTTACCATGCCATGTGCTGCATCCCCAATCAAAACTATGTTTTTGTGATGAAATTTGGAGAGCGTCACTGCCCCGCCACCTTTCATTGATGGCTGCCTGCAAAACTCTTCTGCAAAAAGGGGGTTCTCACGTAGAAGTAGATCAAGCACATCTGGAGCCTTGTCTCTGAACAATATTTCAAAGGACCCTGTTAGGCATGCATCTTGCAAAGCTTATAATTCTACTTAAGAGCTAAAAAATACCTAAATATCCTCTTGACATCTTCGGGAGAAGATGCACTGATTAATTCTTCATTCAGGGTACCACCCCAAAAGCTTCCATCAGCAACATTGATTAGCATCATATTTAAAGTTCGCCATGACTGCACACATAAGAACACCTCAATATATTGCAAACCAAACAATTCATAGATACAACAAAAAATTCAAAAGGTGGTTAGCATCTTCAAATCATTTATTTAATTCTACAAATCTTCATTTGATATTTCAGTTTAAAGGTATATGCACATAGAGATAATGATCATCACTGGATTAGAACAATGAATTGAAACATTGGATAGCAATATGATAAGCAATATAGCAAACAGATTGGAGATATACCTGTACCCTATCATGGTCAACAATAAAGGCAGACTCCTTTGCCAGTGATGGACGGATATAGAACGACTTATACATGCGTGGGTTCTCAATGAAGTCTAGTTTAATTTGTGACTTCCTGCACACACCAGTTCAAGGTTCATTCAGAACATGGAAACTATTCAAGACCAAAAGTTGATAAACTGGAAATGAGTTAACCCTGAACAAATTGTTCTTTTAAGAAATATGGCTTATAATATACAGAAAAACAAATGTTTACATAGCAATATACATTACTTCAATGTAACGAGCTCTGGAATGAGGTCACAATATGCATTAGCAGATACATTCTTAGCTTCATGGATGAGCAAAGGACCCTTAGCATTAAATTGACCATTTAGCTCATCCAAGACAACTTTAGAGATAGTACTTACAGTTCTATTATGCAGATTTTCACAATGTATCATATTGAGGAGAAGTCTTTTGGAATAATACTATGTCCAAAGTTTAAAAAATATCCAAAACTTTTGGACATAGTATTACTCCAAAAGACTTCCCTTCAATGCTTACAGTTCCTTCAAATGCAAGCCCAAAGTGCCAGCTCAATCAGTCGAAACATATGCCCAATACATGTGCCAAACAGGAAGGCCATAGGTCATGTTATCCCTCATGTCAGCAGGGGTACATACACTTTTTTGCAGTATATTTCACCATGATTGTAAGCCCACATGGCTAATCCCTTTGGGTTCATCTCTGGCTCCTTTTGACCTGGATAGGATTGGAGGGCCTTGGATGGGTCTACTTGAGGACTCATGGTTCTACGAGACCTTGCTTTCTAAAGGGGATCACCAGCGTATGTGCTAGTCTAGCCTGCATCAAGGTGTACCTATGTCTTACCACATGGTTATATGTTTATAGAATTTGTATGTGTCCTTGGCTTTGTGTCCTTGGCTTTGGTGCAGTTATCCCTCAAATAGTTCTCAGACTGTTGAAAATTGGCAGCTCAGGGATTAATTTCCTTAAATAAAAACTCATTTCTAACAATTCTGGTGTGACTTTCTAAAAATAGAAAGTCATGTCTAGAATCGCAAGTATAACTTTCCAAAATTAGTAAATCACCTTGCATCAATTGGTAATCAAGTATAGTTGATGGAAAATCACTTAACTTATCATTAATCAATCCTAATAGTTGATTCTCGACTTCATATTTTATCATCAATATTATTATTATGTAATGTCCCAAAAAGGGAATGGACAACAATACAAAGCAATATAAACAAAAACTACAGCAAATAGAGATGCACCATAAACATTACTGCACACATTTCAGAAAAGCTGAGCCATTTTATTATATTTCTAGAAATAGGAATGAGTACAAAAGGTGATCAGAATGATGGCACCATGGCCCGCTCAAGGCACGCTGAAATATCTCTCCAAACCCTGCTATGGAATGGCTGCTCCTCTAGTGACTGGCTGCTGTTGCTAGAAAATGTTGCTACTGGATGGAATGGAGCTGCTTTTTGGGGTTGTTCCCCTGCTCAGAAAATTCTGAAACACCGGCTATGAGCTCTCCTCCTAAAACCCTAAAAAACCCAGGAAGGAATTTCGGAAAGGCTGACCCCGGAATTTGACCCCCTTGGGAAAATTACGCACTCCTAGTGAGTACGCTAGCCTATGAGCTGATCTACTGGAAATACTAGCCTCTCACTACTCCAAAACACAACTTGTGAAGGGTTGATGCCCTCACACTTCTCTCGGACTGAAACTCCTAAGTCCCCCTCACCCCCGGCGCTGCTCTCCTCCAAAACTGCGTACTCCCTCTGAGTGACTGCGCTGCTTGGTGAGCTGCGTAACTCCTGAAGGCTTGCTCTTGGGTCTCTACTCTAAAAACTGATGATGAAGCTCCTCACCTGAGCGGGCACTCGAAGTACCCCGAGGCTGAGGCTGGGATCTCTGCTCGGAGACTCCCGCATGCTAAACAACACTTGCAAACCTAGCTAAACAGCATAAGCATGCTCAATATCTGTTAGACAAAAATTCTGAAAATGAATGATAGAATGAGTGAGAAGCTAGGCCCTCACTCCCTTTTATGCTTGAGGCCCCAGCTTTCCCTTGGGCCCCACTGCGTTGCGCTATCCTCTTTGCCACACTGCCTTGCCTACTCTGCGTTGTCTAGCCCACGCTGCCACTGGGCTGCCTGGCCCACGCTGTCCCTGCACTGCCACTTGGTCCCCCCTGGGCCCTACGCTGAATGTGTTGTGTTGGCCAAGTAACTTTAGGAAGATTATTTTCTCCTAAGTTGGGTTATGGGTCCCAACATCCTTTTTATTTCTGGCTGAACATTAGAAAGAAAAAATCTGAACAAAATTAATATTGCCAATTAGCTACTGCTAATTGGGAATATTACATATTATCCCCTTTATGATACTATGATATTATTATCAAAAGGAAATAAAAGTCACCTTTCCTACATGACACTCAATCATGTCATACTTCGTGCCTCTCTCCTGTGAAAGTTCAGCTAACCCCGAATCCTATTGCAGCAACTAGAGTTAATTCTCCTAATTGTTAAATTAATGCTTAACAATTTATTTGCAGTTTTCTACGACAAACACTGAATCAATCACACTGCAACCTACACAAATAAACTGCAGAAGAAAATAAATGCTAGAAGAAATATATGCACACACAAAATAACCCCTTTATTTTTCAACCAATGTCCCCAAAAAAACCCAACTCAAGAAAATCGATGTAGCAGCTGAAGGTTTGATTATTATGCAGTAGTGAAATATCTGAGCACAATTGGATGCCCAAATTGGCAATCCTATAGAGAAAAATTGGAAAAAATATCTAGTGAGGAATTTTCTCACTCCACAGGCAAATCCGAGCACGGACCTCAGCTCAAAATGGAGTCATCCAAACTTCCTCTGCACAGTCTCTGCATCAGCCTCATGCAGTCTTTGCATCACCCAACATGGAATTGCGTCACCTCAAGCTGTCTTGTCAATTGTTCTATGATAAACTGACCCTCCTGGCCTCAGGAAATTCTTCCCAACTTTCTGTGAAAATTCGTGTTACCCGGAATCCTACAGCAGCAACTGATGGAAAATCTTATATTTGTTATTTTACTTAACAGATTGTTTACTATGTTCTACCAGCAAATATTGAAATCCATTAACTACATCATACACAACTAAACTGCGAAAGAAATACAAGTGTGGAAACAAATATGAACACACATAGATCACACAACCATCCGACACAAATATTTTTAGACTAATGTCCCCCGAAAAGCCCATTGTGGGAAAACTGGTGCAGCAGATCTGAGGGTTTATGATATTATGGAGTAAATTTTGAGTACAAATCGATGATTGACGAGACTGTCAAATCATACAGAGAAACTGACAAGAAGAGATCTCGTGAGACAAACCTCACTCCTCCACGGGAAACTGGCATTGATCTGCACCAAGGCTGGACTGCCCTGCACTGCCTCTGCGCAGTTACTGCGTCACAACTCGGCTACCCTTCTACTGTAATATCCCTTTTCAGGGATATCTCTCAAACACAAGCAAAATCCAACCAGAGATGGACTGGGAGGGCGTTTACCAGATATGTCAGCTCTGAAAGAGGGTGAGATCTAGAGGCTACCTGGCCCTTTCCAAACTCTGTCTAAGAGTATGGGAAAAACACACCAAGTGGTATACTATCTGGAATGCTCAAAGAGAGAAATAACAGTAGTGCAAGCATGCAATAGCATATGTAGAACATGTAACAGATACTCAGAAATATAGAGAGAAAGCTAAGCCATTTTATTATACTGAGAATAGAAATGAGTACAATAGGTGATCAGAGTAATGGCACCTAGACTTGCGCCAGGAAAGTGAAGAAAAGCTCTCAGAATGACAAAGCAATGGCTGCTCTCTGATCTGCGTCCAAGCTGCCGGAGAACTGTTGTGCTGCTGCTACCGCTAGAACCAAAATGAGTATTTGGGGTTGCTCCCCTACTTGGAAAAAGCTGAAACTCTGGAATCCACCTCCACTCACCAAACCCAGGAAATCCCAGAGAGCGTTTCTGAAATAGCCAACCCTCGAAAATCACCCCCTTGAGGATCTACGCTATCCTGCAAGGCTCTACGCTGACACTGAAGGGAATCCACCATAATACTACCTCAAACTCTGCCAAAATCCTCCAATACGCAAGGGTTGGCCCCTTGCTCAATCTCAAAGCTCGAATCCTCCAAAAGAAACCCGATCCGGAGCTCCCAAGAAATCGACTGTGTCCTCCCTCTCAGGACTGCGCAATCACTAGATAACAAGCTCCATACCCAAGCCTCAACTCGATCCTCCTACAAAAATACTGATGGGACTACCTCACCCGAGCAGGCACTCGAAGTCCCCCCAGGCTGAGGGTGAGATCTCTGAACGGAGACACTCGTGCACTAAACAGTGCTGCAAACTAGCTAAACAACCAGCGTGCTCAAGAAGTCGAAGTGACCAGCTCAATATCATAAACATCGAATGACCAAAATGAGGAGGCTCTCCTTTTATAACGTTGGCCTCTCTCTCAAACCCTAGGCCCATCATCTCCAACGTAGCCTCTCTTGGCCCCACGCTGCCAACTCAACCTGAGCAGCCCCTCCACGTGCTCTAGTGGGTCCCCTCTCTACGTGGTCTCTTTGCCCCCCCCTTGGCCCACTTAAGTTACAACGTTGTGTCTACTAGGGAGTGAACTTTATGTTTAGAGTGAGTTATGTCCCACTCTACTCACTTTTATTTATAATTCAACTATAGTAGGCAAAATTGATCAAAATTGATATTTCCAATTAGCCATCACTAATTGGGAATATTACAGTCTCCCCCGGCAAAATGTTGCTTGACCCCAAGCAACTATAGTGATGGATGTTGCACGATTTTCTCACTCTCCCAAGTGGCATCCTCATCCAGCAAATTCTTCCATCTCACTAGGAATTCCCGGATTGTCTTGTTCTGCAGTTGCCTCTCCCTGGTATCAATAATGGCCTCTGGCTACAACACCAAATGCCCCTCATCATCCGTAGGCGGTAGCTCATCTGTCACTGTCACCTGCTGCCCCAATGCCTTCTTCAGGCATGATACATGGAAAATGTTATGAATCTTGCTGCCTTGGGGCAGCTCCAACTCATAAGCAACCTGTCCAACCCTGCATATCACCCTATATGGTCCATAAAAACGTGGCTTGAGCTTCTCAGCGCCCTTCTGCTTCAGTGACGACTGTCGGTATGGCTGCAAACGTAGGTAGACCAAGTCCCCTACCTCAAACTATCTCTCCACCCGACCGCTGTCGACATACAGCTTCTGCTGATTCTATGTTGTAGCCATGTTATCCTTGAGAGCTCGGAGAATGTCCTGGGTCTCTTGGACCCAATCTTTGGCTCTCGAATCCTTGCTAGCACCAAACATCACATCAACAAAAGATAAAGAATGATATCCATATAAGGCATAGAACGGAGACATACCGATGGATATGTGATGTGTGTTGTTGTAGCAGTACTCCCCCAGATGCAGCCACTTCAGCCACGCTCTCTGCTGCCCACTAACATAGTTACGCAAGTAGCCATCCAGCCACTTGTTAACTATCTCTGTCTGTCCGTCTGTCTGTGGGTGATAGCTGGTGCTCGGTGTCAACTCTGTCCCCACCAGCCGGAAAAGCTCCTGCCAGAATCCGCCCATAAAGCGACTGTCCCTATCACTGATAATGGTGTTGGGAAGACCATGTAACCTGAAGATCTCTCTGAAGAATAGCTCTGCCACCTGTGCTGTTGTATAGTGTGCGGATATGGCGAAAAAGTGTGTGTACTTCGTCAGCCGATCAACGACGACGAATATACAGTCCTTGCCCTGCACCATGGGCAACCCTGTGATGAAGTCCATCGAAATGCTCTCCCATTTCCCCTCCGGAATGAGAAGAGGCTGCAACAAACCTGTTGGATGGCTCATCTCTCCCTTGTTTCTCTAGCAAACCTCGCACTCCCTGTTATGCTAGAGCACATCCTCCTTGAGGCCCTTCCATGAGAACCTCTCTCTGATGGCCCTGTAGGTTTTGGTAAACCCCTGATGGCCGGACAATGGTGAATCATGTGATGCCTAAAGTATCTTCTTTTTGAGCTGGGAGCCCTCAGTCAAGAAGATCTTATCTCTATAGTAGATGATCTCATCTATCACCCTGTATCTATCATCTGTCACCTGACCATCCAGAACCTCACAAGCAAACCTGTCCTTGGAGTACTCTACCAAAAGTCGAGCCCTCCAATCTGTATCCAAACTCATCAGAGACAACGTGGCTGGTCTACGTGAAAGTGAATCAGCTACCACGTTATTCTTTCCCTTGACATACTCAACGTCAAAGTCATAAGCCTGGATCTTGCTAATCCACTTTTGTTGCCTCTCCTGTAGCTGCTTCTACTCCAAAAAGAACCTGAGGCTGTTGTGATCAGTCCTCACCCTGAACCTGTTACCCACCAGGTACTGCCGGAATTTCGCCAATGCATGCATAATCGCCAGCATCTCCTTGTCGTATATAGCATACAACCGCTCATGAGGAAGGAGCTTCCAACTCTCATAGGCTATAGGGTGGCCTCCCTGCATCAACACTGCATCGATCCCCTCTCCCGACGCATCACACTCCAAAACAAAAGGCTGCGTAAAATCTGGCAACGCAAGCACTGGGCAGCTGCTCATAACCTCCTTGAGGCTGTCAAAGGCTCGCTGCGCTGTATCTGTCCAACTAAATGCCCCTTTCTTCGTCAGATCTGTCAGGGGTGCAGTGAGCTAAGAGAAACTCTTGACGAACTTCCTGTAATAAGTACAGATACCAATAAATCATCGAAGCTCCGTCGCGTTTCTCGGCTCTGGCCAATCTCTGATGGCCCTGATTTTCTCCTCGTGGACTCTCACTCCATCCACCCCTATGATGTGTCCCAAGTACAGCATCTTCGTCAACCCAAACTCACATTTGGAGAGCTTAGCAAAGAACTGCTGCACCTCCAAAATATGCAGTACTGTCTCTAGAAGTTGAAGATGCTCCTCCCAAGTCCTGTTGTATATAAGGATATCATCAAAGAAGACCAACACAAACTTCCTCAAGTGACTGCAAAAGATGTGGTTCATGCACGACTGGAAGGTAGCTGGTGCATTGGTTAGCCCAAAGGACATCACCAAGAACTCGAAGTGGCCATAATGACACCTAAAAGCGGTCTTGGGAATGTCCTGCTCTCTCACGCGAATCTGATGGTACCCGGATCTCAAATCAATCTTTGAGAAGAACTGTGCTCCCCTCAACTCATCCATCAGCTCATCAATCCTCGGTATAGGGTACCTGTTCTTCAGGGTCTTTTTGTTCAGGGCCCTGTAATCAATGCACATCCTCAATGTGTCATCCTTCTTCTTCACCAATACCACAGAAGAAGCAAAAGGACTGGTGCTCGGTCGAATGTGTCCAAGAGCCAGCAACTCCTGGATGGCCCGCTCAATCTCATCCCGATAGGCCTTAGGATGCCTATAGGGGGTGGTAATAACGGCCTGAATGCCCTGCTCTAGCTCTATAGTGTGCTCAAACCCCCGATCCGGTGGCTGACCTGGCGGAATCTCCCCAAACACCGTGGCATACCTGTCAAGGATGGAATGTATCTCCAGATGCACTGTCTGCCCTGTAGTCCTTGCCTCTGATGCATGCAGCTCTATTTCCCACTCTATGTCTCCCTTCCGGAACTCTGCCTCCATCCTGTGAGCTGAAACAGTCTAGGGCAGATATGTGTGCTGACCTCGTATCTTCTCATGCCTCCCATTTTTCTCATCATCCCACTCCATCTCTAAGGCCTTCCAATCTGTGGTGACCTTCCCTAGAGTGATAAGCCACTGTACACCCAATATCATGTTGGTGTCCGGGATGTTGATCACGAAAAAGTGATCAGTTAATGTGTAGGTGCCCATCGTCACTGACAAATCTGGAACATATCGGGCACATTGCATAGCCTGATCTCTTAGGACCAAGACTGAAAACCCATCGAAGCTCTCTGTCTGTATGCCTCTCCGCTCTACCATCTGTGCATCGATGAAGTTGTGGGTTGCCCCACTGTCCACCAGTATTGACACTCGCTGCCCACGTATGCGCAAAGTCAGGTACTTGCGAACTCCTCGCAATGCTACAAGGGTCCCTCCGGTAGGCGCGAAGGTCGCACCTCCTGCTCCTGGGGGTGGAGGTGGCAAAGGATCCTGCGCTGCATGACTACCTCCTACCTCCACGTCATCATCCTCGTCCTCTTCCCCGCTACTCTCAGAGAAGACCTCAATAAAATGTGCTTTGCCAACAACACATCTGTGTCCTAGCGCCCACGACTCCTGACAGGTAAAGCACAACCTCTTCTTCTTCAACTCCCTCGTGGCATCATCATCTAACTGTACCCTACCCTGATTCCCCTTCGGAGGCGAAATCCTCACATCCTTCCCCTTTGGCTAGAAAGCCTGTCTCTGGGGGTAAGGTGTCCTGGTCCTGGGTAAGGCATCCTGCAAATCCTGGGTCCTGCCAATGGCATCCTGGAGTGTGGCTGGTCTAGTGGATCTGACTAGACCCCGAAGTGGCTTTGCTAACCCCTCAACAAACATGTAGATTATCCGTGCTACGGATAGTTCTGGCACCATCACTGAAATCCTCAGGAAATCTGCAATATACGTCTCTGGGCTCCCGATCTGTTTGAGCCTCATCAGCTCAACAAAGTGCTCCTCCGAATTCCTCCGGTCAAACCTCTCTATCAACCTCTGAGTGAACTCGGCATAGGTAGTCACTGTGGAATGCCCGAGTGTAACCATCAAATGGAACCACCAGTCCTGAGCCTCGCCATCCAAATGCAGCGTGACCACCTTGATGGCCTCCATCTCTGCCATCTGGTTCAGATGGAAATCTATGTCCAGCTTCTCCACCCAAGACTTTGCCGAACCGTTTGATGAACCATCAAACGTAGGCAAACAGAATCGGCTCGTTGTACGCTGGGTGTCTCCATCATGATAATGCTGGTGCCCTCTGTGATGGTCGCAGGGTTTGTTGTCCCGCTGGAGCTGAACAAAGTCTCTGAATGAAAGGGCATCCCTGAACTCTTGCCCACATGCCTGGTACTCAGCAAAATAATCACCCATGTGGCCAGGCTCTGGCTCCTGCTATGCTCCCACCCCTGTGTCTGCACCCAGGAAAGTGGGCATAGTGGAACGTGTGGGTGCATGCGACGCCATATGCTGAGTAGCATCACGCTGAGTGGCATCTTGCTCCGGCAAATGGTGGGATGTACCCGATCCCTCGCCAATCTGGAAACCCCTTGGGGTTTCACGGTGTCTAGCCTCCATAGCGGTGAATCTCTACCCCATCACCTCGATCTGCCTCGCCAGATCCTACATTGATTTGAGGAGTGCTTCCCCAAACTGTTTTGCATCACTATCATCTGCCATTGGCTCTTCCTGTTCTGCGTTTACTACTGGAACGCAGTCACCCTCTCCGTAGGTAATCTGTAACCTATGCTCTCTGTCACGGTACCTCCTACCTCTGTAGCAAATATACGGCTTCTCCCCTCGTGTCATAGACAACTAGCTCCACAGGCTGAGCCAAATCTATGAGCTCTGATACCACTGTAATATACCTTTTCAGGGATATCTCTCAAACACAAGCAAACTCCAACCAGAGATGGACTTGGAGGGCGTTTACCAAATATGTCACCTCTGAAAGAGGGTGAGATCTGGAGGCTACCTGGCCCTTTCCAGCTCTGTCTAAGAGCATGGGAAAAACACACCAAGTGGTATACTATCTGGAATGCTCAAAGAGAGAAATAACAGTAGTGCAAGCATACAATAGCATATGTAGAACATGTAGCAGATACTCAGAAATATAGAGAGAAAGCTAAGCCATTTTATTATACTGAGAATAGAAATGAGTACAATAGGTGATCAAAGTGATGGCACCTAGACTTGCGCCAGGCAAGTGAAGAAAAGCTCTTAGAATGACAAAGAAATGGCTGCTCTCTGATCTGCGTCCAAGCTACCGGAGAACTGCTGTGCTGCTGCTACTGCTAGAACCAAAATGAGTATTTGGGGCTACTCCCCTACTAGGAAAAAGCTGAAACTCTGGAATCCACCTCTACTCACCAAACCTAGGAAAGCCCAGAGAGCGTTTCTGAAATAGCCAACCCCTGAAAATCACCCCCTTGAGGATCTACGCTATCCTCCAAGGCTCTGCGCTGACACTGAAGGGAATCCACCAAAATATTGCCTCAAACTCTGCCAAAATCCTCCAATAAGCAAGGGCTGCCCCCTTGCTCAATCTCAAAGCTCGAATCCTCCAAAAGAAACCCGATCCGGAGCTCCCAAGAAATGGACTGCGTCCTCCCTCTCAGGACTGCGCAGTCACTAGATGCCAAGCTCCACACCCAAGCCTCAACTCGATCCTCGTACAAAAATATTGATGGGACTACCTCACTCGAGCAGGCACTCGAAGTCCCTCGGGGCTGAGGGTGAGATCTCCGAACGGAGACACTCGATGCACTAAACAGTGCTGCAAACTAGCTAAACAACCAGTGTGCTCAAGAAGTCGAAGTGACCAGCTCAATATCATAAACATCGAATGACCAAAATGAGGAGGCTCTCCTCCTTTTATAATGTTGGCCTCTCTCTCAAACCCTAGGCCCATCATCTCCAACGTAGCCTCTCTTGACCCCACGCTGCCAACTCAACCTGCGCAGTCCCTCCACGTGCTCTAGTGGGTCCCCTCTCTACGTGGTCTCTTTCCCCCCCCCCCCTTGGCCCACTTAAGTTACAACGTTGTGTCTACTAGGGAGTGAACTTTATGTTTAGAGTGAGTTATGTCCCCCTCTACTCACTTTTATTTATAATTTATCTATAGTAGGCAAAATTGATCAAAATTAATATTTCCAATTAGCCATCGCTAATTGGGAATATTACATCTGCCTTTGTGCTAGTCTCACTGTTGGCTAGAAACTGAAGCCTACTAGCCTTCAGAAAATCTCTCTGAGATCTAACACTAGCTCTGCGTTGTCTCCTTAACAGGAAAATGTCTTTCCATCTGGCTCTGTGCAGTGACTGTGTAAGCACTCGTTACAGGCTCTGTGTTGATGCCGTGGCTCTCTCTGTCTCTGTTGATGTGTACTCTCTGGCTCAGGAAACCTTCCAACTAGAATTACTTCCCCTCACTGCAATGAAGAATCACTTAGATCTTATATTTGCCCGAACACTGCTCCGTCAAAAGAATTTGATCTCTAGATTCTATGTGCCTCCACGAATGTTCTTTCCAAATGACCCTTCAAGTCCTTATAATCTTCTTGTTGAGGATTCAACGACCCAGATTAGATCTCTAATCAACGACTAAGATTAACTTTTGACTTGATCCATTTCTTCTAGATCATTCTCACTCATATTCTATTAATACACTTTAAAAATAATTAATTATTTCTATAGAATACAATCCGAGTGGAATTTCACCAAACGCTTTCTGGATTATTTAGAATACATGTGTCTAAACCTCTCCACAAAATTTGAGGCTTAGAGCACATTTGATGCTACCCCAAATCAACACTCCCTCTTAGCGAGGAATTTGCTCTAACAATATGCACTGCTACATAGTGTTCTGACTCTGAAGCATCTCCCTCTGCGATGTTGATGTCTAACACTTTGTCCATCAAGCTCTGCACAAATGTTGCATCTATATTGCTGCCGACACTTCCACTGTCAACACTGCAACTCCCTCTGAATTCTGCATCCATGTTGTTGTTGACTCTGCCACTGCCAACTGCTACTACACTGCATCACAGTTTCTTTCTGCAACAACAAAAACATCCAAAATTGGACAAGTATACTGCATCTCGGTGATGAAGATCTGACTGCTTCTAGCCTCTGCGCTGCCTCTCTGAAGTTGCTACACTACTGCTTATCTGCACTGTGTCCCTCTTCGTTGCTGCAACACTGCTTTGCGCTGTCACTTCAACACTCCTCTGCACCAATTAGCTCAAGTCCATCTTGCTACCGCTCTTTTGAGCTCTCGTAGCAAAGTGATGATCCGAGAGGTGGACTCCTCAAGGATCTTGCCCATCTTGTAGAACTCTTGGTCTATGTTGAGATTTTGGGAGGCATCAGATGTGCTCTAGCTCCCAAGTTTTGTGGAGGAACTGGAGTACATGAGATCTCCAAGACCCAAAAAGCGTTTAGAAGAATTCCATCAGGTTTAAGAGATATTCAAATAATTAATATTTGTAATTAAGGACCCTATGTCTAACTTAGGAAAATCAAAAGATTAAAGTGAATTAAATTAAAAATGTGATGAGAATGACTTAAGTGATGCAGATCAAGTAGCTCCTAATCTTAGCCATCGATTAGAGATTAGATCACGGCCATTGATGTTTCAACGAGAAAAGTATAAGAGAAGGGCTTGGGGTCAGTTGGAGAACACAAACACTGGAGGAGCACTGAAGCTAAGCTGAAATTCTAGGGCGTGGTTTGGTAAGAATTTCAGGAGGAGTTTGCAGTGTAGTGAGGGGCAGTATTGGCAAGGAGATGATCTGATCCCAAGCCAAGAGTACAACAATGACAGAGAGGCAGGATACCGAGTAGCGTAGAGGCAACCTAGAGCCATGCAGAGGCAACAGGAGCCACGCAGGGCTGACGCAGGCCCCATTAGGGCAATGAAGGGGCAGTGTAAGCCCTTTAGGGGTGACGCAAGCCCTTCCAAAGCAGCGCAGAGGCTGACATAGGCCAGGAAGGCTGACGCAAAGCGCTGAGGAGCAGCGTTGGGGTTTTCGGTGGGCCAGAAAGGGATCGAGTTCTGTAAATCCCGTTTGAGGGTGTGAATCAGCCATATTTTGTCTCTAAGAGAAAAAGGTATAGCTATTGTGATTTTT
Source organism: Pinus albicaulis (assembly GCA_034641835.2). NCBI lineage: Eukaryota > Viridiplantae > Streptophyta > Pinopsida > Pinales > Pinaceae > Pinus > Pinus albicaulis. The sequence continues at coordinate 1,823,211,420 of CM076580.1, forward strand.
CTATAGGACATATTATCGCCTTGCCACCTACACCTACCTACAAGTTAGTGAGAAAAGCCTTTGACCCCACAAGGTGTGGTTGGTGGCAAAGAACTCAGAGAAGGGTTGTCACACTAATCCCGACTCTCTTTGTTTAAGCTATCTCCTAGGTTAGCTATGGGGAGGTGGTCCCTAAAGAAAACTAAGTTAAAGATGTTAGTTTTCTAGGAGAGTTGTTAGAGTTAAATAGATTACTTCTTCAGATTTATAAGCAAAAATGTGATATGAGCAATAACCATCAATACATAAGATAAGCATGAAACATATGAGAAACCAGTGCCTTCAGAGTATTGCTCTTAGAATAAAATTGTATTTGCTTAAAATGAAATGAATTATTTTCAAATGGAAAGAAAAAGTAATCCTGAAAATTGAAACAAGAAACTTCTCGCATAAGATATTATACATGAAATATACAAGAATGCTTTTAAAATATATAAATTGGTGAATCAAAACATGTGAAGATATCTTTCCAAAATATAAAAAATTAGTAATCTATTTTGGAGAATGTAAATGAGATGATAGAAAAACTCAAATGTTAAACCAAGATAACAACATGAAATTAGCCTTGCAACATGAAAAAAGAGTACTTGAAAAGAAAATGAGACTCATTAACTACTCATGAACATGATTATCATTAAACATGAAAGGGAGTTTGCTAAAGTAGACAATGTTCCAAGTATAAGAAAATTAAACTAAACTTGTTGCAAAAGAGATTACAATACTTGCATGAAAGGAAATGCTTCTTGAACATAGGAAATGATGTTGCATGAGAGACTCTAAACCAATGTGGAAAAAGTCAGCAAAAAGTCCCGACGTTTTGAAAAAATCCCGAATTTTTCACTGAGCCGATTATATCGGCCAACTTTTTGCCAACTTTTTCATCCCTGAAAAAGTCGCGACTTTATCATGGAAGTCTCGACTTTATCGCGATTCGATGGAAAAAGTCGGTTGTCTCTCAAACAACGTGGTTAAGAGGTCTAAAATCGATTTTTCTCACTCATTTTTTAATCGGTTTGCTGCGTTTGAGGGCTGTAGAGAGAGAGGCAGTGATTGAGGCTCCAACTTTTCCATTGTTCAAGATTTGTGGTGTGGATTTGGAGATTTGTCCACCGCTCAACAATGGAGATTGAAGGTGTCGGTCTGCTGCTGCCAGGTATGTATTTTCTCACTTATTCTTTGTAAATTGTTACATAAATGTCTTCTTAAAACAATCTATATTTCAATTAGCTTGTTTTCTAACTTAGTTTTGCTTAGAATCTAGATTCTAGACTCTAGACTCTAGATTGAATTAAAATTTAAAACTTCAACTTTCAACAATCAAATAAAAAAAATTCAAACCCTTGTTTACTTTGTGTGTGTTCAAGTGAGTGAGAAGAGGCATTTAAAATTTAAAATCAAAAATTACATTTGTGTTTTCTTCTTATGTGATGGGCAATTTTTAATTTTTTTCAATTTTTTTTTTGTGCCTAGGTTCAAATTCAATTATTCAAGTTCAAAGTTTCAAACAAAATGCCAAGGATTTTGGACTCTATGTGGGAATATGGTGAACCTAATCTTGTACCCGAAACTAGAGGTGTCAATAGAATGTATTTGTCTTGCAAGTTGTGTGGCAAGCATATGTCAGGGGTGTCAACAAATTAAAATTCCATTTGGGGAAAATTCTTGGGAAAAATCAGTGAAACAAACATCGCGATTTTTTCAAAAAATCACGAGTTTTTCGGGCTGTCGATTTTATCGGTGATTTTTTCAATGATTTTTTGAAAAAATCGCGATTTTTACGAAAAAATCGCGATTATTTTGGTAAAAATCGTGGGCCCATCAAATAGAAACCCTATAAGTTCAAAAATCGATTTTGTTTTTTGTCATTTTTGCAGCCCTCTCATTTTCCTGACACACCCTGTTGGCAGTTCCTTTTACTTAAATTTTTAACATTACCATGAAATGACTCAGGATGTTTAAGAGTGGTTTCGACCTCATTGGATTTCATATGGAGAAACTAGAATTTTAGATTTCACTCAAAATTCAGCAGACTTAATGGTTTTCAGGGTTTCATGGTTTGGGGATTTGCATTATTTCCATTTGATTCTATTATGTGCAAGGGTATGAGATTGGCATTTGATCAAGAGTATGAAGTCCTTTAAGAACCTTGATGTTGGTGGCATTGATTGTTGAACTTTGTTGATGTTGGTGGTATTGATTGTTGAACTCCCCTACTGTGGCCTTAACAGAATGTACCCTTCACTCAAAGGAAAACAACTGGTTAGGCATGTTAATATTTTTCTACTGCATTTTAAGGTTGAGCAATCCAAGTCTGAAGACTTTGAGCTAGATGATGTTTATGTATCTCTTGTTGATGATCCCATTTCTAGTAGCGATGAATCAATGATGAGTTTCATGAGGAGGAGGAGGTGACACCACCTACCCCTGCTACTAGTAGAGGACGTGGTCTACCTCCTTTAGCTCCTAGTGCTTCAGGATCTGGAGCACAACAGAGTCCATTGCCAGCCCCGCCAACTTCTTCGTCTAGAGGGAAAGCTGTTACATTTTCTCGCAAGAGGGGCAGAGGAAATCGGTAGTATAGGTTATTTGGTGCATTCCTTTGTATATAACATTATGACTCATGATATGAGATACATTATTATATTTTTTGTTGATATTTTGAGGTTGAGTTGAGACTCGGGACTTAGTATTCAGGACAGGATTCAGTTTTATGTGTGATGTAGCACTAGACATGATATTACACATCTTATATATTAGTTTTTTTTCATATTTATGTGTCAATGCATTTATTTTATGCTGTAGATGCTTTAGATATTAAAAAAATTGAAAAAAAATGAATATTGTTGTATGTGCCGATTTTTCCCGATTTTTACAATTTTTTCCTGATTTTTACGATTTTTTCCGATTTTTTCCCCTCGGCGATTTTATCCCGATCGCGATGTTTGTAACATTGGGAAAAATATAGAACTTTGCCCCAATGCATCTACAGAAATCATTTGACAGGCCATTAAAGCGTTGATGGATAAAGAGGATGGCAAAGACACCAGGGAAGCAATAAAAAGACAACTTGTAAGGACCTCAAAAGTGGGGGTAAGTGAGAGTGGTTCTTCAGCATCACCTTCCACTCCCAACCCCTCAAATTTCTCATCTTTTTTGGTCCCTAGAACCACACCTAGTGCACAACCTGGCATCAAATCAGCAATTAAAAAAAAAGGAAAAGGCAGAAGCTGACAGGTTGGTGAGTAAATGTCTTCTATGGAGTGATGTTCCTTTCAACATTGCTAAGACAAACTCATTCTACCAACCTATGTTTGATGATGTTGTTGTCATTGGCCCGGGGTACAAAGTCCCTACCTTTGCAGAGTTGAGATGGCCTCTTCTTCAAGATGAAAAGAATGATTGCACTACTAGATTGGAGGAGTTTAGGGCATCATGGGAACAAACTGGATGTACAGTCATGTCAGATGGTTGGACTGACCAGAAGGGTAGCACCCTTCTGAACTTGTTGGTTAGTTGTCCCAAGGGGACAAATTTTATGAAATCTGTTGATGCATCTTCGCACATTAAATATGCACGTTTATTATGTGAGTTGTTGGACATCTTCATTAAGGAAATAGGCCCACAAAATGTTGTCCAAGTCATAATGGACGCAAGTTGCTTATGGAGTGGTATCCTACCCTATTTTACACACCTTGTGCTGCTCATTGTATTGACTTGATGATGTTGGAGGATATAGGTAAGATTCCTATTGTGAGGCATATTGTTGAAACATGCAAGAGCATAACAAAATTTATATATAATCGTGCATCTGTGTTTAGCTTGATGAGAAGATTCCCCAACAACAAAGAGTTTGTGCATCCTGCGATAACACTCTTTGCCACTACTTTCATATCACTTCAGTCTCTGTTGAATTCTCCGTGGGATGTGAAGAGCATGTTTCTTTCACAGGATTGGCATGATTTATCTATTAGTCGTGTCAGACCAGGAGGTAACTCCATAAAACTAGAGATGCATTAGATAGAGATTGTGTGTGTACTTATACATGGAGGTGAGACTACTGGGTTTCACTTCCCAATGTCTCTTGGCCTTCCTTATTTACTAAATTACAATAATACACAATCTCACCCAATCCCTTAGGATTAGGCCTCAACATTCCCCCCTTTAATTTGAAGGGATGTTGGTAAGTCCAAGCATCATTTTGAACTTTTCAAACTTTTCTCTTCCAAGCGCTTTGGTGAAGATGTCTGCGGTCTGCTCATTTGTGGAACAATGACGTAGATGGATAGTTTTGGCCTCAACATGATGTCGAATCAGATGGTATTTTATATTGATGTGCTTTTTTCGATAATGGAACTTCGGGTTCTTGGCCAACTTTATTGTAGAAGTGTTGTCGATCACGAGTGGTGTTGAATGCATTTGTTTCATCTGCAAATCTTCTAGGATTTTCCTGAGCCACACAATTTCCTTTGTTGCTTCAGCTATTGCCACATATTCTGCCTCAATTGTGGAATCTACTGGAACTGACTGTTTGCGTGATCTCCATGAGACATCCCCTGATCCAAGACTCATGGTATAACCTGAGGTAGAAACCCTAGTTTCTTTGTCCCCATCAAAGTCTGAATCAAAGTATTCGATCAAGCTAAAATCGCCTACTTGTGTATATTTGAGTCCAAAGTCTTGAGTCCCCTTCAAGTACTTTAGAACTCTTTTTGCAGCAGACCAATGTCCTTCATAAGGTTTTTGCATAAACCTGGAGAGGATTCCAACAGCAAATGAGATGTCTGGTCTGGTGGTAGTCAGGTAGATAAGACTTCCTACAAGATGTCTATACTTTGTTGCATCCTCGAATTCCTTCCGTTTAATGGATGTGAGCTTCAAGTTTTGTTCCATTGGAGTGGTTAAGGGATTGCATTCATCCATACCAAACTTGTTCAAAATATCTCCAATGTATTCTTTTGAGAAAGAAATATAGATTTAGGATGTTGAGTTACTTCAATACCCGGATAGTAATGAACATAGCCTAAATTAGTCATTTCAAAACCTTTCTTCAATTCTTTCTTTATGGATGCAATATAACTCTCATTGTTCTCTGTCATCAAAAGATCATCTACATACAACAGAAGATATACAACTGTTTTTCAAACTTTCTTAACAAACAAAGTTGCATCATCAAGATCAAAATGTTTGAAGTCAAGTTTCAAAAGATTCTTAGTTAATTTCTCATACCAGGCTCGCGGTGCTTGCTTGAGGCCTATTGTCACACAAAATGTCTAGGCACCGTGACAACGGCTCAGATCGGGGGCTGTCACCCTGATCCCCAATCTCTCTATCTAAGCCGTCTCCTTGCAAGCTAAGGGAGGTAGACCCTAACGAAAATGAAGGAGGAGAACTTGTTGGAGACCAACCAATTCAGGAGACATAGCTAGATAACCAAATACTTGTTAAGATTTACAAGATTTTACAGATTCAATTTAGATTCAGATCTTTAAAACCAGTGCCTTATGGAGTCAAAATATCCCGTTATGAAATTAAAGTCAAGTATCTGATATGTAACTACTGCTATGAAAAATAGATTGACCACAATGATATTCGATGAAACACCCTCACAATTATGCATTAAAATAATTTGAAATCACAACAATGTTATCATGAGATGACCATCAAATTGAAATGCCAGATCTTTGCAATATTTCCGAATTTATGATGTTCTAATTAACCCAATCCAGAAATTAAAAATTTTATATAGTCAAACTTAGGATAAAAATTTAAAAGCTCACTTGACTATAAATTTTTTTGAGAATTTTCTAAATTTTTATATTTTTTATTATTTGATTTTTCTTTATCTAAAAAACAAATGAAACAAAAAAATTTGAAATTTTAAAACTAATTAAAACAAAACAAAAACACAAGTTAATTTAAAATCTAAAAACTAAAACTAAAAGTTAATAAACCAAAATCGAATTAAACCTAGGAACTAAACTAACATTACATTTATTAAAATCTAAAAATTAAAATCTAAAATCTACGTTTTAAACTAAGATCCAAAACTTAACAAAAAAAAATTAATCTAAAACTAAGACTTAACACAATCGTAAGTTACAAAGAATCTAACAAAAAAATGAAACCAAACTAAAACAAATGATAAAACGCATATACGTGAGGCTTTGGAATTTATGGTATGCGTTTGTTTCTATTTGATTTTGCAGGTCGGAGTCGACGGCAATGGATAAAGGCAAAGTCAACGGCGGAGAAGATGGGATCGACGGCAGAAGAAGTCTGCGGGTTCACGACCAAGCAAGATGAGGACGTCGGACGACTGGATTGATGCAGCGTATGAGGTGATTGAGGGAGCGTATGCAAAGGATATGGGTCTACGAAGGCTAAGGAGAAGGTTGGACGGCGAAAAAAAAAAGGGATGCATAGAAGAGGGGCGGCGACTAAGGAGGGCATGAGCCAGGTGCAGAGAATGAAGATGGTAGCGATGGGCAAGGGAGAAGACGTCGACAGCGCAATGAAGGCAGCGGATGAAGCTGCGGAGAGGGGGTTCACACAGGTCGATTTTGAAGGGAATGCCACAGATGTAAAGGCAGCTTTTATGTAGGCAGAAACCCAGTACACTTAAAAAATCGTCCAGCAAATTTGAATTTTTCCCACGCAACCCAGATTTTAGAAAACCGATTTAGATGCCACTGAGATCTTCTCTTTTGTGCTCAGATCTGCCAACAAAAGTGATCCTGAGGTCAAATCTTACCCTCTGGGGGTTAGATCTGGCTCAGATCTTAAAAGAAAAAAATCTGAGAAATCCCCTATAACCCTGCAAAAAACCAGAACAGATCCAAAACTATGCACAAAAATTTATAAACCCTTAAACCCAAGAGAGAATATACAAATTTACAATACTAATTTACAGATCGGAGGCCCTCATGGCCAGATTTAAAATTGTTCAACACAATTTAGAAAACAAAAATTTAAGAGAGAGACACAAGCCCAAGAAAGATCCCTGCAAAAAATGGAATGTTGGATAAACCCGGGGAATTAGATCCGGAGGGCTCTTCAGATCTTATCTCCTAGGAGTCAGCTGGTCCAAACTAGGACTTCCCCAAACGCCCAGTTCTAAATCCGGAAAATTTCTACAAACTTAAAGTTAAGTTGTCAGATTAATAGAAAAATAGTGATAAAACATAAAACTTTCATGAACTAGAGAGAACAGTTAGCTCGATCCAATTAATATTTTTACCCTATATCCAGTAGCCTGGGCAAGATACTTGTACCCAAAATTACTCTACAAGAGCCATTAATCAACAATCCATTAAAATAATCACTAGAAAAATATTATGAACAAGTTTACCATAAAATGCTGAAGAGGAACACCACCATCAAGATAAAACCCCAAAGTCTTCGTTTGTATTATTCTAGAAAATATTACAGGAGAGCTTCAAGATCGAATGCACGATCCAGAGATCGGATGATTGAAAGACTAACAAAGACCGCTAATTTATAAGATAAAATCTCCAACGGCTAGTTCGATTGATCCATGTCAAAATAATCTCGACTGTCGAAAAGATTTGATCATATTTTAATTTGGACCGTCGAAATTATAAATTTGAGGAAAAACGAATTTATCATTTAATTCCATTTTAATTAACTCAAAAATTATATTTTTGAGTTAATTACCTCAAAATTTTGACTTTGACTTAACCACATAGGCCCAAAGGTCCAAAATTTCTTGAAATTCTCAATATTCCCTTGGCCTAGGACCTTTAAAAATTCATTTTTTAAGGACCAACGAATTTTGCCTTTGAAGAATTTTAACTCACCTAGAACTTAAAATTAATTAAATTTATGGCCTAAGATTTTTAATGAATTTGGCCAGAAAATTTAATTAATTGACTGAGAGGGGATTTTAATTATTTTTTCCAACCCTCTTTACATAAGATAAATACATTTAGACACATTGAGGGGTAATACCCATTCGTATAGACCCTCAAAAAGTTACCCAATTCTGCGACTCAAAAAATGATCTAGTAGACCAAGTAGCTTGTAATAAAATAATCTAGCCAATTAGCTAAGATTATTCCCAAACTACTTTTACAAAGACTTGATAGAAAACACTAGGACTCACTTAGCATCTTGATGACAAAATCCACCCTAGCTTTGGGGTGAGGCTGGAGGGGAAAACTCTGTCAATCACTTGTGTCGAAAAACACAGGCAAATCAGTGAGACAAAAAACCTCCTAGGATAGAAATCGTCACCAACATACTAGGCTTACCTAGGTTGTTACATATATGACGGTCTCACTTAGATCATTTACAATTTTACATCATAAACATGCAGAATGGGTTTACATTATTTATAAAATTGTCGACTGATGATGGAATCTGAATGGCGCGACCATGTCGAACATGATGAATCCCATTTGAAAAAATGGGGGTGTACTACTATGGGGTCGTTGACAAAATGTGGTCAACATCTGGCTCTACTTGGGGACACGTTCCTTCACCGGAGGAATGTGAGAATCCAAAATCTGTATCCAAGCAACACACAAAATTACATAAGTAGCGTCCATCCAAATATCATCATATAACATTAAGCACATGAAAAATAGAAGCTCTTCTATCATTTATTATTCTACTTAACATGAAAAGTAAATCTACTCTAACTGCAAAATGAAATGCTGAAATAACAAGGTGTAGGGTTAGAGATACAATACAAAGGATGCGCTTGTGGCATCAGATGTGCTCAATATAGTGCATGCTGAGCATTTGCTTGCTTTCAGGCAAGTCTATAGGCTGCTTTTCAGATGTGCCATGTCCAATCTTGCTAATTGTAGGACTCTGTCTTATCTGAATGTCAAGCTGCTCTCGGCCATCAGACGAATCAAACCGCTTACTTCTTTTCTGCTTTTTTCTCTTCTTCTTAGTGGGCTGTGATGTCAGCAATGAGACCACTGTAGATTTCTTGTCCTTATCTTGAAATTGCTTGTACAAAACATCTGATGAACCTGGAGTGTGACTAATCTTATTCTAAATATACTCTATTAAAGGTGACACATAAGCTTGGTCTTTCTTACCGTCCTTTGTAACCATAGTTAATTTTTCCTTAATGGGAAAAGTGACCTCCGTGTAATGAGATGGAAATTGCTTCAGCAAACTAGGAGGCCTATGATCTATTGACAATTCTATCTTGGGTTTAAAATTTTGCATGTGTGATCTTTCCATTTTTTCCAACTTATTCAGAATAGCAGTCATTTGATTAGAATGCTTAATATTTATAGTATTGATTTCCTTCGCATGACTCTCTTCAATAGTTAACAATTTGTGTTGAAGAGACATCTAACCAATTTCCATGTTTTTTATCTTTTTCTCTAAGGCCAATAACTTCCTCTGCATAGAACCAATTTCCCTGGCGTGATCCGCTATTATTTTTTCTTGATTAAGTTCCATATTCTTAATGATTTGAGCCTGGTTGGCCTCCATATTCTTGATTACCTGAGCTTGATTTAGTTGTATATCCTTAACCATCTGAATCAATTCGTTAACAAGATGCTTATCGTTGTCAACACTGATTTGACAACTTGTTTCTGTTTCACCACTATCATGGATTTGCGCTGTCGTGGTACAAGTGGATTCATCCTGGGAACTGTCTGGAAATCTCTTGCTGATAGTTGAGTTCTCTACAAGATCAATTTCATTATTTTGCATAATACTGGGAGCACAAGGCGAGTCAGCTTGTTTTATATATTTATCTTTAAAAACATTGATGATGTCTTGTAAACAATACTCCTCAGGACAATTTCGAAACCAATCGATAGCATCACTTTTTAAGGAATAGCCAAAGATACGTATCTTGCATCCTCATGATTATATTGTGAAGGACAACAATATTTATTTATAATCGAAGTGACTATCCTTAGATGCTGAAGAGCAATGGCTGGATTACCACCTGAGAAAAAAGGCAATTTAGGAATGGCCTCTTTCGGCATGTCATGAAAGGTGTCATCCATGATGACCTGCTTAAAGGTTAAGTGGATGTTAGAGAAAGAGATCCGTGTTCAAGAATAGTCAAAAGGTCCTCAAGAAGCGAACTTCTTAGCAGGAACTTTTGCAAGAAATGAAAGAATGGGAGTCGCCACTTGAACATGAAACTAATTCTAAAACAGAAGAAATAATCGAGAGTAGTAGATGGATATTAGGGGGGAATTCTTGTCTGGGAGTAAGGAGATGAATAAGTGGAGTCGCCACCCAAACAAGAAGCCAACTGAAATTTCCAGGTGTTAAAGGTGTAAATGATGAAATGATTAATGAGATGACAAAAGATAAGATGATGAAAACATAAAGAGATAAAGAGATGAAATGACGCCAGAAAATGTGATCCCTTGTGACAGGCTAATGAATGGCGAGAAAAAGATTAGAAGATTGGAAAATGTCGCTAAGACCAAGGACAGAAAAACTCTATCCCCGGCAACGGTGCCAAAAAATGTTGTCGCACAGAATGTCTAGGCACCGCAACAATGGCTTAGATCCAGGGCTGTCACCCTGATCGCCAATCTCTCTATCTAAGCCGTCTCCTTGCAAGCTAAGGGAGGTAGACGCTGACGAAAATGAAGGAGGAGAACTAGTTGGAGACCAACCAATTCAGGAGACACAGCTAGATAACCAAAAACTTGTTAAGATTTACGATATTTTACAGATCCAATTTAGATTCAGATCTTTAAAACCAGTGCCTTATGGAGTCAAAATATCCCGTTATGAAATTAAAGTCAAGTATCTGATATGTAACTACTGCTATGAAAAATAGATTGACCACAATGATATTCGATGAAACACCCTCACAATTATGCATTAAAATACTTTGAAATCACAGCAATGTTATCATGAGATGACCATCAAATTGAAATGCCAGATCTTTGCAATATTTCTGAATTTATGATGTTCTAAATAACCCAATCCAGAAATTAAAAATTTTATATAGTCAAACTTAGGATAAAAATTAAAATCTCACTTGACTATAAATTTTTTTGAGAGTTTTCAAAATTTTTATATTTTTATATTTTTTATTATTTGATTTTTCTTTATCTAAAAAACAAATGAAACAAAAAAAATTGAAATTTTAAAACTAATTAAAACAAAACTAAAACACACATTAATTTAAAATCTAAAACTAAAAAACTAAAAAATAAAAACTAAAACTAAAAGTTAATAAACCAAAATCGAATTAAACCTAGGAACTAAACTAACATTACATTTATGAAAATCTAAAATCTACATTTTAAACTAAGATCCAAAACTTAACAAAAAAATTTAATCTAAAACTAAGACTTAAGGCAATCGTAAGTTACAAAAAATCTAACAAAAAAATGAAACCAAACTAAAACAAATGATAAAACGCATATACGTGAGGCTTTGGAATTTATGGTATGCGTTTGTTTCTATTTGAATTTGCAGGTCAGAGTCGACGGCAATGGAGAAAGGCAAAGTCGATGGCGGAGAAGATGGGATCGACGGCAGAAGAAGTCCGCGGGTTCACAAGCAAGCAAGATGAGGACGTCAGACGGCAGGATTGATGCAGTGTATGAGGTGATTGAGGGAGCGTATGCAGAGGATATGGGTTTGCGGAAGCTAAGGAGAAGGATAAACGGCGGAAAAAAAAAAAAAAAGGGATGTGTAGAGGAGGGGGGGCGGCGGCTAAGGAGGGTATTAGCCAAGTGTAGAGAATGAAGATGGCAGCGATGGGCAAGGGAGAAGACGTCGACAGCGCAATGAAGGCAGCGGATGAAGCGAAGGAGAGGGGGTTCACACAGGTCGATTTTGAAGGGAATGCCACAGATGTAAAGGCAGCTTTTATGTAGGTAGAAACCCAGTACACCTAAAAAATCGTCTAGCAGATTTGAATTTTTCCCATGCAACCCAGAATTTAGAAAACCGATTTAGATGCCACTGAGATCTTCTCTTTTATGCTCAGATCTGCCAACAAAAGCGATCCTGAGGCCAGATCTTACCCTCTGGGCGTTAGATCTGGCTCAGATCTTAAAAAAAATTCTGAGAAATCCCCTGTAACCTTGCAAAAAGCCAGAACAGATCCAAAACTATGCACAAAATTTATAAACCCTTACACCCTAGAGAAAATACACAAATTTACAATACTAATTTACAGATCAGAGGCCCTCATGGCCAGATTTGAAATTGTTCAACACAATTTAGAAAACAAAAATTTAAGAGAGAGGCACAAGCCCAATAAAGATCCCTGCAAAAAATAGAATTTTAGATAAGCTCGGGGAATTAGATCCGGAGGGCTCTTCAGATCTTATCTCCTGGGAGTCAGCTAGTCCAAACTAGGACTTCCCCAAACGCCCAGTTCTAAATCCGGAAAATTTCTAAAAACTTAAAGTTAAGCTGTCAGATTAATAGAGAAATAATGATAAAACATAAAACTTTCATGAGCTAGAGATAACAGTTAGCTCGATCCAATTAATATTTTTACCCTAGATCCAGTAGCCTGGGCAAGATACCTATACCCAAAATTACTCTACAAGAGCCATTAATCAACAATCCATTAAAATAATCACCAGCAGAATATTAAGAACAAGTTTACCATAAAACGCTGAAAAGGAACACCACCATCAAGATAAAACCCCAAAGTCTTCGTTTTGTATTATTCCAGAAAATATTACAGGAGAGCTTCAAGATCGAGTGCACGATCCAGAGATCAGATGATTGAAAGACTAACAAAGACCTCTAATTTATAACATAAAATCTCCAACGGCTAGTTCGGTTGATCCATGTCAAAATAATCTCGACCGTCGAAAAGATTTGATCATCTTTTAATTTGGACCGTCGAAATTATAAATTTGAGGAAAAACGAATTTATCATTTAATTCCATTTTAATTAACTCAAAAATTATATTTTTGAGTTAATTACCTCAAAATTTTGACTTTGACTTAACCACCTAGGCCCAAAGGTCCAAAATTTCTTGAGATTCTCAATATTCCCTTGGCCTGGGACCTTTAAAAATTCATTTTTTAAGGACCAACGAATTTTGCCTTTGAAGAATTTTAACTCACCTAGAACTTAAAATTAATTAAATTTCTGGCTTAAGATTTTTAATGAATTTGGCCAGAAAATTTAATTAATTGACTGAGAAGGGATTTTAATTATTTTTTCCAACCCTCTTTACATAAAATAAATACATTTAGACACATTGAGGGGTAATACCCATTCGTATAGACCCTCAAAAAGTCACCCAATTCTGCGACTCAAACAATGATCTAGTAGACCAAGTAACTTGTAATAAAATAACCTAGCCAATTAGCTAGGATTATTCCCAAACTACTTTTACAAAGACTTGATAGAAAACACTAAGACTCACTTAGCATCTTGATGACAAAATCCACCCTAGCTTTGGGGTGAGGCTGGAGGGGAAAACTCTGTCGATTACTTGTGTCGAAAAACACAAGCAAATCAGTGAGACAAAAAACCTCCTAGGATAGAAATCATCACCAACATACTAGGCTTACCTAGGTTGTTACATACATGACGGTCTTACTTAGATCATTTACATCATAAACATGCAGAATGGGTTTACATTATTTATAAAATTGTCGACTGATGATGGAATCTGAATGGCGCAACCATGTCGAACATGATGAATCCCATTTGAAAAAATGGGAGTGTACTACTATGGGGTCGATGACAAAGTGTGGTCAACAAGGCCATACAAGGATTTTATAAGTTTGCATACGTTTTGTTCTTGGCCCTTCACAACAAATCCTTCTGGCTGGGACATAAAAACATTCTCCTTTAAATCTCCATTCAAAAAAGCGGTTTTTACATCCATCTGATGGACTTTCCATCCCTTCTGAGCTGCTAGAGAAAAGAGTGTCTAGATGGTGGCCCATTTTGCTGTGGGGGCAAAAGTTTCTTCATAATCGACCCCTTCTTTCTGTGCAAAACCTTTTGCCACAAGCCTGACTTTGTGCTTGTCAAGTGAGCCATCTGCTTTGCACTTGTTCTTGTAGACCCACTTACAGCCAATTGGTTTGGTTCCCAAAGGAGGATCAACCAGCTTCCAAGTGCCATTATTTATCAAGGCATCATACTCCTTTTGCATCGCTTCATTCCATTCAACATGAGAAGCAGTTTCTTTGAAGGAATTTGGTTCATGATCTGTAGACAAATTCAATTCACCGTTATAAGCAACATCCATATCAACAGGTGAATCAGAACTATCTATGTCACCTCCGTTTTGTCTGGTGGAACTTCTTGTTCCTGTCTTTCCAACCTCATCTAGACAAACGTTTTCTAGTGTCTTTGTCATCCATTTTGGGGGACCGTTCTCAGATGGCCCAGGCTGCTCATTTGACTGAGTTGGAATTGAATCAAGATTCAATCTCTCAATTTTGTCAATCATATCGTTCAATGTGTCATCCGTGGTTGGTTCTTCATGTGGGGGAGAGAGTGCTTCGGAAAATGATTCCATAGATTCATTCAGTATAGGAATCCCCCCTTCAAGATGTGGAATCTGATTGTCAAATTCTTGAAAAAACTTTGCATGTGTGAATCTATGCAGGCAATCAAGTTGCCGCTCAACAACATTGTCAGTGTTGGAAGATTCAAGGAATATGACATCTCTTGCTACTACAAACTTCTTATTGACTTCATCATAGAAAAAATATCCTTTGAAGGTATTGGAATACCCCAAGAAGATACATTTTCGACTTCTAGCACCAAGTTTATTCCTTTGTACCTTGGGTATCAAAGCATAATAGGTGGAACCAAAGACCCTGAAATGCTTTACCGAAGGAATGTGGCCATGCCACATTTCATAAGGAGTTTGTTTCCGATTAAATTTGAAGGACACCTATTCTTTATGTATACAACACATAGAGCTGCATCAGCCCAAAACATCAATTTTACATTCTTAAAAAACATCATGGAGCGAACCATATTTAAAATTGTCCTGTTCATTCTTTCAGCTACACCGTTCTGTTGGGGATTATAGGGCATAGTTGTTTGATGTTTGATCCCATGTTAACGAAGATAATTTTCAAATTCGTTTGAAGTGTATTCTTTTCCATTATCAATGCACAAAGAGCCAATATGAGTTTGTGCATCATTTTCAATCCATGCATGAAAATTTTTGAATGTTTGAAAAACATCAGATTTGTTCTTCAATAAGTAAACCCAACACATTCTGGTGTAATCATCAATAAATGTCATCATATATTTATTTCCATTTGCAAAAGCAACAGACATAGGGCCACATAAATCTAAATGAATAAGCTCAAGTTTTCTATGTGCTCTGGAATGTGAATCATAAAATGGTTGTTTGTTATGCTTTCCTAGAATACAAGCATCACATTGCTTAAGTTTCTGTTATGTACAACTTATTAATTATTATTTAAAGTAGTTGTCTTAGGTTGTCTTAGGTGTAATTAAGCAAAAGGGCATGATCAAAGCCCCTTCACCAAGGGACACCATAAGGCTGTATTTAAAGCCTTGGTCATTCCCAATTGTAATCATCTCATCTTTTATCAATAATATATATACATTTTTCTATTATCTGATTTTATACACTCCATTTGGTATCAGAACAGCGATCTTCTCGCCTGGAAGAAACACCCTACGCCACCCCTGTTGGCTGCCATATATTACAAACAGTTGCGTTAAAAGTTCCCTGTCGTCCACTCTGTAGAACCGTCCACGTATCCCGGACTACATCTCCCCACTTCCATCGCCCTGACTATTATCCGCCCTCAATGATCGCACGTCCACAAACGCTGGCCCATCTATCCGCATACACTGCTGCGTCCACTGGCCCATTGACCACTCTGACCACACCGTTCTAACTATCGTTGTCAACGCTTCCCATCCAGTTTCCTGCCGCCAATTCATCTTCCATCGTCAAACCAATTTCCGGCCGTTGTCTTCCAACCCCGCTCGTCCACTCGCATTTGTTTCTCCGCTACCCTAATACACTCTGTTTTGTCCACCCACATTCCATCACCAAAGTCTGTTCCGACTGGTTCCACCCAACGGCTCTTTTGCCCTACTCTCGTTCTTAAATCACGGGCTTCATTCCGTTGATTGCGCCTATCGTACATCCCCGTTGTTGAACCCCCACCACCAAGCTGGTATAATATACCACCGGAATAAAGGTGGACTCGCAAACGTCGAGATACGGACAGGCAACAATTCACAAGGTTGAAGACGTGGCTGAGTTACGATATTAACGACAAATCAGAATCATAAGTAATTATTTTGAACTAACGGAATTTTTTTGGGATATATATATATATATATATATATATATATTACAATTAACAATTATATAATTTACATAATAATTATATAATAAAAAATAATAATAACAATAATTATTATTATTTATAACAAAAAAAAAAAAAACTGGCACATAAATATACACCACCTCAGACCCGCTCGATGTCTTCATCAATGTCGATGGCTGATTTCAACAAAAAATTGATCGATCTTGAGAGTAAGATCAATAATAATTCTGATGAATTCACTAAAAGATTAATCGATCTTGAGGTTAAGGTTATAGGACATTCCAACGACATCAAAAAACTTCAAGACACGACAAATCGGATAGAAAGACAAATTTGGCAAAACATAGTGAGTCCACAGACAATCATAACAAAGCAATGCTGAAGCTAACCGCCATTCGCGACAAGATAAATCTGACACAAGAACAAATATTCCCGAATATTGGACATAATCAACAAAACAATTCAGCGGATTCAGGGACTTCAGAAGATCATCATGAAAAAACTGACTCTCACAAAACATCATCCCCACACCATCAAGAAGATAGTAATGCGAATTTTCAAAATAAGTAGCTTTGGAATGCATTCAACAATCAAAATCCTTTTTTCGCTCCACCGTTAGCAACATATCAATGAAGAGCAAAAATCGAGCTACCTAAGTTCGATGGTAACAAAAAAGGCAGTGTTGCATGGCTTAATAAAGCCGAAGAATATTTTGAGATTTACGATAGTGACAGTGATGACGAAAAAATTAAGCACGCTTCCATGAAAATGGAAGGAGAAGCATATAATTGGTATATGTGGTGGAAAAAGACAACGCTTGCTATTAGTTGGAGAAAATTTAAGAATGTGTTCTTAAAAAGATTCCAAGGTATCAAGGAAGAAGAGTTCTTCTCAACATTCATCAAATTGCGCCAAAAAGGAGATGTGGATGAGTACACTCGAGAATGGGAGACCTTAGCAACATGAGTACCTGGATTGTAAGAATCTCGTTTAGTCCAATCTTTCATTTCAGGACTTAAAACCCATATACAAGTAGAGCTTGAGCTTCACGACATTACATCGATAGAACTAGCAAGACAAAAAGCATAAGCTACTGAAAAGAAATTTGAAAAGTTATTTTGGTCAAAACCGGAAAGAGTATATTCGAGACGAAGATTTCCTCAATCTATAAATGTAGATAACACAAAATATGTCCCACCACATCTTCGTGAAGGAGACAAATCTAACGTGGAAATACAAAGGATGAGAGAGGGCAAGTGCAAATGTTGTGGCGAAAAGGGGGACCCTAAGCACAAGTGTGCTAATGGAAAAGAGAAAACAAATCTATATAACTGTGAAGCAACTAATGACTCTAACAATGATGAATCAGATGTAGAAGGAATGGAAGACACCCTAGAGTTCTCTCCAAAAATAGATGACAAAAGCATTCTGCAAGTGTCATTATCAGCTATGACAGGTATATCACAACCTTAGACACTAAAATTAAAAGGACATATTAAGAAGAACTACGTAATGGTTCTCATCGACACCGGAAACACCCACAATTTTTTAGATTCAACCATGGCCAAAAAACTCAACATCTTTACATTTCCCATGCCTAATATGAAGGTAATGGTGGCCAGTGGTAAGAAGATTGAGCAGGTAGGGAAATTCCATAAGGTAAAATTGCAGATTCAATACTTTAATCTAGAATCTCCATTCTACACTGTACCATTAGGAGGAGTAGATGTGGTCTTAGGAATTAAATGGCTTATTTCACGGAATACAAAGGCTTATGGAAATGTAATATTCCTAATTAGCACCGCTAATTGGAATATTTGATTTTTGTATAGTTTTGCCGACTATAGTTTATTAATAAATAAAAGTAAGAAAAGGGGGTCTAACTCACTTAAATAAAATAAAGTGTTTCCCTAGTAGATGCAACGTTGTAACTTAAGGGGGGAGCCAAGGGGGGCCACACACCACGTGGAGGAGCCAATGAGAGAGAGGACGTTGGTTTTGGAGGGAAACCAATGCTATAAAAGGTGGAGGAGCCTCCTCATTTGGGCATTATTGATATGTTGATGATATTTTGAGCTAGACTTCTGTCTACTTGAGCACGCTAGCTGTTTAGTCGGTCTGCAGCACTGTTTAGTGCGACTGAGTGTCTCCGGTCGGAGATCTCACCCTTGGCCCCGGGGGACTTCGAGTGCCTGCTCGGGCAAGGTATTCCTTCAGTCTTTAGCAGTTGATTTGCAGGTGATTTGGTTGGACGTTTTGCAGAGGAGATGAGCTTCATTGGGTGATTGCGCAGTCTTAGAGGGAGGACGCAGTTGGAGTTAGAGCAGCTCAGTTGTGGGGATTTTCGTGGGAGATTCAGTGTATTTCAGCTTGGAGGGTTAGTCTCTTTCAGTTGGGGAGTTTGCAGAGGGATTTGTGGCTCTTTCTCAACATTCTTCTTTTGGCATCTGCGCTGGGCCTGGAGGGACAGCGTTTTCCTTGAGGAGGGCTTCTGGGGTGTTTTTCGGAGGTGGTCCATTTGCTTCATGGTTTCTGGGTTTTGTCCGGAGCAGAGAGTACAGGCGATCCACCGATTTTCAGCTCATTCCGACGAGGGGATCAGCCCCTAAGTTCCAGTTCATTGCAGCAGCAGCATTTTACGGCAGATTCTTCCAGCAGCTGGGACGCAGTCTCTATAGCAGCCATTTCCTGTTCTGAGAGGGTTCTTCACTTGCCTTGTGCAAGGATAGGTGCACTTATTCTGATTATCTGTTGTACCCATATATATTCTCAGACTAATAAAATGGCTTAGCATTTCTGGTATTTTTATGTGTACTTGCTCTATATTCTATTTCCGGCATTTTCCTATATAGTTGTATGCTTGTATTGCTGTGTATTGCTGTCTATTTCCTATTCGGAATATTACAGTGGTATCAGAGCATAGATCTGGCTCAGCCTGTGGTCTATGACATTGGGAAAGAGATCATACAGAGGTTTGCTGGAATTTTGGAGAGCAATAGCAGTTGCAGTACCAAAAACGAAATTGGAAAAAGGGCCAAAATATAAAGGGTCAAATTTTGAAGGTTGGAATTAGAAGAAACGTTTTCTGGGTTTTTCTGGGTTTTGGACAAGGATCACCTTCCCAAATTCCTAGAATTTTCTGAGTAGTTTTCAGTGGGTAAATCGGAGGTCGAAATCAAGCAGTAGTATGGTTTTGCAGCAGCCGTGCAGTTTCTGAGGAGCCTGTAGACACATAGCAGGAAGGGCCAATGGCAGACAAGGAGGATGCGAGGAGATTTAGAGAGGCGCTCCTCCAACACATGCAGGATGTGTCACAGAGACTCACTGCGCTGGAGGTTAGGCAGCGAGAAACCCCAAGGGGTTTTCAGATCGGTGAGGGATCAGGCACGTCACACCATATGCCGGAGCGTGATGCTATCCCCATCATGGCATCGCATGCACCCACGCGACCCACTATGCCCACTTTCCTAGCAGAGGACACAGGGGCAGCAGCACAGCGGGAGCTGGAGGTTGACCCTGGCCAGATGGACGCCTACATTGCAGAGTACCTGGCACGCGGGCCGGCGATCAGAGATCTTATCTCATTTAGAGATTATGTTCAGCTCCGTAGACCCCGTGATCATCACAGGGGACGCAGACATCATCATGATGACCACCGTGCAGCTAGCATATTTCATTTGCCCACGTTTGATGGCTCATCAAACAGTTCAGCAAAGTCTTGGGTAGAAAAGTTGGACATCTATTTCCAGCTTAACCAGATGTCGCAGTCGGAGGCCATTAAGGTGGCAACATTGCACTCGGAGGATGAGGGCACACAAGATTGCAGGGAGTCTGAGGTTACACCTAGTGTGACACAGGATTCACCCTCATTGGAGACCTCCTCGGCCGGGTCGGTTGATGTGGTAGTGGAGAAGGTAGAGCCTACCCCAGTAGAGCCATCCATTGAGTTGATGACCGGAGTCGCCTCCGAATCTTTGGGTGGTAGCAGCACACATATGGGTGCAGTGTCAGGAGATGTATCCCCATTTGATGAGGCACTAGCAGGTACAGGGTTATTGGATGGTGGTCGCAGGCAGCGGTATCATCGGCTTCGGACGGACCTTCGAGTTTTGAGAGGGAAGGCCACGTCAGTACAGGAGGCCATTTTGTTGCAGGACCAGGAGCTGGAAGGTATGAGAGTGACTTGTGCCAAGTCGGCGGCCAAGTTGGTCCGCATTGGGGAACGACTGGATTCCCTGATGGTACAATCAGAGGGCACGTTGGAGCGTCAGATCATTCCCCTTCAAGCATGCATGGATGGGACTAGCAGTGTTGTTGGGTCATCTCTTCCCGTTGGAGAGAGAGAGGCAGAGCCACCTAGTCAGATCTCATAAGGTATGAGAGTGACTTGTGCCAAGTCGGCGGCCAAGTTGGTCCGCATTGGGGAACGACTGGATTCCCTGATGGTACAATCAGAGGGCACGTTGGAGCGTCAGATCATTCCCCTTCGGGCATGCATGGATGGGACTAGCAGTGTTGTTGGGTCATCTCTTCCCGTTGGAGAGAGAGAGGCAGAGCCACCTAGTCAGATCTCATATGTTGACTTGGATAGCGGTATGAGACGATCAGAGTTGCACAGGGTACAGCATCCACATGTTGAGGTTGGATGGCAAGAGATTTTGAGTTGGTACTCGGTGGAGCGAGCTATGGAGATAGTGATGGATCCGAGTGTAGCTAAGCAGGAGTTTCTATGCATGGGGAATACAGGAACCCCAGATTGGCATTGGGATCCAGGTGGGATCACCTATCGTTTCCCAGGCAGGTCGGCTGACTATGTCTTGGAGAGTACAGTTGGCCTAGTAGTAGAGCATGTGCGGTTTCGGTCAGCTCCAGTGGCCAACCAGTTTATGGGCAGACTCCCTAGGTTGTCTTGGCATGACATTCATGCACGGGATCACGGGGTGGTCAGCACACCTTGGCAGGAGCTTGTTGGAGGAGGTGGCATTGGCAGGCCACTAGATGGCACCTTGTATGGGGCCAAGGATTCTTCACCTTTGTGTGGGGCACAGAGGACGCAGCGGAGCCGAGCAGTGGTGGTAACACTACTGACACACAGGGAGATTCACTTCTCGGACCCCTTGAGGAGGATTTGGAGTGATGATCCTTTCGTCGGCAGGTATAGTGATACGACGGTGGAGACGATGTTACCGATTGGTGGTAGTTCGACATGTAGGGGCACAGCGCTAGGTCATCACATCCAGGGATGTGTGGGAGCCTCTAGCATTGAGCGGTGGATTGCCGGTGGACATGGAGTAGCATGGTGGTGTACCATAGTGTGTGGGACTGCATTGTGGAGTAGGAGTATCCTACATCACATTGAGAGCATGCAGAGAGTGACCGATGCCTGGACACAGTCAAGGCACGAGACTGTACAGGGTGCTACAGCAGTAGCACATGGTATCCAGCAGTATACCGAGGTATGCCTCAGTGTGCAGTGGCATGTTGAGGAGTATATGGATGATCAGTGGTATGCGAGGGCATACGGTGCTGCACAGCAGGGTCTTAGAGCATTGCTTCCAGAGAGACTGATGGACAGGGACATCGGGCTTGCCTTTGGTAGTAGTTCACCCAGGATCGATGGAGAGACGAAGGAGCGATACTTGGCGGTATCTGTGGGGACTCACACACCTGACTCGCTTCGACATCACTCACAGGTACAGCTGATTATGTTTTTGACCTTTGGCACTTTGGGCGTGAGTAGCAGGGTACGCGAGGTTCACCCTAGATATTTGGATGACACTTAGTACACTAGGCGAGAGACTTCTCAGCAGTGGCACTGGGTTGGTGTGCTAGTTGACAGCCACAGGTTGGGGGATGAGATGATCCTTTGCGGAGGTGGTGCATCAGTCATCACTGAGCCTACGCTTGGGGAGCAGGTCATGAGGGAGACATGCATCACTTTTCCCTCACGGCATGTCGAGAACATGCATGGGCAGAGGATATTGGGTACAGCAGAGGTAACATCCCAGTATGTGTTTGGGCTCCAGACACTGTATCGACACTTTATCGAGAGGATGGGTGGCATGTTCGATGTAGATGAGATGGCGGAGGTAGAACAGGAGGGCATTCCTTCTGTATACCAGGGTGAGGACTCTTTTTCATGAGTCCATAGGATCAATTGAGGACGCTTCTGGGGAGCGAGAGCAGTCATGCATAGATGGTGACAGTAGACTGGAGCTACATTCTAGTGTCCAGGGTCAGCAGTCACGGGACTCTGCGGGAGATACTCTGGGTGAAGAGTCACTTGTGACAATTCAGCTAGAGCAGCAGGTGATGGAGCCTCAGTCGACAGAGGAGGACACTACTTACATCAGGCATGATATTCCTTTGAGAGAGAGCCAGATGGGTGCCCACATTGAGTCGATGAGGGATATGTGGCTAACATTGGGGTCAGCCATCGAGGTGGGACAGTCATATGCACTGACATCGAGTACAGTAACAGCAGCTGCAGATCCATATTCTCTAGAGGTTTTGGAGGTCGATGGGATTGTTCTGCAGGGGATCAGTAGACAGCGGGAGCATGACATTCCTGATCAGGAGTGGGAGGAGTTGTTGGATATGGTGGAGCATCCATCTGTGGGTCGACACAGGGATGAGACGCAGATAGGTGCACACACAGTCAGCAGAGCTGCAGTGTTTTTAGTGTGTAGCACTCTCCAGGAGTACATCGATGGAGCTTGCAACATATCTTGCCCACTTTGGCCCATTATAGAGAGAGGGGCTTCCTTCTACAGGCAGCTTTCACTGGCAGACAGGGCAGAGCAGTGGGAGATGATTACGAGTTGGCGACAACACTCCCGGCATGTTCCATATGCAGTTGTTATCGCTACATCAGATTCTTCTTCCATGATGGACTGGCGGGAGATCATGAGTTGGTACCCTCTTGATGTTATGGTATTCTTCGGAGGGAGCACAGCAGAGCAGGGGCCCATGGACATAGCACATGTTCTAGATTCCAGCTGGCAGGGGGACACAGGTCATCATTTCTTCAGCACCCCATCCCGATTTCAGGAGAGCGGGATCAGCATGGGGTTGAGTCACAACTTGGATTGGAGAGAGGTGATGAGTTGGTATGCAGTTGGAGAGGTAGCATATGCAGCTACAGGTACAGCGCAGCAGGAGCCCGGGAGCATTGATGCTTGTTGGTGATCTTCACCTCTTAGAGCATTGGTCATAGCTAGAGGCAGTGCACCGTCTGAGCCGTGGGACTTGTGCGATTATTGGCCACGGTGGCGATGGGATCCGGGAGGATTATTGGTTGGCTGGTACTGTGAGAGGTCACTTTGGGATCCTGGCATTGAGATATCCATTCGTATCAGGGTGATGCAGAGGTCAGAGAGGTTTCAGTGGGACCCAGGCACATTTTGCAGTATCGGTAGGGAGCATCAGCTAGAGAGTAGGCTTGTTCAAGCGTTGCTTGAGGACAAGCAATTTTTGCCGGATGAGGATGCCACTTGGGGGAGCGAGGAGACATTGCAGCATCCATCACTTCAGTTGCTTGAGGACAAGCAACGTTTTGCCGGGGGAGACTGTAATATTCCTAATTAGCACCGCTAATTGGAATATTTGATTTTTGTATAGTTTTGCCGAATATAGTTTATTAATAAATAAAAGTGAGAAAAGGGGTCTAACTCACTTAAATAAAATAAAGTGTTTCCCTAGTAGATGCAACATTGTAACTTAAGGGGGGAGCCAAGGGGGGCCACACACCACGTGGAGGAGCCAATGAGAGAGAGGACGTTGGTTTTGGAGGGAAACCAATGCTATAAAAGGGGGAGGAGCCTCCTCATTTGGCTTGGGAGAATGAGAAGATTTTGCAGCATCCATCACTTTAGTTGCTTGAGGACAAGCAACATTTTGCCGGGGGAGACTGTAATATTCTTAATTAGCACCGCTAATTGGAATATTTGATTTTTGTATAGTTTGCCGACTATAGTTTATTAATAAATAAAAGTGAGAAAGGGGGTCTAACTCACTTAAATAAAATAAAGTGTTTCCCTAGTAGATGCAACGTTGTAACTTAAGGGGGGAGCCAAGGGGGGCCACACACCACGTGGAGGAGCCAATGAGAGAGAGGACGTTGGTTTTGGAGGGAAACCAATGCTATAAAAGGGGGAGGAGCCTCCTCATTTGGGGCATTATTGATATGTTGATGATATTTTGAGCTATACTTATGTCTACTTGAGCACGCTGCCTGTTTAGTCGGTCTGCAGCACTGTTTAGTGCGACTGAGTGTCTCCGGTTGGAGATCTCACCCTTGGCCCCGGGAACTTCAAGTGCCTGCTCGGGCAAGGTATTCCTTCAGTCTTTAGCAGGTGATTTGCAGGTGATTTGGTTGGACGTTTTGCTGAGGAGTTGAGCTTCATTGAGTGACTGCGCAGTCTTGGAGGGAGGACGCAGTTTGAGTTAGAGTAGCTCAGTTGTGGGGATTTTCGTGGGAGATTCAGTGTGTTTCAGCGTGGAGGGTTAGTGTCTTTCAGTTGGAGAGTTTAGAGAAGGATTTGTGGCTTTTTCTCAACATTCTTCTCTTGGCATCTGCGCTGGGCCTGGAGGGACAGCGTTTTCCTTGAGGAGGGCTTCTGGGGTGTTTTTCGGAGGTGGTCCATTTGCTTCATGGTTTCTGGGTTTTGTCCGGAGCAGAGAGTACAGGCGATCCACCGATTTTCAGCTCATTCCGGCGAGGAGATCAGCCCCTAGTTCCAGTTCATTGCAACAGCAGCATTTTACGGCAGATTCTTCCAGCAGCTGGGACGCAGCCTCTATAGCAGCCATTTCCTGTTCTGAGAGGGTTCTTCACTTGCCTTGTGCGAGAATAGGTGCACTTATTCTGATTATCTGTTGTACACATATATATTCTCAGATTAATAAAATGGCTTAGCATTTCTGGTATTTTTATGTGTACATGCTCTATATTCTATTTCCGGCATTTTCCTATATAGTTGTATGCTTGTATTGCTGTGTATTGCTGTCTATTTCCTATTCGGAATATTACAGGAAACCCTCTTAAGATACGATTAGGAGGAGTAGAAAGTGTTTCACGGAATTGTTAAAGGATGAGTGGGGACAAGACTGCCACATGGGACAGTTCTTGTCCCCCACTTAATTTCACTTGTCTCCCACTGATATCTACACATAGCCAATCAGAATTAAATGCTCAGATTAACATGAGTGGGCAAAATACATAGCAGCAAGATAAATCTAATACACAGATCTGTTTTGAAAGGAGATACACATCAGCTTGAAGCAAATATTTGATAACTATTAGCTGCCAGATTTTGTTGATATTTTCTCCCTCACCATCATCCACTTGTACGCAGCTGTCATCTTCATGTCTATACGCAGCCCTGTTCAACGATGTTCAGCAAAGGATAACACAGACTTATGGAACAGTGTGACACTTGATTGGAAAGGTGTCAAATTGCAGTTTGTGATTGACGGGTTGTGTGGGAGTTTACCCACTCCAAATTACACATGGCAATTCAAAGCAAAACACATGTGAAGAAAAGATCAGCGTACCATCAGTTAGAAGTGTACGCTGCCCATTTTGGAAGCCACCTATAGAAATCAAGCAGCCACTTGGAAATTTGTTTAAGCATTGAGATCTTCACCATTGCTACACTTGTCATTTGATTTTTCATTGGGATTTGCTCCCGTAGCTCTATTTAAATGAGCCCTGGGCTCTCATTGTAACGTGTGGTTTTTTGAAGCTTGTGCTTATTGTTACTATGCCGAAATTGTTATTGAGCTGAATAAAGGAAAGTTTTTGGGGTTACTAGCATCTCTTGTGGTGCATTCTTTGGTTGATGAGGTATACTTGTTTCATTTGATGTTGTTATTTATTTACTTCACATTGCAATCTAGTTGGTTTTTTCTTTGCATTTGCCTGAAGGCACTATTGTCTAGGGAGGGGAGATTTGTAGCTATCTCAGATCTCCTTTGGACTTGGCATGTTTTGTGCTCTTGTTGTAGCTTGTTATTTTCGATGAAATGACAAGCTCAACGTGGCCTCTATATGCCAAGTTTCTTTTGCACTAACAATTGGTTTGCAGAAATTTGTGTGTTCAAAGGACAGGTTGCCAAGTCTATTGGACTGTGAAGACTTCTTCGGTTGGAATAAGTCAGCTCCAAGGATATCAAAGGTCTCACAAGTTGTTCAGGCCAACAATCTCATAAGACATCAAGAGATTTATCTAAAAGGGGGTTTCATGAGCCTTTTTCTTCTATTCCATCTCTAAAAAAAATCATATATTTCTTCTCTCATTTGTGCACATATCTATTTTATCTAGCATTTGAGGTTAAGTTGTTGGATCTAAATCCTAATTCTCACTCACTAAACCAACTCTTTCAAGCTGATCTTAGTGAGGGAAGTTGTAATATAAAGTGTATTTTATACTTGCATTGAGTTTCTAACTTTTTCCTTCGCATGCATGTGATTTCCTCTCACATATTTCAGCAATATTTATTTTGCATGCTAACTCTTTTGCTTGTTTGCCTGTAGTTGTTCTTGGAAGCAATCTAAGTTTGAAGAAAGGGAGCTAAAGCATAGGCTAAGGAACACTCTTCTGTTTGGAACCTCAAATCCAAGTTCCGCCTTATCACTTCACCTCTACTTCTAAAGCCTCATCCTTTTGAGGAATTGTAACCGCCATTCACCTCAAGGCTTTAAGCCTTTAATTTGTAAACATCTCACAAGTAAATTTTTATTTTTTTAAATCTTACACTTGTAACTTTGGGAAAGAGCAAATTTAAAACGCATATTGTAAGCTCTTCCCAATCCCCTCATTTCTATAAGAGGGCCTCACTTTCATTAATAAAGAGCTGACTTTTCTTGAGGGAGCTTGGGAAGTTTTTCCCATGGTATCTCTCCTACTCATTCAGAGGGAGTAAATCCTCTTGAGTGGTTAACTTTCTTTCTTTTTTTTATTTTCTCAACTAAATCACTTGCATTCATCATTTCAACTGCTAATTTAATTTAGTTGCATGTGAGTAACTCATATTTTCATTTCATTAATTGCTTAGATCACATAGTCCTTTAAATTTCCTAGTTTGCAATCTCATTTGCCATCACTTACTTAAGTTTTGTGATCTATTTCTCATTTGGATAAGTTTCACAATATACTACAAGTAAAGAAGCATAGCACTTTCAATTTATGGCAACTTGAGTTATTGTTCTAACCATGAAGCATATTTAATTAAATCATCTCCATCTTTTACATAGCACTTACAAACTCATTCTCATATCATTTAGGCATTTCACTTTTTCATACTAGACTTGCATCTCTAAAATTTACCTCCAACTTAAGTTGGTTGAATAGATGTTTTAGGGACCCCCTACCTCTATGGACTCCTCACTGTGAGATCCAAACATTTGGGCGAGGGTGAGGTCTAAGGATTAGAGTTCAATTGTAACCTTGCTTTAGAACTAATTAATAAAATAAACCAAGAGCACTATCTCATCACATTTACTTGCAAAGTTCCCAAATTTTTTGCTATCTTGATGGTTTAAAGATTCACATGCAAATATTATCTCAAGAAGCACTTTGGATGCAAGCATTTTAATTCCTTAAATTTTGCAACAAGTTTAATTCTATGGTACTTGGAAATTTTCTTTTACATACAACTTCATTGCATGTTGTCATTTTAATGATCATTATGCTTATGGATGATTGATATATCTCGTTTCATTGGCAAATACCCTTATTTGGTGTTGCAAATTTAATTACATATTGTGATCTTGGTCTAACACTTCCTTTGTGGGATTATTGTCATTATATCTTGAATTTCATTTTTGAGCAAGCATTTGTCATCTACTTTAAAGCACTAGTCTATATTTTGAACACGTCATTGAATATTGCTCATATACTTATATGCTTGTTTACATATTGGAATCGAGTCATCTTTGATAAGTAATTCTTTCTAATCAATTCTCCTAGAAATCTCACATCCTTAACTTAGTTTTCCTTTAGGGACCACCCTTAGCTAACCTAGGAGATAACTTAAACGGAGAGAGTTGGGAATAGGTGACAGCCCCTTCTCTGAGTTCCTGGCCACCAACCACACCTGTGGAGTTGAAGGCTTTTCCCACTAACTGTAGATAGGTGTAGGCGGCAAGCGATAACATGCCCGAAGAAGAAGCCTCTTGGGAAACTGAAGCATTTCGTCAACAACATCCGTTGTTGCGTATGCTTTGAGGACAAAGCATCTTTTGAGAGAGAGGCAATGTTATGTACAACTTATTAATTATTATTTAAAGTAGTTGTCTTATGTTGTCTTAGGTTTAATTAAGAAAAAGGGCATGATCAAAGATCATGCCCCTTGACCAAGGGACACCATAAGGCTATATTTAAAGCCTTGGTTTGATCATGCCCCTTGACCAAGGGACACCATAAGGCTATATTTAAAGCCTTGGTCGTTCCCAATTGTAATCATCTCATCTTTTATCAATAATATATATACATTTTTCTGTTATCTGAGTTTATACACTCCAGTTTCCTAGGAATTGTAGGCAGTCCAGTAACACCATTTTTCTTCAACAATCGAAAGTTGTCATAGTTTAAGTGTCCAAATCTAGCATCCCATGAAAGACTTGATGGGAATGTACCTTCATCATGATGTGAACTGAATGCAAAGTTTTGTGCATGAGCAAAGGAACCTTGTAGCTTCAGGAGTCTTCCTTCTTCTATTCCCTCCATGACAAGTGAGCGATCGGATGCTTTTCTGACCTCAACCTTGCCATCAAACATGTGAATGGAGTGTCCTTGCTGGCGGATGTGGACCAAGGACATCAAGTTTCTCCTCAACTCAGGGAGGTATAGAACCTCATGTAGAAGATGATCTGGAAGACTAGGCAACTTAAGCCTGATTGTGCCAAGCCTTGATGGCTAGAGTTTGGATTTAGCTACAAAGTATACTGCTCCATCAACTTTGTCAGTAAATCCTTCAAAAAAATCTTTTCTAAATGCCATGTGACATGTTGCTCCTGAATCTAGCAACCAATCATTTCTCCAAGAAGTAAATGAAACATTAAACAAGTCTTCAGTTACTCCATTGTTACAATGTGCTACAACATAATGAGCGGATTCAGGTGCTTTACCTTTGTCTTTGTCATGAATTTTACCTTTTTCTTGATTTCTTTGCTACTCAATTTTATCCCAAGGAAGCTTACATGTAGATGCATCATGCCAGTCTTTATTGCAGCATATGCAATGAAGAACAGATTTTTCAGTTTGAGTTTGTTTGCCCTCCCTTCCTCTGAAATTTCTTCTTCTTCTTCCTCTTCAGCCACCTCTTCCTCTAGAAGAATCTTGAGCATGACTCTTTTCTCTATGTGCAAAACATACATCCTCTTCAGAAGACAGAGGGGTTGTCATCTTTCCAAAAGCCTTCTCTCTTTCTGCAAACCTTTTCTCAAGGGAATCAAAGATGATTTTCACGAGGTTTCCACTTGCTTGCAATGACTCAAGATAATATGAGTAAGTGGGACACAATGCCTTAACATATGCTATGAGAGGTATGTCAACTTCTACACCAGTGTTCTTAATGTCATGCATGATAGATCTTACTTTTGAAGCTAAAGCAAGAGGGTCATCATTTTTCAATTCAAGACTGAACAACTTGATCATTAATTGAACAATTTCAAGTTTTGAAAGTGAGTCATAGAGTTCTTTTAGCTTGCTCAAGGCTTCATAGGCATTTGAAAATAGTGTAATATGGTGACTCACCTCTTCATTTAGGGAAGCTGCAATCAAGGCATAGGCCTTGCAGTTCTTGTTTTCCCAAATGGCGATCTCCTTGTCTAAAGTGAGCTTTGCTGGTGCATGGTCTCCTTCTCCTTCACAAATTCCTCTCCGCAACTCATTAAAAATGAGAGTGTGCTTGATTTTCCGAGACCATTCAGGATAGTTCTCCTTGCCAGAGAGAACAAATCCTACAATAGATATGAGAGAATGCATTCTTTTGAAGAAAAAAATACTTTGTTTTCACGATAAAAACTCAATTCTCGTTTAAATTCTGCACAATAAAAAAAATAAAAAAATTAATTGTAAATTTTTTTTGGGAAAAACAGAGGTATTATCTGAGGGAGGGTTTATTTGGGGGAGGTATTTTCTGGGAGGTATTTACTAGGGAGACGTTTTCTGGGGAGGTATATACCAGGGGAGGTGTTTTCTAGGGTGGGTATTTGTTGTAATAAAAATTTAAAAAAAAAAAAATCTGGAAGGGGTTGTACAGGCCAAGGGACGGAATGGGAAGAGAAGGTCGAGGGAAGTCGACAGTTGGAGGGTGAGACGGATAGGAGGGTAGGGATAGGGGAGGCGGATGGGAGTGGACGCGAGGGAGGTCGACGACTGAAGGGTGAGGCGTATGTGAGGGGAGGGATGGCGAAGGGGGAGGGGAGTGGACGCGAGGGAGGTCGACGGCTGGAGGGTGAGGCGGATGGGATGGTAGGGATGGGGGAGAGGGAGGAGAGTGGGAGTGGTTGGGTAGTGCCGAGAGGAGGTTGGGGTGTGGACAGTGGCTGTGTGGAGAGAGACGAGAGGGGGTTGGGGTGTTGACAGCGGTTGTGTGGGTGGAGCAGCGCGAGGGCCGAAGGAGGTGAGGTGAGCATGGAGAGCTGAGAGGGTGTAAAAATGAGTTAAATTTGCACAGTAAAAAGGAACTGAATTTTCACAGTGGTGTGCAAAAAAAAAATGAGCTGAGATTACACAGTGATGTGCAGAAAAATTGAGGCAGAATTTGCCAAAAACTAGAATGCAGAATTATTCCAGAATTGCAGAATGCCAGGAGCAGTAAAAAAACTGAATGCACAATGAAAATCTGCAAAAATGCAGAACAGGAGGGAGTTACACCAAGGGCAGGAATGCCAAAAAGGGACTGGCTCTGATACCATGTCAGACCAGGAGGTAACTCCGCAAAACTAAAGATGCATTAGATGGAGATTGTGTGTGTACTTATACATGGAGGTGAACTATTGGGATTCACTTCCCAATGTCTCTTGGCCTTCCTTATTTACTAAATTACAATAATATACAATCTCACTCAATCCCTTAGGATTAGGTGTCAACAAGCCGCAAACCAGAGGGAGAGGGCATGTGCAGACTAGTTTCATATGATCAGGACTTTTGGGTAGGAGTAGAGGAGGTGTGTGCCATTTCAAAACCTTTGGTAAGGATTCTTCGGTTGGTTGATGGAGAGAAGCCCACAATGGGCTACTTGTTTGAGGGAATGGATAGAGCCAAAGAAGCCATTCGTACTTATTATGAAGATAAGGGAGATGAGGGGTTAGAGAAAGAACAAGTCATATGGAGAGTGATTGATGACCGATGGAACAATACCCTCCATCGCCCCATTCATGCTGCAGGTATCTAACTCAACCCTGCATTTTCTTACTCCTATGGTTTCAGATTTGATGCCGAGGTGATGGATGGATTCTTCACGTGTTGAGAGGATGGTGGCATTTGAGCAAGAACGTGAAGATATTTCTAAATAAATGGAAGTATATAGGATGTCAGGTGGTACATTTGGTTTTACCAGGGCTATTAAGAATAGGACGACCAAAATGCCAGGTAAGCTTCAGTTTGTTTCAACTTTCAACTGTCAAATTTCATAATTCATTGTCTCTTCATAATTTTTGCTTCTAATTTTTATTTTAACTTGTAGATGTTTGGTGGACAAGCTATGGTGGCAGAGTACCCCATCTCCAAAAGCTTGGCATTCGAGTGCTCAGCCAACCATGCAGTTCCTTTGGGTGTGAGCGCAACTGGAGTCTATTCGACAGAATACATAGCAAAAAGTGCAACAGGTAAAAAAATTTCAGATTAAATTTTTTGAATTCATTTGATTATTTTTACTATTTAAATTTTCCAACTACTAATTTACAATCTATGACCCTTTTACAAATTGGAATCCCAATGCCACAATGACATGGTGTACGTCTACTACAATCTTCGATTGTGGATGAGACAAATTCATAAAACTCCTGATATGGATACCATATCGTTAGACAATATTGATACCACTACTGCATGGAGGGTCGAGACTGAGAGGTCGTCCATGGACTCGATTCCCGATTGGTTAGATGGGGATCCAAAGGCACTAGCGCTAGACAAGGTAGCAATTGTAGGGGGGGAGAGCCAGAGGTAGAGGAGGAGGAGCAGGGTTAGGAGGCAGAGCAGGAGGAGGATGTGGAGGAGGAGGTGACACCATCTGGTATGGGCAGCAGCAGCAACAGAGGACAGAGGCCACCTCTTTTATTTGCTTCTAGAGGATGACTGAGTCCATTTGTATCCCCAGGGGCATGGCCTTCTTCCTCTAGAGGAAAAGGCAAAACCATTCCCTATTCCCGTAAAAGGGGTAGGGGATCTCAGTGACTGATTACTTTATGACATGGAGATGACTCATGATATACATTTATTATATTTTTTGTTGATATTTTGACTCTTGAGAGTTGAGACTGAGACAGGACTCAAGATTTAGGACTTGATTCACTATTTTGATATGTGATGTAGCACTAGACTTCATATACATATTATATATTAGCTTTCTTTAGATGTTTATGTGGAAATGCATTTATTTGATGTTGTGGATACTTTAGATGCTAAAAAAATTGAAAAAATTTGAATAATTTTGTATTTTTTTAATTTTGCCGACTTTTTTTAAAAACTCCCAACTTTATCGAGTTTTTCAACTTTTTGACCCTTGCCGATTTAATACCGACTTCGACTTTTTCCACATTGCTCTAAACCATCAAGAAAACAAAAATTTAGAACTTGTAAGGTAAATGTGATGAAAAATGTTCTTGGTTTATATTATTAGTTAGTTCTAAAGCAAGGTTACAATTCAACTCTTCAATCCTTAGACTTCACCCTCACCCAAAGATATGGATCTCACGATGAGGAGACAATAGAAGAGCAGAGGG
This sequence comes from Pinus albicaulis, assembly GCA_034641835.2. NCBI lineage: Eukaryota > Viridiplantae > Streptophyta > Pinopsida > Pinales > Pinaceae > Pinus > Pinus albicaulis. Next base: position 1,823,244,700 of record CM076580.1, read on the forward strand.
TCCCTAAAATGTTTATTCAACCAACTTATGTTGGAGGTAAAATTTTAGTGGTTGCTTGGGACATGTAAGTGAAATAACCAAACATGAAAATTAACTTTAACTTGAAATGTACTTGCCTGACATGAAATAGAATGTTACTTTATCGAGAAACCTTGCCCAAATACTTGATGCATGTAAGGTGTAATTAAAGGTGAAGCATAAGTAGAATTGGAACAAGATTCATGACAAATTAGATTCAAGTTAAAAGTGCATGCATGCCATAGTTTGAACTTGTTATGAAATTGAAAAGACTTGAAACTTGTAGAAAATTAAATTAAAGTGCATGCAAAATGAGTGTAATGCATGTAGTGTTAATTTCCCAATTAGATGTTATGCATGCAAAATGAAATAAACCAACAAAATCACAACACCAATCCTCTCCAAGAGATGGAGAGATAGGAATACAAATGAGTAAAACCCACGCTCCCAAAACCAAGAATTTTAGTAGTTGTTACAAGAAGGAGAAAATTACGAAGTCTTCTCTAAAATCCAAGGAAAGTCTTCACAATTTAGACTTGAGCGATAGACCTTTCCTTGCTAAAAATTTCTGCAATTTGAGGCCTACAAAAGCTCAACAAAATGCAGGTTTTTAAAGGAAAAAGAAGAGAGGCAAAGTCTCTTTAAGTTCCGCGGCCAAGAGAGAGAAATAATCTAGAAGTTGGAGCCCCAAGGTCCTGCATACAAACGTGTAAGTAGTTTTCTGAAGATGAAACCGACAAGTAGTTGCAAGACAACAAGTTAGAACAACTCTGTAATATTCCCTTTTTTGGTGTCACCTATGACAGGGCTAGGAGGGACTTCCAGAGTTAGGAGCAGACCGGTCACAGGTACAGGTTGGTGTCATCAGCAGGCCCAAGGGCTTTTTGGAGGAGTTTTGAGGAGTTTCTATGTGGTCGGGTGGCATTCGCTTGATATATTCCATCATCCGAGCAGTTTGGCTTTCGTTCCGGTGCATTCCGACAACTTTCGGAAATTTGAGTTATTTATGGGCTTAACTCAACTAATTATGCTCACGGTGGCATTCTGGGAGGAATACATGATAAAACACCTTAGTGTAATAGCTCATTGGAACCGGGACGAGGATACCTCCATGATGGGACAGTTGGACATGAGTTTCAGTGACCAGAGGAGACGTGGTAGCCGATTTACTCTTTTTTGCATTAAAAAGGAATATTTTAATAAGAGGGAAAAGTGCTCCATGAATAAAATAATAATAAAATAATGCTCTAGAAGGCTCCAAGAGATCTATAAAAGAAAGGGAGGAGGCCATTGAGGGATATCTTTGGGATCATGTTATTTTATTGTATGAGAGGTGTGAGACGTGGTTCTCTACTTCAGTTGTAGCCCTAGGACGGAAACCCTTGGGTGATTTGTGAGTGTTGGACGAAAACCCAACTCTCTTGAGGAGACTTCATTCAGAAGTTTCACAAAGCTTCAGGGATTAGTGTGAGGATCATTCAGATCTTCAACTTGTGCTTCAGGGGTTCAGTGACGGCTTTTGCCATAGCCGATTTGCAACAGTCTTCTTGCCGAGCCATCTACATCATTGCCAGCGTCATTCATCAGTTGGGCCAGAGATCTTTATGGGTTTTGCTCCGCTTGCTTGGCAAGCTCAGGTTCCGTTGTTCCTTTATGTTGATGTACTTTTACCATGGATTAATAAAATGGCTCAGTGATTTTATTGGCATCCATTGTGTTATATTGGTGGCTGTGTTTATTTCCATTTATTTTTCCGCTCAAGTCTATTTCTGCATTTTTAGTTAAAATATCCCATTTGGGATATTACAGTGGTATCAGAGCTTCGGTCTCGGCTCAGCCTGCAGGTTTTACAGTTCCCAGTTATAGCGATTATTGTTGGATGATTTATTGAAAAGAAGGGCTCAACAAATTTTATCAAATAAGCAACAAAATTCCTGGCAAATTGTCGCAAGCATAATAGATTCAACAAATCGACCAGATATTAAAAAAAAAAAAAAAAAAAATTGAAGAAGAAAGAAAGAAATAACGTATGATTCTATGATTATGTTATCAAGTGGGGGGCCTTGAGAAATTTGCGTTATGAAGACGTAGACGGAAGAAAAATAAGATAAAATAATTTTGATCCGTCTAAGAATTTCGAAGGACCGAGCTGAAGTCAAAATTTGACCGCAAGGGTTAGAACACTTGAATTTTTGCAGAGGCTTGAATGCCATCAAGCGACTAGTGACTAGTCCGAGAAGATCCGTCCAGTCACATGGAAATGCGTATGAGGCAAACCCGTAAAAATTTTTTGAAGATACAGTTAAAGGGGCCGACTTTAGGAAGTCGTGGCATTAGAGTGGTGGCCGTAAAATATTAAAACAGGAACCCAAGTTTTATGATGGAATGATTTAAGTCATTTCGATTTATTTCAAAGGAAGGGGCGTAAGCAGAATCAGGGTGGGGTATGTAAAAGCTGTGAGGCGGAAACAACGTGGCCATGAAGGGAAAAAAATATTTTTACATAGCCAAGAAAGCTAGTGCAAAAATAAATATAAGTCAAGGTTTCCATCATTGATCATCAACACCGCTGAAATTGTGATTGGAGCCACGTGGGACGAGCTGCCACTTGCGTCTACCTGCAAATTGAAGCTAGCCAAACTACTGCACTATATCCCTATAAAAATTCGTTGAATTGAAGAACTGGGTGTCTGAATTAGTGCGTACATTTTTGCATCAATCAAGCCATAGACCTCTGGCGGTGGATCACTGTTATATGCAGTTTGAGGGCCCCATTAACCTGTCGTGGCTCTTCGGTTGTAAATATCGTGGCACATTAATTGAAAGGGAAGTCTGAGTCTGGAGATTGACTAACACCACGGTTCAATTTGAGCCCGAAAATTTATTTTTAGCCAACAGTCAAGTAAACTGGTGACGTAAAAGTCGAATTGGTCACAAGGGATCGCAGAACAGTGTGCCGCCACAACCCAAGAAGGATTTATTCACTCGCTAAGATTGCCGCAAGCAGAAGAAGGGCGTATAAGAACACTGGTAGCCGCTATCAGTTAGCACAGGTCGTGACTTGCTGTCTTGTTGGGTGTCGAAAAGCGTGGACCATCTCAATAAGTCCAAACTACATTTGGAGCTGGAAGGAGCTACGGACATCCTCGTGGTGGCTGTGCGCGCAAGTATGCCACATTCACCCATTTCGAGTTGTTGATATCAGAAATTAAGAGTTGCAATTTCCCTTATTTAATCAATCTCAGCAACGGTCCAGTTCCATAGTGAGAAAGAAAAAAAAAAGGGGGCTGAAGTTATCTGACTGGCAGATTGAACTCATGAGGTTAGATCTCTGCATTTTCTGAGCGTAACAATCCATTCCAGAATAAGCCTACTGTGATGTCTTTTCTTTATCAGAAATTAAATTGATGGAAATTTACCTCAGTTTGTCAAAATGCAATTTATATCCGTAGAAATAGTTATTTTTCTGAATGTTCCATATCCAAAAAAAAAAAAAGGAAAAAAAACAAGTTTGTGGATTTTCCTATGAATATGCCATTGCATGTTGGTGCCTAGAAAAACAACAAATGCACCTACAACAGTCAGCTAATGAACATTTCTAAAGATGAGACTGTAAATAAACTCCTACAACGGTGTGTCAAGAATAATAGGCTATCAATGAGAATTTTATATCACAAACCCAACAATTGCTGAAATTATTGAAATCTGGAGGAAAGGAGATTTACAGTCAAACTTTTTATTAAAGCACCTTGCTGTGAAATTCAACCAAACTCAGAAAAACAGTGATTATATCCTTGGTTGAACCATGGAAGGGTTCTTAAACGGCTTGAGAAGAATAAAAATTGGTTCCTTGAACCACCATGCATCAGATGACCAGAAAACAAAATTGAACAACAGACCCTTTTCAAGAGGGATTTATGCCAGCCTTCAAAAAGGACAGCCAAAAGATTTGCAGGGAGAATTAGGGATTGGTCACAAAATTTTTGCACTTGGGACAGATTTGAAACACATGAAGATGACATGGAGAGTTATGTCCAAACTAGATGAACTTAATGAAATTTTTTCCAAAATAAGCCAAGAAGAAGGGCATAAACTGATTTGGGCTCTAAAACTAGCTATGCTTGCTCTTATACAACCCAAATTCTTGGAGGAACCATGTGAGGGGGTCAGACTTCCAGCTACATTATGCCTCAGTAACATCATGAAGTTGACCACACCTATAGCTCCATACAATGATGATGTTATGAGGAGGATTATGAGATTGATAGTAGAGACTTTTCAGGATTTGGACAACAGGGCAGGCTCTACCTTCGGGAAGAAGCTTGAGATTTTAGAGAGTATGGCCACATTCGAGACCTATGTCATCATGTTTGACCTTGAGTGTGATGACTTGATTCTGCAGATGTTCCAATGCTTCTTCAGCATTAAGAAACATCATGTTGACACTGTCATAGCACACATGCAGTCCACCCTGGCGTCATGTATGAGGGACCATGAGACCATTTGCCGAGATTTGCATACTAGGTTGTTGAGCATTTGGAGGAGAGAGCAGTTGGTCTCACCTGTTGCTTGTGAGCTAGCCCAAGGGCTGGTTGAGCAGAATATTGGGCTATTCAGGAGACAGTTGACTAGGGAGGAGTTGCTCCAGTTTGGTGGATCTGGGAGCAAAAATGAGCTGAGGAGGAAGGGACTTTGCTTCATCTGCAAAGAACCTTGGGGGCCTGATCACTCATGCTTGAGTGATGCAGATGATGCGACAAAGGCAAAACAGAAGGGCATTCCTTCTATATGCCAGGATGAGGACTCTTCTTCAGGTGAGTCCATGGGATCAGATGCGGATGCTTTTGGGGAGCGAGAGCAATCATGTAGAGATGATGACAGTAGGCCGGAGTTGTATTCCAGTGTGCAGGGTGAGCAGTCAAGGGACTCTACGGGAGATACTCTGGGTGATGAGTCACTTGTGACGATTCAGCCAGAGCAGCATATGATGGAGCCTGAGTCAGCAGAGGAGGATACTATGCACATCATGCATGATAGTCCCTTGGGGGAGAGCCAGATGGAGGTTCACATTGATTATATGATGGATATGCAGCTAACCTTGGGGTCAGCCATTGAGGAGATGCAGTCAGATGCACAGACACCGAGTATGGTGAAAGCAGTTGCAGATCCATATCCTCTGGAGATGTTGGAGGTTGATGAGATAGTTCTGCAGCAAGCTAGTAGACAGCAGAAGCATTACATTCCCGATCAGGAGAGGGATGAGCTGTTGGAGATGGTGGAGCATCCATCTTTGGGTCGACACATTGATGAGGTGTCGATAGATGTACATGCAGTCGGCAGAGCCACAGTACTTTCAATCAGTAACACTCTCCAAGAGTACATCAATGGGGCTTGCAGCATATCTTGCCCACTTTGGCCCATTATAGAGAGAGGGGCTTTCTTCTACAGGCAGATTTCGTTGGCCGACGGGACAGAGCAGCATGAGTTGATTATGAGTTAGCGACAAATCTCTAGGCATGTTCTGTACGCAGTTGACACTACATTGGATTCTTCTTCCAGGATAGATTGGCGGGAGATCATGAGTTGGTACCTTCTGGATGGTACGATTTTCTTCGTAGGGAGCACAGCAGAGCAGGGGCCCTTAGACATAGCAGATGTTACAGATTCCAGCTGGCAATGGAGCACAGGTCGTCATTTCTTCAACACTCCATCCCTATTTCAAGGGAGCAGGATCAACATGGGATTGAGTCAGGACTTGGATGAGAGAGGTGATGAGTTGGTACACAGTTGGTGGGGCAGCTTATACAGTTGGAGGTACAACACAGCAAGAGCTAGGGAGCATTGATGCTAGCTGGCGGACTTCACTTCATGGGGCATCAATTATAGCCAGAGGCAATGCGCAGTCTGAGCCGTGGGACTTGGACGATGATTGGCCATGGTGGCATTGGGGTCCAGGAGGATTGTTTGTTGACTGGTACAGTGAGAGATCAGTTTGAGATCCCGACATTGAGGGGTATATTCCGAGTGGTTTGACACAGGTGCATAGCAGCACCCAGAGGTTTGTATGGGATCCAGGCATTGGGTCTCAGTTGCGGCGGGCCAACAGAGTGGCCGACATATTTCAATTGCTTGAGGGCAAGCAATGTTGGGGCGGAAGGTTTGTCATATTCCCTTTTTTGGTGTCACCTATGACAGGGCTAGGAGGGACTTCCAGAGTTAGGAGCAGACCGGTCACAGGTACAGGTTGGTGTCATCAATGGGCCCAGGGGCTTTTTGGAGGAGCTTTGAGGAGTTTCTATGTGGTCGGGTGGCATTCGCTTGATGTATTCCATCATTCGAGCAGTTTGGCTTTCGTTCCAGTGCATTCCGACAACTTTCGGAAATTTGAGTTGTTTATGGGCTTAACTCAGCTAATTACGCTCACAATGGCATTCCGGGAGGAATACATGACAAAACACCTTAGTGTAATAGCTCATTGGAACCAAGACGAGGATACCTCCATGATGGGACAGTTGGACATGAGTTTCAGTGACCAGAGGAGACTTGGTAGTCGATTTACTCTTTTCTGTATTAAAAAGGAATATTTTAATAAGAGGGAAAAGTGCTCCATGAATAAAATAATGCTCTAGAAGGCTCAAGAGATCTATAAAAGAAAGGGAGGAGGCCATTGAGGGATATCTTTGGGATCATGTTATTTAATTGTATGAGAGGTGTGAGACGTGGTTCTCTACTTCAACCGTAGCCCCAGGACGGAAACCCTCGGGTGATTTGTGAGTGTTGGACGAAAACCCAACTCTCTTGAGGAGACTTCATTCAGAAGTTTCACAGAGCTTCAGGGATTGGTGTGAGGATCATTCAGATCTTCAACTTGTGCTTCAGGGGTTCAGTGACAGCTTTTGCCGTAGCCGATTTGCAGCAGTCTTCTTGCCGAGCCATCTACATCATTGCCAGCGTCATTCATCAGTTGGGCCAGAGATCTTTCTGGGTTTTTCTCCGCTTGCTTGGCAAGCTCAGGTTCTGCTGTTCTTTTATGTTGATGTACTTTTTACCATGGAATAATAAAATGGCTCAATGATTTTTTCGGCATCCATTGTGTTAGATTGGTGGTTGTGTGTTTATTTCCATTTATTTTGCCACTCAAGTCTATTTCTACATTTTTAGTTAAAATATCTCATTTGGGATATTACAAAATCTACAATAACAAATGTTAGCTCAAGAAATCAAAAATTATATTACAAAAATAATCTACAAGAGGCTAGGCCAAAGAGTATGAGCGAGCTCTCCTCTTTATCTAGCCATGACTTAGCTCTTTGAAATAGCCAGATATTGATAAATGAAGTGCACTATGTGAAAATTAATTTTTTTATATAATTTGATGCAATAAATAAGAGCCTAAAACTTAAGAGCACGCCTGCAAAACAAATCGAAATAGATGAGACTTTAGAATTAAACACATGCGGTTTCTCTTTGAATTTTTTCAAGAATGGGTTGATTCATCCGAGAACTTCCCCTCACGCTTGAATGCCTGACCAAAGAATGATTCCTCTACAAAACTTCACCACAACTCATTAGATCCACATGAAATTAAATAAATGCAATGGAAAGAGTTCCTAGAGATATATTTGACATCAACTAGAAGATTTCTTTTCCTAGAGTAGGTTAAGTAGTTCTTATGCTAATATGAGATAGCTGCATACTAACATAACTTGAAACAAGCATGAAAGAAACAATAGCATGAAGAAATAAATAGAAGCATAACAAGAAGTCAAGAATTTACCACATATGCAAGGAGAAGAACACCATTACAAGTTACCCCAAAGACTGTTGGATTATATTGCAAGTAGTGAATACAATTCTACAGCGTCTCCTTAAGCCCAATAGCTCGTATTACATGATACAAATGAGAGCTCCAAGACTCACTTATATAAGAGAATCGGAGCAAATCCCATTGAAGAACCAAATTCCAAGTGGTGAGAGGGAGGAGATCACAAGGCAAATTCAAATTTGATAATTGGAGCTCCAATGCCAAGTGTAAAAATCGAATTATGGAAAGTAAGCATCATTTTCTTCCTCCCTTATGCGCCAAATTTGAATTTTATGATGGAATGACAAGTGTATATGAGTGGTAACTCATGTGGGGACAATTTCCCACTAATATCTCCACCACATATTCTCCAAAATCCTTCCAAATGTGCATTAACTTCACAAATTCGAATTTCCAAGTAAGCAACTCACATTTAACGCCAGAAATTCGATTTTATTTGAGCACATGTCCTTTCCCTGATTTTGGGAGTCCACATAACCTTCGGACTTCACTTTAACTCCTCCATAATTTTCCACCTCATTTTCACAACATTTAGCATGTGTGGATATTTATTTTTCTCTATTTATTTAATTTTTGGCTTAATTAATTGCCAGATTTCCCACCAAACTTCGGAAAAGTGGGTTTTGAGGGTTCAAAACACATTTTTAGCCCCTGAAAGTGTGTCATAATGGAAATTTGAGTGTGAGAGGTGTAATTTTGATTATTCATACCCCCTTCTCTAAGCAACACTTATTACAATTCAATTACAATTTTTATTGCAATTTTCGACATGCGGGAAATCTAAAAAATTTAAAAATCACTACCTAGACCTAACCAAATTCCACGAAATTTTTTGTGTGATCTAGTATGGCAATATACATTGACTCTAGACACTAAGACTCACCCAAGGCCTCACCATCAAGCCGTACTCCGGATTTGGGGTAAAATTGGAGGAAAAAACTCAATTAATTATTAAGTCCTGATAAGAAGATGATAATTAATCGAGTGAAAAAAAACCTCCGAGAGTAATACTCACTTGTTGGCAAGGTCCCAAGCTACCTAGGCTTGTTACAGACTCAATACTGACTCAAATTCATCATCACTAGCATCACTTATTACAATTCTCTGTAGGGTGTGGAATCTGGGTACAAGAGAAAATGATAAGTAGAAGTAGAGTTTAAAATCTCTGTTGAACTGATGATATCTAATGGTACAAGTGTCCTTTGGTTCATCCTTGGGCATGGAGTCTTCATATAATCATCAGGTGCCACTCCAGTGGTCAACAGGGTGACCCATGTCTGGTGCCCAGAGCTTGTATTCAAAATCTGCTTAATAATAAAACCCTCTAGAGCTAGTTGCACCGGTTTTCTCGCATTGGGTTTTTCCAAGGACATTGGTCCGAAAAATCTGTCACTTTGTCATACGAGTGTGCTATTCAGTAATTGATCTGTATGTGTAAGCTGTTAGTTGTATTTACTTCGTTGATTAACTGAATATTTCAGAAATTAACTTGTAACTTAATTCAAGTAGGAGAAGTAAATCAAGATACTGCAGTATGGTTTCTTAGATTAAGAAATTTTCACATGGTATCAGAGCGATTGCAGATCAAGTTAGATCTCTGACAAAACGGTTGAAGAAATATTTGCTGTAGGGTAGCAACTGAAGTAGCAGAAATCCGGAGAGGGCAGCGCAACATCAGAAGGATGTAGTCCCAGCAGAGGCTACACAGGGGCTAAAGCAGTCCGAGCTAGGTGACGCAGAGATATCGTAGTGCCTTCCAGAGGGACGCAGGAGCAGCCTACGTTGCATAGTCGCTGCACAGAGGCTGCGTTGAGCTAGTCTGCTCGCGCAGAGGCCAACCAGGGTGACGCAGTCTAGTTTCGAGTGTTGTATAGAGTTGTTGTGGTTTGGAAGCAGAGGTTCAGATCATCAACAGTTGCTGGTGTGGTGGAGATTTTGTTGGTGCACAATCATGCCTAGCTAAGTTGACAAAGAGCGGGAGGAGAACAAATGCTCAAAAAATTTCATTACCAAAGAAATCTGAGGATCGTTCATAGGGTGATCGAAGAGAGAAAATTCATTGTATTTTGCAGGAAATCAATTGTCAGAGGGAGCAGAGGGTGCCTTTCTCGCCAAGGACCCTAGATCGAAGTTTCTGTTGAGGGTAGCAACAGAAGCAAGGAGAGGAAGATCTGTTCTGACAATTTATTTCTGAGCAGATGGCGCCACATGGACTGCGTGATTAAGATAGGTTGGACGGCCTATCCAAATTTGCTATCTGGAAGGCTAGAATCCTAAGAGTCCTGAAGGCATACGGCTTATGGGAGCATGTAGAGAGCATCTTGGCTACACCAACCGATGTTATTCTTCTCGTGAAGCATAATGAAGCAGTGGCACATGCCAAGCACTTCATCATGGATGGGGTTAAGGATCATTTGGTACCACACATAGACGAGAAGAAGACAACTAATGAGATGTGCAAAGCTTTAACGGTTTAACCACGCTGTATCAAGGGAAATCCGTCCAGAATAAGATGCTTCTGGAGAACCAGATGCGGTTGTTTATGATGACCAGGGGAGAGGAAATCAATCCCTTCAATTCGGGATCAGCTGATTGCCATGGGAGTCAAGGTGGAGGATGATGTCATGATGAGGACTGCTCTAAATGCAGTCACAGAGGACTGGGAAATCTTTGTCCAAAGCATCTTGGGCAGACAAGACCTTCCAAACTGGGACGATATGTGGGCTATCCTCTGACAAGAGGAAATCCGCCGAATGACCAAGAGACAAACCAACACTGAATCAAGCAAGGTGAAGAAGGAGGAAGAGGAAGATGCAGCCTTGGCATCTAAGAAGCAGCAAGGGAAAAAGAAGCCTGATCTATCTAAGATCAAATGTTTCCAATGTGGTGAACTTGGACACTTCACCATCAATTTTCCTCTAAGGAAGAAGGACAAGGAAGCTTCTACTTCCAAGGTTGCGGCAACTAAAGAAGATGATGGCTCTGACGATGATGTAGCCATAAGCGATCATGAACCATGGAGGTGGGGCAATATTGATCTGTAGAGCAACTATAGAGTGGTGGCGGGATCCTTGAGTAGCCCAACTCTTGGATCACATCCGTACTATGGGAGCCTTAAGACAGTAGTGGGAATGACTGGAGCAGTGGGTGTAGAGAATCACAGATGGAGCAGAGGCAGAGCTGGACGCTATAGAGGGAGTAGCGCAGTGCAGAAGCAACAACGCAGAGGGGCTGATGGGACTTTAGCAACGCAGAGGATGCAGTGCTTACGCAGTGCAAAGCTGTAGCAACGCAGTGGCTTCGGGAGGACAGTGCAGAGTAGCAGCCTATGGAGCTTCAGTGATGAGATGCAGCCCAACTGACTTGTCTGTCATTGGGCAGGGGTCCTTTTGTTGCTTACTCTTAGCAACTGAGTTGCAGTGCAATAGTTGGCAGTACGATGCAATAATTTGAGAGGGAGCTGCAGTACAGATGTAGCAGTGTCAGTGGTAGAGTCATGGGCAGGAGTACAGAGAGTAGCAGCAGCGCAGTGATGAAGGGCAGCAGGCCAAGCATCAGCACGGAGACCGATGCCAGAGATCAGAGCAGTACTTCGGGGTGATTGTATTTCTAGAGCACATTCCTCGCTAAGACGAAGTGTTGATATTTTTGCATCGGATGTGCTTTAGCTCCCAAATTTTGTGGAGGAGCTGGAGTACAAAGATCTCCAAGACCCAGAAAGCGTTTAAAACAATTCCATCAGGTTTAAGAGATATTCAAATAATTAATATTTTTAATTAAGGACCGTAAGTCTGAGTTAGGAAAATTAAAAGATTAAAGTGAATTAAATTAAACATGTGATGAGAATGACTTAAGCGACGCAGATCAAGCAGCTTCTAATCTTAGTCGTTGATTGGAGATTAGATCACGGTCGTTGATGTTTCAAAGAGAAAAGTATAAGAGAAGATCTTGGGGTCAGTTGGAGAACACACACACTGGCGGAGCACCGAACCTAAGCTGGAATTCTAGGGCGTGGTTTGCTAAGAATTTCAGAGAGAGTTTGCAGTGCAGCGAGGGGAAATATTGGCAAGGGGATGATATGATCTCAGGCCAAGAGTACAACAAAGGCAGAGAGGCAGCATATCAAGTAGCGCAGAGGCAACCCAGAGCCACGCAGTCCAATAGAGGCAGCAGGAGCCACGCAAGGCTGACGCAGGCCCAGTCAGGGCAACGTAAGCCCTTCAGAGGTGACGCAGGCCCTTCCAGAGCAACAAAGAGGCTGACGCAGGCCAGGAAGGCTGACGCAGAGGGTTGAGGAGCAACGTTGGGGTTTGTTTAGATTTTGTGTATTTCGGGTAGCATCAGTTGTGCTCTAGCTCCCAAACTTTGTGGAGGGACTAGAGTACACTTGATCTACAAGACCCAGAAATGGATTTGGGTACTGTCTATTTAGAGACAACACTGAAGATGGAGCATTCTGTTAGGATTGACAACTCAAATAATGAAAGTGAACTGGAATTATACACTGTTGCATTATCTGGTGCTCACACACTAGGTTTAATCATTGATCAAGATTCATCATATTTTGGTTCAACCAGAAAAGAGGAAGAAAAATAATGGTTTGGAAGAAAGACAGAGGGAGTGACCAATGTCAGATTCTAGGGCAGGGTTTGCTAAGAATACTCAGAAGTGTTTTAGCTACAGAGAGGGGAATTTAGGCCCAGGGGATGATCTGATCCCAAGTTCTAGAATACACAAGAGGCAGAGATCAGCTCAAGGACAGTGCAGAGGAAGGCGGCAGCAAGGACAACACATTCCCTCCAAGGACAGCGTGATTTTCAGCAGGAAACCCTCTGGCGTTACGCAGAGACCCTTCAGGGGCAATGTAGTGACTACGTCACCCAGTCTAGGGTAACGTAGTCCCTTCTAGAGCAACGCTGAGGGTTGAGGGGCTTCAGATGCTGACGTAGAGGCCTTCAGGGGTAGCGCTGGGGTTTCTAGGCCCTAATCTTGACTGAGTTCTGAAAATCTTGTTTGAGGGTGTGGATCAGTCATTATTTTCGCCCATATCAGAGAGTGACTTGTAGATCTAGTGTTATCTCTGTCGAGTTTTCCAGATCTCGAACCCAGATTTGTATATTCAGAAATGCTCTTAATAATAAGACCCTCCAATAGCCAGAGACCAGTTTTCCCGCATTGGGTTTTTTCGGGGACTATTTGTCCAGAAATAACTGTGTCACTTTGTCAATGTGTGCATGTGCTTATTCTAGATCTAGATTGGTAGAGATCTGTTATGTGTTTTGCTTCGATTTTAACTTGAATTTATTCAGTTAATAACTTGTCTAAGTAGTAGGAGCATAATCGGATTAACAGTAATAATTTCTGCATAAAGTATAAGATTCAGAAATTTCTAAATGGTATCAGAGCAATTGCAGATCTAGGAGGGTCACCAGCAGAAGAGACTGAAGGATCTAGCTGCAGGAAGCAGCTGGAAAAGTAGCAAAAACGCAGATCTAAAGGGACAGCATAGTTTTCAGAGGCAAATTCACGCAGAGGGAAGGGTGACGTTGTCCAACGTTGTGTCCTAGCAAGCCCACACAATTACTACGCAGAGGCAGCTCAGAAACAGTGCTGGTTTGGTCTGAAGCCAGCCAGTGTGATTTGGATCTGAATCTGTCAAATCCAGAAAAGACTGCGGAAATTCAAAAGAGCTGGTGGGGTTACATTTCTGAAGTTTTCAGATTTTTAGCCTTAGCACAAGTGACAAAGAGCGGGAGGAGATCATCTTCACAGAGATTTTCTTGCCAAAGGAAACTTGCAGTTTGATCAGAGGATCAAAGAAGAAGTTGAATCATAGTTGATTTGGTAGATTTCCAAGGAGGGAAATCAATTGTCAGAGGGAGCAGAAGGTGCATGTTTCACCACTGGCCTTAGATCCATTTCTCCAGCAAAGAGAAAAGGAAGTTCCGACACATTCTGAGCAGATGTCTCCTCATGGATTGCGTGATCAGGATGGGCTAGATGGCCTCTCAAGACTCAAACTTTTCAGTTTGGAAGGCAAGGATCCTGATTGTCCCTGAGGCATATAATCTAAGAGACCATGCCGAGCAGACTTTGGCCACACCGACAGATGTGGATCTCCTTCGAAAGCATAAGGAAGTTGTTGGGCATGCCAATCGGCTGATTATGGATGGTATCAAGGACCATATTGTACCACACGTAGCTGAGAAGAAGACAACTAACAAGATGTGGAAGGCCTTGACTTCCCTGTATGAGGGAAAGTCCGTCCAAAGGAAAATGACGTTGGAGACCCAGATGAGCTCATTCATGATGACCAAGGGAGAAGACATGGAACATTTTCTCTTCAGATTGCAGTCAATCAAAGATCAGCGGACTGCAATGGGTGCAACGGTGGATGATGTTGTGATAGTCAGGACTGCACTCAATGCAGTCACGGATGAGTGGGAAACCTTTGTCCAAAGTATCTTGGGCAAAGCGGATCTCCCAAATTGGGACATCTTGTGGTCAATTCTGCATCAAGAAGAAATCCGCAGGTTCACAAAAAGGCAGCACAACCCAGGATTGAGAAAAGTGAAGGAGGAGGATGAGGAAGATGCAGCCTTGGCATCGAACAAGCAGCCAAAGAAGAAGAAGGATCTTTCAAAGATCAAGTGCTTCCAGTGTGGTGAAATGGGACTGTTGACCACACTTTGTCAACGACCCCATAGCAGTACACCCCCATTTTTTCAAATGGGACCTATCATGTTCGAGGCTCGTATCATCCAAATTTCATCACCGATCGACAGTTTTTATAATGATGTAAACCCATTCTGCATGTAATGATGTAAATGATCTAAGTAAGACCGTCCATGTATGTAACAACCTAGGTAAGCCTAGTATGTTGTTGATGATTTCCATCCTAGGAGGTTTTTTGTCTCACTAATTCACGAAAGTGATCAGCAGAGTTTTTCCCTCCAACCTCACCCCAAAGCTAGGGTGGATTTTATCATCAGCATACTAGGTGAGTCCTAGTGTTCTATCGAGTCCTTGTAAAAGTAGTTTGAGCTACTTGGTCTACTAGATCCTGTTTTGAGTCGCAGAATTGGGTATTTATTTGAGGGTCTATACAAGTGGGTTTTCCCCTTTCATGTATGTAAATGTATTATCTCATGTAAAAGAGGGTTGGAAAAATAATTATAATCCCCTCTTAATCAATTAATTAAATTTTCTGGTCAATTAATTAATAAAATCTTAAACCAGAAATTTAATTAGTTTAGGGTCCTAAGTTAGGATTAAACCTTTAAAGGCAAAATTTGTGGGTCCTTGGAAAATGATTTTGAAATCCCCAGGCCAAGGGAATATTGCAAATTTTAAGAAATATTGGACCCTTGGGCCTTGGTGGTTAAGTCAAGGTCAAAATTTTGGGATAATTAACTCAAAAATAATATTTTTGAGTTAATTAAAATTGAATTAAATGATAAATTCGTTTTTTCCCCAAAATTTTAATTTCAACGTTCCGGATTAAAAGATAATTAAATCTTTTGGACGTTTGAGATTATTTTGACGAGGATCATCCAAACTAGCCGTTAGAGATCTGGTCCTATAAATTTAGAGGTCTTTGTCATTATGGAGTCATCTGATCTCAGGATCGTGCACTTGCTCTTAGAAGCTCTTGCAAACTTTTTGAGGAATAAAGCTAAAGACTTTGGGGTTACAAATCTTGATGTTCCTTCTCAGATCTATGTGGTGAATTGTCTCTAAACTCTGCTACTTGGTTTTTTGCATTTTATGGTTGATGGCCTACATGGATTAATCTGCATACAAGTATCTTGTGCAGTTTTCTGGGTTTATAAAATAACATTCTGATTTTTCTAAGGGTGTCATGTTGTTTTCTTAAATCTCTATCAGTCTAAAGTTCAGATCTAAGTGTGCAGGGAAATTTTTTTTAGATTGGGCGTCTGGGGAAGTCTTCGGTTGGACCAGCCGACTCTCAATAAGCATAAATCTGATAAGCTCTTTATTTGTTAAATTCCGGGTCTATCTTACGATATTTGTGATTTTGCAGGGTTTCGAAGGCTTGTGCCTCTCACTGAAAATTTTAAACCTCTGAAAATTGTGCTAAAAGGATTCAGATCTGACCATGAGGGTTTTAAATTTGTAAACTAGTTGTAAATTTGTAATTTTTCTGTAAGGGTTTAATTTTTTTTTCTTTGATGTGTATCTTCGGATCTGACTAATTGTTGCAGGTTACAGGTTCAAATCGAAAATTTTTTTAAGATCTAGCCTCCAAAAAGCCAGATCTGGCCTTAAGCAGCTACTGTGGGCAGGATTTGGCATCATTTGATTTTGAGGAGCATAATAAATCTGAACTTAAATGAAGAAATTTTGATGCCATCCTCTGTTCCGTCTGTCTGACCTGCCGAAAATACAAACGCATACACAATATCAAATCACAAAACCCACGTTTCAATTGGTGTATAGTTTCAGATCTTTGTTCAGCGTAGTTTAGGAGTTTGCTTTTAGTTTAGTTTTGTAGAATTCGATTTGGGTTAGATTTGTGTGTTGTGGATAGGGTAGTGTAGTTTTAGTTAGATTTAATTCGGATTTTTTCTTTTTAAGTTTTAATATTAACGTAATTTTTAGACCTTACGTTTTATTTAATTTCATTTTAGTTTAGATTTGGTCTAGTTTAGTTTAACCTTAGCTTTAGATTTTAAAGTTTAGTTAGATTTTGTTTTTTAGATTTAAAATAATAAAAAATTATAAAAATTTTAAAATCCTAAAAAATTTTAGAAAATACAAAACTTAAAAAAATTTCGAATTTTCTATGGTCAACTGAGCCTTAAAATTTTTATCTAAGTTTGACTGTGGATCATTTTGATTTTCGCGCTGCGTTATAATTGGAATATTTTTATTTTCGGAAATCTTTCAAATATCTGGCATTTTCATCTTACTGCTTCATGGTTGTGTTTTTCAATTGAATATCATTGACAAATCGTGTTTTGATAAGCAGCAGTTAGTCATCATTTACTGGTTTATAATTGCATAACGAGATCTTGTTTGACTCCATAAGGCACTGATCAAACGTGAAATCTAATCTAGATCTGTGAAATCCTGTTAATCTTATCAAGTATTTGATGTTTTAGCTGTGTCTCCTGGATTTATCCTTCATTTCTAACAGGGTCTACCTCCCTTAGCCTGCAAGGAGACAGCTTAAAGAGAGAGATTGGGGATAAAGGTGACAGCCCCCAGTCTGAGCCGTTGTCGCGGTGCCCTGAACAATCTGTGCGACAACATTTTTTGGCGCCGTTGCCGGGGATAGAGTTTTTCTGTCCTTGGTCTTAACGACATTTTCTAATCTTCAGATCTTCTTTCGCCATTCGTTAGCCTGTCGCAAGCGATCTCATTTTTTGGCGCTTTTCATCTCTTCATATTTTCATCGTCTTATCTTTCGTCATATCACTAATCATTTCATCATCGTATCTTTAGCACCTGGACATTTCGGTTGGCTTCTTGTTTGGGTGGCGACTCCACTTATTCATCTATTTACTCCCAGACAAGAATCCCCCCGTGATATCCATCTGCTAGCTCTCGATTATTTCTTCTGTTTTAGAATTAGTTTCATGTTCAAGTGGCGACTCCAATTCTTTCATTTCTTACAAGAGTTCCTACCAAGAAGTTCGCTTCTTGAGGACCTTTTGACTATTCTTGAACACAGATCTATTTCTAAAATCTTAAAAACGATATCATGGATATTTTTGCCCCGTGTAATTTTGCTAATATTCAGGGTTATCCCCATGATCTCCCTCAAATGGATAAATTACCTATCTTTCAAGGAAATGATGCAGTTAGTGTTAAATCTCATTTATTTGCTTTCACTAGCTGGTGGAATAGATTTGCAGTTGCAAAAAATAATTTCGATGATGTAAAGATGAAAACTTTTGTTCTTACTTTTGGTGAAGATGTTGTTGAATGGTTTACAGAAAAGCCTGATAGTTCATTCAATACTTTTGAATCCATTGTAACTGCTTTTAAGGAGAAGTATGGTGATAAAAGGGAAGATAGAAATTTGGTAAGAGAGATCAGTACCATAAAAAAGAAAGAAAATGAAACGACTGAAGAATTTAACAGGAGATTTAATGGTATCCTTAGAGAAATATCTCATACTCATAAACCTCCTGATGGATCTCTTCTGAATTTTTACATTGATACTTTTGATTATGATACTTCATATGAGTTAAGGCGGGCTAAAACTGCAAATTATAAGGCTTGTCAATCTTTAGCTGAGGAGATTGAAAAGGATAAGAAAGCATCTGGAATGTCCAAAACTCCAGATTTTGATAGATCTTTGACAGATAATAAGTTAAAAGAACCTCTAGAAGATGATGATCACCCTGTGAAAAGGTTAATGCAGAAACTTGAAAGCATGGAGCTTAATCATGCTGAGAAACTTGAAAGCATGGAGTTTAATCATGCTGAGAAACTTGAAATCATGGAGCTTAATCATGCTAAAGAAATAAGTGTCTTACAGGCTAGGTTGGTCCAAATGGAAAGAGCTCGAACGCAGAATTCCCAACCTAGAAATAATAATGCTTTGCAGAAAAGAGACCTATCTTATGAGCAGAGACCGACAAATCAACTTGAGTTCGCAAATCTTGTGGATGAAGTTCCTCCTTATTGTAGAGCCTGTAATGATCTTCATGAAGAGGCTACTTGTCCCATTGTCAAAAGGATCATAGCTAGTAGAATGGCAAGGTCAAGTCATCAAATTAATGTTGTTGGAAAGGACTATCACATGCATATAGAAGATCATGAAAGTCAGGTTAAGGAAACAGCTCAGATGATTAAGGATGTGCAACCCAATCATATGCAAATAATTCAAAACATGGAAGCTAACCAAATCAGTCTTCAAAATAAGATAACTTCCATGGAAGAAAGCCATGCACAGGAAATAAATGTCATGGAAAACAGGTTGAAGATAATGGAAGTTAATCATTCTAATCAGATGTCGATTATACAGAATTATATGATTGCAATGGAAGCAAGACACACCCAGGAAATGACTGCCATGAAGGAAAATCACTTGTTGGAAATAAAAAATATGGAGGCAAATCAGACAAAATTAATAGTAAGGCATGCCAGGGAGATGAGTTCCATACAAAAGAAATTGGAAAAAATGGAAGAATTACAAAAATTTCAACCGAAATTTGATTATGAAGATTCATCAACAGATCATGAGACTTCTTGTCTGCTAAAGCCATTCCCATCTCATCACATGGAGGATTTAACTATGGTTTCAAAGGATGTTGAGAAAGATCAAGCTTATGTGTCACCATTGACAGAGTATATCCAGAACAATATTGGTCACGATCCAGGTTCTTCAGAGTTTTTGTACAAACATCTTCAAGATGAGGACAAGGAATTTATGGGGGTCTCATTGCTGACATCACAACGCTCTCAGAAGAAGAGAAAGAAGCAAAAAAGAAGTAAGTGGTTTGATTCGTCTGATGGTCGAGAGCAGCTTGATACTTGGATAAGATAGAGTCCTACAATCAGCAAGATTGGACATGGCACATCTGGAAAGTAGCCTACAGACTTGCCTAAAAGTAGGCAAATGCTCGGCATACACTATATTGAGCACATCTGATGCCACAGGGCATCCTCTGTATCGTATTTCTAACCCTACTCCTCGTTATTTCAGCTTTTCATTTTGCAGTTAGAGTAGATTTATTTTTCATGTTAAATAGAATAATAAATAAAATAAGAGCTTCTATTTTTCATGAGCTTAATGTTATATGATGATATTTGGATGGATGCTACTTATATAATTTTGTGTGTTGCTTGGATGCAGATTCTGGATTCTCACATTCCTTTGATGAAGCAACGTGTCCCCAAGTAGAGCCAGATGTTGACCACACTTTGTCAACGACCCATTAGCAGTACACCCCCATTTTTTCAAATGGGACCTATCATGTTCGAGGCTCGTGTCATCCAGATTTCATCGCCGATCGACAGTTTTTATAATGATGTAAACCCATTCTGCATGTAATGATGTAAATGATCTAAGTAAGACCGTCCATGTATGTAACAACCTAGGTAAGCCTAGTATGTTGTTGATGATTTCCATCCTAGGAGGTTTTTTGTCTCACTGATTCACGTAAGTGATCGGCAGAGTTTTCTCCTCCAGCCTCACCCCAAAGCTAGGGTGGATTTTATCATCAGCATGCTAAGTGGGTCCTAGTGTTTTCTATCGAGTCCTTGTAAAAGTAGTTTGAGCTACTTGGTCTACTATATCATATTTTGAGTCGCAGAACTGGGTATTTATTTGAGGGTCTATACGAATGGGTATTCCCCCTTCATGTATGTAAATGTATTATCTCATGTAAAAGAGGGTTGGAAAAATAATTAAAATCCCCTCTCAGTCAATTCATTAAATTTTCTGGTCAATTAATTTTAAAAAAATCTTAAACAAAAAATTTAATTAATTTAGGGTCCTAAGTTAGGATTAAATCTTTAAAGGCAAAATTTGTGGGTCCTTGGAAAATGATTTTGAAAGCCCCAGGCCAAGGGAATATTGCGAATTTTAAGAAATATTGGACCCTTGGGCCTTGGTGGTTAAGTCAATGTCAAAATTTTGGGGTAATTAACTCAAAAATAATATTTTTGAGTTAATTAAAATTGAATTAAATGATAAATTCGTTTTTTCCCCAAAATTTTAATTTCAACGCTCCGGATTAAAAGATAATTAAATCTTTTGGACGGTTGAGATTATTTTGACGATGATCATCCAAACTAGCCGTTAGAGATTTTGTCCTATAAATTTAGAAGTCTTTGTCATTCTTGAGTCATCCGATCTCAAGATCGTGCACTTGCTCTTAGAAGCTCTTGTAAACTTTTGAGGAATAAAGCATAAAGACTTTGGGGTTACAAATCTGGATGTTCCTTCTCAGATCTATGTGGTGAATTGTCTCTAAACTCTGCTACTTTGTTTCTTGTATTTTATGGTTGATGGCCTACATGGATTAATCTGCATACAGGTATCTTGTGCAGTTTTCTGGGTTTATAAAATAACATTCTGATTTTTCTAAGGGTCTCATGTTGTTTTCTTAAATCTCTATCAGTCTAAAGTTCAGATCTAAGTGTGCAGGGAAATTTTTTTTAAATTGGGCGTCTGGGGAAGTCTTCGGTTGGACCAGCCGACTCTCAATAAGCATAAATCTGATAAGCTCTTTATTTGTTAAATTCCGGGTCTATCTTACGATATTTGTGATTTTGCAGGGTTTCGAAGGCTTGTGCCTCTCACTAAAAATTTTAAACCTCTGAAAATTGTGCTAAAAGGATTCAGATCTGACCATGAGGGTTTTAAATTTGTAAACTAGTTGTAAGTTTGTAATTTTTCTGTAAGGGTTTAATTTTTTTTTCTTTGATGTGTATCTTCGTATCTGACTAATTGTTGCAGGTTACAGGTTCAAATCGAAATTTTTTTTAAGATCTAGCCTCCAAAAAGCCAGATCTGGCCTTAAGCAGCTACTGTGGGCAGGATTTGGCATCATTTGATTTTGAGGAGCATAATAAATCTGAACTTAAATGAAGAAATTTTAAGATTTGTTGGGCGAATTTTCATTTTATGCGTACTGGGTGCATCGAAATCATTCTATCCTCACTACAAAGCAAAACGTTGTCTTTTTCCTCTGTCTGGCATCAATCCTTATGCTCACTATCTCATCTGTCGACTTTCTCTTTTTTTATTCCTGCGTCCTCATCAAACTGATACATCGATTAGCATTGACCCATCCCTCTTTCTCTGTCGGCATCTCCCTTTGATCTGCGTTTCGATTTTGAGCAGACCCATCGAGCCCTATCAAACTCGTTCTCCCACATCTATCTCTGCCTGTCGTTTGCATTTTTCTCCACATCAAACCTTTTCTCTGCGCATAATTTTCAAGTCCGCCATCAAACGCAAAACCGTCGACCTTCTTGCTGCGTTAACGTTCCTTCTACGTAAATCTCGACAGCTCCTCACGACCATCGGGCGTCCAACCTGCAAAGCGACAAACGAAATCAAAAGCATGCGTAAAAAAATTTTGATGCCATCCTCTGTTCCGTCTGTCTGACCTGCCGAAAATACAAACGCATACACAATATCAAATCACAAAACCCGTGTTTCAATTAGTGTATAGTTTCAGATCTTTGTTCAGCGTAGTTTAGGAGTTTGCTTTTAGTTTAGTTTTGTAGAATTCGATTTGGGTTAGATTTGTGTGTTGTGGATAGGGTAGTGTAGTTTTAGTTAGATTTAATTCGGATTTTTTCTTTTTAAGTTTTAATATTAACGTAATTTTTAGACCTTACGTTTTATTTAATTTCATTTTAGTTTAGATTTGGTCTAGTTTAGTTTAACCTTAGCTTTAGATTTTAAAGGTTAGTTAGATTTTGTTTTTTAGATTTAAAATAATAAAAAATTATAAAAATTTTAAAATCCTAAAAAAATTTAGAAAATAAAAAACTTAAAAAAATTTCGAATTTTCTATGGTCAACTGAGCCTTAAATTTTTATCTAAGTTTGACTGTGGATCATTTTGATTTTCGAGCTGCGTTATAATTGGAATATTTTTATTTTCAGAAATCTTTCAAATATCTGGCATTTTCATCTTACTGCTTCATGGTTGTGTTTTTCAATTGAATATCATTGACAAATCGTGTTTTGATAAGCAGCAGTTAGTCATCATTTACTGGTTTATAATTGCATAACGAGATCTTGTTTGACTCCATAAGGCACTGATCAAACGTGAAATCTAATCTAGATCTGTGAAATCCTGTTAATCTTATCAAGTATTTGATGTTTTAGCTGTGTCTCCTGGATTTATCCTTCATTTCTAATAGGGTCTACCTCCCTTAGCCTGCAAGGAGACAGCTTAAAGAGAGAGATTGGGGATAAAGGTGACAGCCCCCAGTCTGAACCATTGTCGCGGTGCCTTGAACAATCTGTGCGACAACAGGGACATTTTTCCAGCCATTGTCCTCGGAAGAAGGACAAGGAAGCATCTTCTTCCAAAGCAGCTATGGTAGATGATGGGTCAGAAGATGATGCAGCCATGAGTGCTCATGAACCACGAAGGTGGAGTGACATAGACATGTAGAGGAGCTACATGGAAGAGAGGCGGGATCCTTGAGCAGCTCATCTCTTGGATCACATGCGAGCTACGGCAGTCTTAAGAGAGTAGCGGGACAAGTAGAGCAGTGGGTGCATAGATCACAAATGAGGCAGATGCAGAGGCAGATCTGAAGACTAGGAGGAGCAACGCAGAGCAAAGCAGTAGCAGTGGCAACGTAGAAGCAGTAGCAAAGCAGCAGCAACGTAGAAGCTGTAGCAGCGCAGAGGCTGATGTGATTTCAGCAGCATAGAGCAGTGCTGCTTACGCAGTGCAGAGCTGCAGCAGTGCAAAAGGTTTCAGAGGGACAGTGTAGTGTAGCAGCAACGTGATAGATTTCAACACAAGGGGTTGATGTGACTTCAGTAGTGCTGAGGGAGTCTAATTACGCAGGCAGACTTGTAGTCATGCATCGTTCTTAAGATGCCAACACAAATTTGTAGCCTATGGAGCTTCAGTGATGAGGATGCAGCCCATCAAACTTCTTTGTCAAAGATTGGGCAGGAGATTCAGTTGTTTCTCTCAACAACTGAAGTTGCAGTGCAGTAGATCAGCAGTGGCAGTGCTATGAGCAGCACAAATGCAGCATATTGAGGGAGCTACAGTACAGTGGTTGCAATGGCAGTGGCAGAGTCATGGGCAGCAGTATAGAATGGCAGCAGCAGTGCAGAGTTGAGTGGTAGCAGGCCAAGCTTCAGCAGCACAAAACCAGTGCCCAAAATCATGTAATGCATAAGTGTGATGTGTTGCTAGAGCACACCCTTGATGCTAACAGGGAGTGTTGAGATTTTGTGTATTTGAAGTAGCATTAGTTGTGCTCTAGCTCCCAAACTTTGTGGAGGGACTAGAGCTGTGTCACAGGTTCGGCGAACCTGAACCTTGAGGTTCGAAATTCGGCGAACCTCAAAAAAAATTTCAAATTCGTTTAGGTTCGGCGAACCTGAAAGCCGAACCTCAAGGCGAATATGAAGCCGAACCTGAAAGCCGAACCCGAACCTGAAGGCGAATTTAATGGAAAAAAATTCGTTTAGGTTCGATTTTTCATGAATTTAGGGTTTTTGTTCCGGCGGATTTGGTCTGAGTGGTTTTAAAAAAACAGTGGGCAGGTTTCTCTTCCCGCCACGATTTTCCCTTCCCGCCATGGTCGGATGATGTTGGATTCATTATTTAATAGTTACTTCGTGCTTTATGATTTATCCGATCGTGTTTGAGGCTTGAGCAAGTGATGTTGTGAACTTGTGGTTTGTATTTACCTCTGTTCAGTGCTGACTGCTGAGTGGGTACCGTATTAGCATGCCCCTCCCACCATGTACATAGAAGTTATTACAATTTACATTTAGAGAGAAATCCCAACTTTAAAGTTTAAGTTACCACAATTCTGCAACAAACGTGACTTTCCTCCAATAATTGCTAGCAGTTTCCGAGAGACGAGAACCAAACAAGACTAAGGTAGAAAATCAAATTTTTTATCTTCAGTTGTGACAGAATTGATCTGCACTTTGTATAGTTCCGAATCCCGATCTCCCTTATTCACCAAACAATGAGTCTGTTCGTTCAACAAATCTGCAATTACCTTCACAACAGAGATTTGAAATGATTATTCGCATGTCTTTTAATAGTTCATGAGATGTAAAATATTCTTTATGTAACCCTCGCCCTCTTTTTCTTTCTTCATTTGTTATGAGTATGTGCTTTGCAGATATATTTTTCAAATTTCATTTCAGAGAATGTATTGCCATATATATATGTCATTTACGCTAAAGGTTAAAGGGACGTGACTACTGTTGGCATACAAGGAATATCCAAGCATAATCCGATTGACAGTTTTGAGTTTTGCTAGTGCCTGTGGACCGTGGTTGCTTCAAGCACAGCCTGCCTTGTTTTGCATTAAAGTTATGTGTATATTATTATATTTTCAGAACTATATGGAATATCCACAGTGTTTGTTGTTTCTGGTCTACGTTTCAAATCCATTACAGGATCCACATTGTTATGTTTGTAGTCAAAGGAATCTCTAATGTTGATGCATCTTGTAAGGCAACCATCAGCATTCTTCTTACAATATCACTCTGACAATCTTTATTAGCTGATTTTTTTGTAAAGATTATGCACAGTCAGCATGTACCCTCCTTAGCCACATAATATGGATTTATAATGCAGTTGGAGTATACCCTGTAATTTAGGTCCATGTTAAATCTTAAGATTCACCTCAAGGAGATGGCCTGATCATGGAATTTTGAGGAGATGCTTAGGACTGTCTGTTATGAATAATGTATGATGTATAATGTATGTTTACATTTAAGTTTTAACTAATGTCATTGATATAATTAGAGCATGCTATGATTAAGTTATTCATGTGTGTTTACTAATCAAAATTTTTATTCATAGTTTTATAATTTATTAATTGATTTTGATTTTTAATTAATTTATGACATATATTTTTATATTTATTGAAAAATATGTATAGTCGAACCTAATGTCGAACCTCATTACGAACCTCATCGGAAAATTCGAACCCGAATCGAACTTAATCGTTGCCGAACCCGAATTCGAACCCGAACCGTGTGACATTGGACTAGAGTACACTTGATCTACAAGTCCCAGAAATGGATTTGGGAATTTTCATCTGGTTTAGGAGATATTAAATTAATTAATTATTTTAAGTATATTTCCTAAGATAAAACTTAGGGAACTTAAATAATTAAAGTGAATTTAATTAAACATGTGATGAAATTATCTTAAGTCACACGGATCAAGCTTTCTTTTAATCTTAGCCATTGATTCAAGATCTCATCATGGCCATTGGTTTTCCAACGAGAAAAGTATAAAGGAAAGGCTTGGTATCATTTGTAAAGACACACAGAGGCAGATCACCGAAGCTTAGCTGAGATTCTAGGGCAGGGTTTGCAAATAATACTCAGGAGTGTTTCAGCAGCAGAGAGAGGAATTTAGGCCAAGGGAATGATCTGATCCCGGGTTCTAAAATACACAAGAAGAAGAGATCAGCTCAAGGACAGCGCAGACGAAGGCACCAACAAGGACAGCGCAGTCTGTCCAAGGACAGTGTGATTTTCAGCAGAAAACCCTCTAGCATTACGCAGAGACCCTTCAGGGGCAACGTAGTGACTGTGTCACCCAGTCTGGGGTAACGTAGTCCCTTCCGGAGCAGCGCTGAGGGTTGAGGGGCTTCAGAGGCTAACGCAAAGGCTTTCAGGGATAGCGCTAGGGTTTCTAGGCCCTAATCTTGAGTGAGTTCTGTAAATCCCGTTTGAGGGTATGGATCAGTCATTATTTTGGCCTTAGATCAGCGAGTGAGTTGTAGATCTAGTGTTATCTCTGTCGGGTTTTCTAGATCTGGAACAAAGATTTGTGTATTCATAATTATTCTTAATAATAAGACCCTCCAGCAGCCAGAGACCGGTTTTCCCGCATTGAGTTTTTCTGGGGACTAGTCACTTTGTCAATGTGTGCATGTGCTTATTCTAGATCTGGATTGGTAGAGATTTGTTATGTGTTTTGTTTCGATTTTAACTTGAATTTATTCAGTTAATAACTTGTCTAAGTAGGAGGAGCATAACCAGATTAACAGTAGTAATTTCTACATAAAGTATAAGATTCATAAATTTCTATAGGGTTTCCGGTGGGCCAGAAACGGTTCCAGTTCTGTAAATCCCGTTTGAGGGTGTGAATCAGCCATATTTTCTGTCTCTGAGAGAAAAAGGTATACCTGTTGTGATTTCTCTATAGGGCAAACCATGTCTGGTGCCCAGAACTTGTTGTATTCAGAATCTGATTAATAATAAAACGCTCCAAAACTAGCTGCACTGGTTTTCCCGCATTGGATTTTCTTGGAGACATTGGTCCGAAAAATTTGTGTCACTTTGTCATATGAGCGTGCTATTCAGTAATTGATCCGTATGTGTAAGCTGCTAGTTGTATTTACTTTGTTGATTTACTAAATATTTCAGAAATTAACTTGTAACTTAATACAAGTAGGAGAAGTAAATCAAGATACTGCAGTAGGGTTTCTTATATTAAGAAATTTTCACAGTCTACAACTCCAAACCAACCCACCTTCCTCCTGGAGGTGGTATATGAGCAATCATAGCAAGCTCCTCCTCCTCTATCTTCGTTGTTCCGACCTAAGGATCATGTTTTTCATCCTTGTCCCTCTTCTTGAGAGGACACTGTGTGTTGTAATGCCCCATCTCACCACACCGGAAACATTTGATCTTTGACAGATCCTTCTTCCTCCTGCGCTGCTTTTGCTGCCCCTTTGATGCAAGGGCTGCATTCTCTTCCTCCTCCTTCTTGATCTTTGAACCGTTGTTGCTGCCGCCCTCAATTTGACACTTGAGTAAGTCTCTCCACATCTCTTCTTGTTGAAGAGCTGCCCACATTAATTCCCATTCCGACAAGTTCTCTCTGCCCAGGTTGCATCAAGCTCTCTGAAAATCATGTGTTTCATGATCGGTCGAAACACATTGACATCAGGTGTCACTTCATCATAGACTATGTCCAATTGAAGTACATTCCTACAGGAGAGCATGTGGAAGATATCCTTACGAAAGCTCTGGGTAAGACTAAGTTTGCTTACTTCAGAGAAAAGATGGGGATGGTCAAGAATCCATTCCAATAAGAGGAATGGATAGACTCAAAATTTAGAGGCAACTGCAGTACAGATGAGAAAGTGACAAAGATGTTGTCATGGGAAACAGTACAGAGGGCAGTAGATGAGGGGAAGCGGCCGAGACATCAGCAGCGCAGTAGATGCTTTAGGTCAGAGCAGATGCAGTTGGCATTTTGCTAGAACACTTTCCTCGCTAAGAGGGAGTGTTGATTTTTGTAGCATTGGAAAGTGTTCTGTCGATTTTTGGAGCATCATAAAGTTTTTTAAGTCTCAAACTTTGTGAGGAGACTTGGACATTAGTATTCCAAAGAACCCAGAAATTGTTTGTGGAAATGCCACTCGGTTCATGTCTTATTAAAATAATTAATTATTTTAATGGAGACCCTAAATCTAAATTTAGGGAAATTAAATAATTAAAGGGTATTAATAAGACAGAGTGTGAATCTTCTAGAAAACGAAGATCAAGTCAAGTTTTAATCTTAGCCATTGATTAGACTTCTAATCTGGGTCGTTTATTCATCAAATAGAAGATTATAGAAGAAGGCTTGAGGGTCATTTGGAAAACAAGTCGTGCATACACTCAGTACCCGAAGGAGCTCAATTCTGAAGGAATAGAATTCAATCTCAGTGGGAGAGTTGCAGGGTGGAGAATTGCAGAAGCAAAAGCAGAAGGAGGGAGTCATCAGTGACTCAGCTCGAGGACAGAGGGACGCAGTGGGTCACAGGAGGCAGTGCAGTGAACCCACACATAGCCTATGCAAACTTACGCAGTCCATTGCAGGGACTGCGCAAAGAAACACGCAGACAGGCACAGAGGGAAGCAGAGGCTAATCCGGGTGTCAGGAAATTATCGGGAGGAGCCGAGAATTCTGTCTCAGGTATTTTCAGATTTTATCTACCAGTGTATTCCTTGTAAAGATTCATTTGCTGAAGAATATTAATAAAACCCTCATCTGCTGCACCGGTTTTCCCGCATTGGGTTTTTCCGGGGACTTTTATCCAAAAATAGCTGTGTACATGTGATTGGTGCTTATGCTTATGTTCTTCACTGTTTACTTCTCTGCATATATAATTGTGAATGTTGCAATAGTATTTATTTTGAAGTTTACTGATATATTTTTGTAAATAACTTATTGAAGTAATAAGTAGGAGAAATAAATCTATCACTGAAACTGTAGATTTTCAGATTGAAAATTTCACATGGTATCAGAGCCAAAGATGCGTAACAAGAACGGAGAATCGACAAGTGAATAGAAATCTGACATTGCGGCAGCAGCTCAGAGGGGTTCACGCAATTCTCCAAAGAGGGAAAAAAGCATGATAGAACATATGGATCACGATGTTTATGTTTTTGGATCTATACTTGAAGAAGAATTTGCTTGTGTGTCAAGCACTGCTTCTCCGGAAGTCTGGTACACTGACAGTGGAGCTTCTGCTTATATGACAGGAGTGACGGAATGTTTTTCCGACTACCGAGAGGAGCAGATGAATTTTACAATAATCATGGGTAATAAAGCAAAATGCACCCCTATTGGAAGAGGTACCGTAGTATTTCAGACCGAGGCCGGAAATAAGCTTCGTGCCACTAATGTACTACATGTACGCAGGCTGGGGATGAACTTGCTCTCAGTGTCTCAACTTCAAAACTGAGGTTATGACATTTACTTTATTGGTAACAGGGTTTACGTCAAACATCCCAGTTAGAAGACGAAAGCACAGATCGGAGTAAGGAGCAACAAACTTTATAAGTTGCAACTCGAATCCCCAATGGCACTAATTGGCAGCACTGATGAAACGAACCTGAATGAACTATGGCACAAAAGAATGGGACATTTGCATCATGGGGCGTTAAAAGTTCTCAAGAAAGCTGTCACAAGAGTTCCAGAACTGAGCACCAAGCAAGGCGATGTCTGCAGAGGGTGCGTACTGGGTAGATATGCAAAGGCAGTGTATCAGAAAAGAAGAAATAGGGCCTGTTAACTCTCCTTGTTGCCTACACCTACCTACAATTTAGTGGAAAAATCCCTCAACCCCACAAGGTGTGGTTGTTGGCAAGGAATTCAGAGAAGGGGCTATCACCTACTCCCAACTCTCTTCGTTTAAGATACCTCCTAAGTTAGCTATGAGGGGTGGTCCCTAAAAGAAAAACTAAGTTGTAGATTTTTTGAGTTTTTTAGGAGAATTGTTAGAGTGAAATTGGATTACTTTTAAAAATTTACGAGCATTTTATAAGCAGCTCTACAATAATATCAAATCATTCAACCAGTGCCTTTAAATAAAGTGCTCATGAATAATGCTCAAAAGATGATAACACAATAATCGTGAAACGGAAACACAAGATGTCAGCACAAGATATTTGCAGGATAAAATGATTAAAGGATAACCAAATCTCAATATTTATACATATATTGTCATAGCTCGAAACAACAAAAAAAAATTAGATGTTGAAGATGAATTAAACTTTGCGAAATTAGAAAGTAAGCATCACACTACATGCATGAGATTAACAACCATAAAAAAGGAAATGTGATGAAGAGTGCTCTTGGTTCATTTTAGTTAAACTTTCTCTACAACAAATATTTCAATTCAACTCTTCAATCCCCAGACCTCACCATCTCCCGAATTATGTGGATCTCACAGTGAGGAGTCAATAGGGGAGTAGAGGGTCCCTAGAAGTCTATACAACCAACTTATGTTGGAGGTAAGTTTACATGAGTTGCTTGTGTGAAATGACAGGTTGATAAATCTCATTTAAATGATACATGCAAAATTTCCACAAGAAATGAGATGGTGCTTACTTGCAATAATAAAACAAACTTTGAGAGAAACAAATAAACGTATATGTATTGTAGCATTTTAATGGCAAGTGGAATGAAATAAGTTCTTATAAAAAAGGGTGCTTCAATGGTTCCTCAACATGCATGAAGCATAATCATTAAATCAAATGGAATTTTTCCAAACATGCGAATTGCTTACACATAAAAAAAAAAAAATTTCTCAAATTTGTAGCATTGGAGCTTGTTGACCACTCAAGTGGCACCTGATGATTATGAGAAGACTCCATGCCCAAGGATGAACCAAAGGACACTTGTACCATCAGATATCATTAGTTCAACAGAGTTTTTAAATTCTACTTCTTCTTATCATTTTCTTCTTTAGTCCTCAGATTCTGCAGCCCTAGGGGGATATTGTATAAATGTCACTAGCATGATGAATAAAGCCATGTAACAGGCCTAGGATGTTGAGACTCGATCAGCAAGCGAGTACACCTTGGAGTGTTTTTTTTACTTAGTTAATTATTCCTTCTTTTTAGCGGCGAATAATTTTCTAGGTTTTTTTCACTCATTGCATTACCCCAAAGCCAGGGTGACAGCTTGAAGGTTGAGCCCCTAACGCATCTTAGTGTCTAGATTCAATGTATATCACCATGCTAGGTCATCTTTGAAATTTTGCGGAATTTGATTAAGTCTAAGTAGGAATTTTTAATAATTAAAAATTTCCCGCAAGACGGACTATTTTAATTAATTTCTATGTAATGATGTAAATAAGTGGCCTTAGGAAATGACTGGGGCATGTGACCAGTCGAAATTCATCCTCAGAGACCCAGCATTATCCTAGGACCCACTTTGGGGGTCAAAAAGCGACTTATAGTCCCCCAAAAGCCGATTTTCCTGATGTCAGTAGCAAAAATGAGAAAAAATTCAAAAAAATTCAATAATTGGAAAAATTCAGAAATTTTTCCAAAGTCAAAATGAGTCAAATTTTGACATGGCAGATTCAGTGAGGGTCAAAGATGATGTGGCAACTAGGTAGGGCCCGCCACATGAACCACTACTCAAAAGTCAAAGGGAGTCAAAGGTTCCCATGTTGAGTTAAAGAGGCAATGTTGAAATATTATATATGGCTAAAGTTCAAATAATGTGATTTATTTCAACATGTTGGTACACATTAAAATTAGAGGAGGACAAAGTGAATGACATGGAAACCACTTCATCACCATAAGTGGGCCAAGTCAACATAAGTCAAAAGGGGCAATTACCCACTCAAAAGGTGAAAATCAACTTGAAAGTGTTTCACATAATCGTTGTTAAAGAATGAGTGGGGCCAAGACTGCCACATGGGACAGTTCTTGTCCCCCACTTAATTTCACTTGTCTCCCACTGATATCTACACACAACCAATCAGAATTAAGAGCTCAGATTAACATATGAGTTGGTGAAATACGTAGCAACAAGTTAAAGCTAATACGTGGGCATATCTAGCAGCCAGTTCATAGTTAAAAATAAATGTGTTGAATAGCAAGGGACTGCCATGAATTATATGGGAGTTAAACTCCCCCTTAGCTCCACTCATGCTCACACCTGGCAACAAAAAATGGCATGCTGGAATTTTCACAAGGGAATACACAGCAATTAGAGGCAGTCAGCCTAAGGGAACACGCAAGCCACTACAGTCAACACAGCCTCCAATTAAGCTTGCCACAATATCACGTAAAGAGGACTTTAGTCCACACGCAGCTCAAGAAAAGACAAGCGTATGTGACAGAAAATTAAACACAGGTTTGGAGGAAGTCTCCTCTCATCTCCACTTTTTTTCACACATGTACAACGCAGATTCTACAGGATAATGCACTCAACCAGTTAACTGATACGTTGATCCTCCTTAGTCTAATACGCTGCCATTTGGAGACTCATCTTATCACTAGGACTGAAAATTATGTGTCACTTATGTGATAGATTGATCATTGGGATTGGCTCTCATTTTTCTATTTAAATGAGCCTTGGGCTCTCATTGTAATCATGGTTTTACTAGCGATTGTGCTTGCGGAAGCGCTGCTGCTTTGTACACTTTCAGAAATATCAATAAATACTTTGAGGTTTCATTCATAAGGTGTGTATGAATTTACAGGTTAAGTTCCTTAGATCAAACACCAAAGGTCACCGCTCACAAATAGATCACAAATCAGTATACTAGTATATCACGTGGTTAAAGCCCTCGAAGAGAGAAAGAGTCCACAGCCTGAGCCAACACGGCCACTTCAGGAAATTTATTAATATAAAAAGAAAAGTTACATATGTTTCTCTCATAAATGGCTACCGGGCAAATGACCCTCCATGCTCTTTAAATAGAGATTATGGACCGATTGGGTGTTAAGCCATGAATCAAGTGTCATTAATACCGAGGAGAGAGTGAACCGTCGAATCACTACAAATAATGATCGTCGAATTATAAGTTACAAATGTACATAGTAAAGAAACACACTTTACCTAACTCTACACTAGACCAAGTTATACTTAACTATTTCATATGTGTCGGAATATCCTAACATCCCCCCTTAAGAACAACTTGGGATAGGATTGAAGGATTTACAAAGGTGACACAAAAGGAGCCTATTTCCTATGTGTCGAAATATCCTAACATCCCCCCTTAAGAACAACTGTCCTGAACTCCAACCATGGATCGAAGTTTGGTAAACTTCGCTTCTGTGAGAGCCTTTGTAAAGATATCTGCTACTTGATCATTTGTTGGACAATACTGCATTTCAAAAACACGATCATGAATGAGCTTTCTAATGAAGTGTATGTGGAGCTCAATGTGTTTCATACGCTGATGTTGAACTGGATCTTTACAACAGCATATGTTTCATAATGGGCCCTGATTTGATTTTGAATGCCAAAAACAGTATTTAGCTTTTTTAGGGCTTCATCTAGGGTGTCAATTTCAAGGATATGAAATCGAAGATCTTCAGCAATAGACATTCCTATCAACCCTCGTGCTTGATCTTGTTTATTTTCCCATTTAGCGGCTTTATCTTCATTGGAAGGTTTAGTTTCTTGTCCTGTGGCTATTCTATAAAGCCCTTTACTTCTAAGTAAATCTACCATGTGAGGTAGCCAATGGAAATAATTGGTGTTGTTAAGAATAATCGGGCATGCACTTTCCATTTAAAAAAATATATATTGAATCCGAAAAGAGCTGAAACTAACTGCTCTAATGGAAAGATCTCGAAAAATTAGGCCGATTAAAAAAAAACCGGCTCGAAAAACGGCTTCCGGATGAAGAATTTATGCCTTGTTGAAAAAACTGAGTTGTAGATGCCGAATAGTTACGGGAACAGTTTGAAATTTGATGATGAAGTTCTACTTCTGAAAAAAAATCCCACCCCTTTAACAAAAACTTTTTACAAAAAGAAGCTTGAGAAAGAGACTTGAACCCAAGACCTCTATTCTCATAAACTAACTTTACACCAAGTGAGCTAGTAAAAAGATTCTATAGTTGTTTGAAAGGAGGAAGGGGTTTTTTTTTTTACTCTTCAGTGTGCGTGCTTTTTTTTGCAAAAAAACACAAAATCCGCGCACAAAAAAAAAAGAAATGCAAGCCTTACGGCAAAACATTAGATTTTCGGTTAGCCTTACTGGCAACTATCTTTTTTTTTCGCTATTTCTGATTTCCCGAGATCGCACAAAGATGCAGGGAAAGAACATACGTAGCAAAAAAAATATCTTCTTCCTATTTCTAATTTGTCGAGATCGCACACAGTGCAGAGAAAAGAGCATACACAGGGAAGAGAGTATAGATCCGGCAAATAAATAAAAAATATAAACCGAAATAAACATAGGGAGATACTTTATTAAATATATTTGTTAAATAAGCAGAACTATTAACAAATATAACTGCAAAGAAGATACTTTATACCTCCATATCTAAACTGACATAACTTGGGCAACTAGAAACCTTTTTGCATGAAACGAAAGGGGTTCCTCACTGTAACAGACGCTCCAGACACAACAGAGCAGCTCTCCAGGCCCAAAAAAGTTCAAAAATAGTAGATCTAGAAAACGGCAGTCGCATGTAGTCAAACCGGCTTCGGATTTGGATCAACGACGGATGCGGCCCTCAAAATAGCTCTGATACCATGTAGGAATTTACAGGGTAAGTTCCTTAGATCAAACACCAAAGGTCACCGCTCATAAACAGATCACAATCAGTACACCAGTATATCACATGGTTAAAACCCTCGAAGAGGGAAACAGTTCACGGCCTGAGCCAACGCGGCCACTTTAGGCAATTTATTAATATAAAAAGAAAAGTTACATATGTTTCTCTCATAAACGGTTGCTGGACAAATCACCCTCTATGCTCTTTAAATAGAGATCATGGACCAATCGGGTGTTAAGCCATAGATCAAGTGTCGTTAATACCTAGGAGAGAGTGAACCCTCGGATCACTACAAATCGTGACCCTCGGATTATAAGTTACAAATGTACATAGTAAAGAAACACATTTTACCTAACTCTACACTAGACCAAGTTATACTTAACTATTTCCTATGTGTCGGAATATCCTAACAAGGTGTTCCTCCTTTTGGAGTGTGATGAATTGTTGATCATTGGTATAATTCCTTTTACTCATGTTTTGATCTAATTTGTTTCAATATATTCTTGTAGATTTGTTAATGTAGAGCTATATTACATTGACATTTGATTTAGGAGTATGCTCTAGGTATAGAACGCTCTAGTTGGTTTCAAATAAATCTCTAGAGTTTCTTATCATTGTTTATTGTTAGATCTATATGGAACTAATTATTGATTGAAGTTTTGTAGAGGGAACATCTTGTTGGGATCAAAGAATCAAGTGTTGGGGGAAGTATTTGGAGAAACCAACCCACTATTGATACATTCTCAAAGGAGCTCTCATTTGTTCTTTGAATCTTCAGTCTTATCTTACAGAGTGATTTTGGGACATAGCTTGTATACAAGCTGAATACTTCTAAATTTGAATATCTTTTAAAACATTATACTTCATTGCTTTCATTTTTTGTCTAAGAGTTTGAAGATAACTAAGTAAAGAGGAGCGTTTACTCGAACTCTTTGGCTTAGCCCTTTGTAATTTGTTTAGCATTATTTTTTAATTTTATCTGTCTAATATTTGATTGGTTTTGTAGCCCTCTTTCTGAACTTTTTCTTGTGATAGCTTGAGTGGACAACTACAAGAAATTACTAAGTTGTTGCAAGACCTTTGGGCTCTGAATTTCAAATTAGGAAGATAACTCTCACTCTTTGGTGGGCATAGAAGAGGCTTAGCTTTTCTTCTCCTATTGTAAAGTCTGAATTCTTTTGAGGCCTTTTTAGAAATTCTCATCGAGGAATAGTCTATGGTCTCAATTTTTATTTGTAAAGGCTTTCCTTGGTTTAGAAAATGCCTCATGGTCATTTCCTTCTTGTAAAATTAATAAAATTTATGTTTGCAGCATCAGAATGATTGAGGAACTTGAAGGTTTGCGTTTACTTGTATATATAAATTTTAAAGTTTACTATTGATTGGGGTTGTGATTGTGCAGGATCTCTCCATAAAATATTGCATGTTTGAAGTATGCTTCGATTGGTGGATATATCTGATTTAGTCGATTAGGAGAGATGAAGCATCTTAAGGCAAGATGCTTGGGAGGACATCTGGTCGGCGTATGTGTTGATGCCTAAATCCCGAAGTATGGAGAGTGGCGTTGGTCATGGATCTCTGACCTTGGATACACACCTAGATCCCTGGGTTGGTGGTAGAGCTTAAAAGTACCTATAGTGGCTAAAGCTTGAGTCCACCTTAGTCCCACCCGATTATAGTACCCTGGTTCGGTACCTATTCTGTATCGTTGCTTGTGTTGTGACTCTTCATATAATATATCATTTGAGATCTTCCATGTACCTTTGTATATATGTAATTATGAATACCTCCCTAGTTAAGAGGGACTGTGGAAGAATGTAACTAGTCTCGGTCTTCATAGTTGTATTTGAGTCATGATGTAATGTATTTATCAAAATAAAGAAAAAGAAATTTTATTATAAAATGAATTGACTTATTAAAGCATGGGTTTCATGCTTGGGTCAATGGTTCTTAGGTCAAAGCCTCCATTGTAGGCTTCTAGGGTTTATGTCAAGTGTCCTTGTCCATGTCATAATGTAAAAGACTCTTCTTGGGCTTCATCTATCAAGAAAGAAATTTATTTTAATGTAAGATAGGTTTTCTAGGTCTCCACCAAGTCGGCCTCAAGAAGGACAAGTTGTCCTCATCAAGGGAATTCGACCTCACACAAACACTATATAAAGGCAACAATTCAAATCATTTGGAGAACTCTCATTCATAAAGTTTGATATGCAATTTTTTGGGACAAGAAAAAGTGTGAAATTCAAGGGATAAAGAGAAAAGGGCTATCGAAGGAGGTCATTATCAAGCACAAGAAGACCATAGACCAAAATACCTTCCTCCTCCACCAAGTCAACCTTCCAATATGATTCAACAACCTTCAGTAGTCCCTTCTTGTCCAACAACTACAACCCAACAACAACCCAGAATTTCAGCCCCTAGCAACTCAGAATTCCAGCCTAGCTTTAGGACTATAGATTCAGGTCTTCTAGCAGCTCAACAAATTCATCATCTTAAGTCAAAATTCTCTCTCTCTCTCTCTCTCACATGTGAATTTTTTGAGCTGCTAGAAGACTTGAATCTATAGTCCTAAAGCTGGGCCAGATTTCTGAGTTGCTAGGGGCCGAAATTCTGGGTTGTTGTTGGGTTGTAGTTGTTGGACAAGAAGAGACTACTGAAGGTTGTTGAAACATATTGGAAGGTTGACTTGGTGGAGGAGGAAGGTATTTTGGTCTATGGTCTTTATCTATCTCAACTTGAATTTGCTAGTGGAAGAGTTTGACTAGGTTTGAGCCCTAGTTGAGTGCCTACATATGGTGTCATTGATCTTTGTGTTGTGTTTTGTGTAGAAATTTTAGGCTCAACTCCGGTTATCATTTTCTCCTTATCACTCCCATATAGTTAAATGCCCATTCCCATAAACATACATTCAACAAGATGGAAACGATAAATATTTCCGAAAACACAAATTCTGGAAATTTTACAGTGCTGAAAATTGCAGAAATAAAACATAGAAAAAATTTCAGCCACACACAGAAAATTAACACGCTGATTTTTGGTCAATATGACCCTGGAAAAACCCCCTACAACTCTAGGGGAAAACCAGTTTGAGAGCTCTTCTTTATTTCTGAATATTGCTTTTACAGTGAAACAGAAAAAACATAGCAAAAATTCCAGCAACCAAAATTACAGACTTATCTCGATTTACGTGCTTGAACTCTACCTTGGAAATTGTGCCAAATCAGCAACTTACAAAACATAAAATTTTATAGCATTAATGACAACAATAAATGTTGTACAGTAGCCTCGAAAAACGTGTCAGGACAGCTGTACGGAACTGTACAGATTTGTACAGCAACCCTCGAAATCTGTGCCCAAAAACTGCCTCGAAATCTACGCTGAATGCATCAAGCCAATTTCCTTCATCTTGAACTCTGAAGCAAGATCTCTCTTGCAGCCCTCTATGAGTCTCTCTGCACCTGTAATGACCAATTCATCCACATACAGCACTAGAATGAGAGGCTCCTCACCTACCACAATAAAGTATAGGTTCGGATCTGCATCACTCTTTATGAAACCCATCTCCTGCAAGAACGTATCAAGCCTGGAGTACCAAGCTCTAGGAGCTTGCTTTAGGCCATAAAGTTCCTTCTTCAGTCTGCAGACATGGGACTCCTTTCCATGCACATCAAAGCCCTGTGACTGCTCAATGTACACCTCCTCCTGTATCAAGCCATTGAGAAATGCGGTCTTCACATCCATCTAGTGGATCTTCCAACCTATCTCTGCTGCTATCGATATAATTGAGCGAATGGAAGTATATCGAGCCACGGGAGCAAAGGTCTCCTCATAGTCTACTCCCTCTACCTGGGAGAACCTTCTAGCCACAAATTGAGCCTTAAACTTCTAGATGTTGCCATCTGCAACATGCTTTATCTTGTAAAGCCATCTGGAAGTAACCACGAATTTCCCTTCAAGCCTCAACACCACTTCCCAAACATCATTCTTCATGATAGAAGAATACTCCTCCTACATGGCCTCGCTCCAGACCTGTTGGCTAGCTGCCTCCTCATAGCTAGAAGGCTCAGAGTGAACGATGCTACCAACCAATGCCATATAGCTACAGAACCGCTCAGGTGGTTTGCTCTCTCTAACCTGTCTCTTCTACCCAACAACAAATGTGGCCTCTCTTAAGGTATCCTAAAGCCACTTGGGCTTCCTCTTCTCTGAGCACACTTCTCCCACCGGAGTGAAAGAAATCCTCATCCTCATCAGAAGCCTGAACTCCTAAAGGACTGCCAACCGAACTCATGCCTGAACCTATGCCTGTAGATGTTGAAGTACCGTGTGAACTGTCCACCAATGGGCTACCCTGTGAACTGCCCTGCGGACTACTCTGCATGCTACCCAAAGCACCACCCATCTGACTCTGCGAGCCACTGCTCACTAATGGACATGACACCGTAATCGATGTACCTCCTGATCCCTATGACTGACTCAATTGCTCCTAAGGGTCTCGTTAATCCATATACTCTAACTCCCGTGACCTCCTGAAAGCCCTATCCTCCTCGAACTTCACATCTCGCCTGACAACAACTCTCCTCCGTGCAGGAATATAAATCCGAAAGGCTTTCGAGGTCTCACTGTAACCCACAAAGATGCCCTTCTCTGTAGTGGGATCTAGCTTGGTCCTCTTCTCCTTGAGAACATAGGAGTATGTAATGCACCCAAAGATACGAAAGTGACCAACATTAGGCTTCTTTCAAGAAAAAGCCTCCTCCGGAGTCACATGCCCCAAGGCATGATGTGGATTCTTGTTCTGCAAGTACAAAGCAGTGTTGCAGGCCTCTGCCCACAAAAACAACGGTAACCCCTGATCATGTAGCATGGCTTTGGCAGCCCCAACGATGGATCTATTCTTCCTCTTCGCAACCCCATTCTGCTGGGGGTTGTAAGGAACTATGAACTCCATCCCGATGCCTGCCTCCGCACAATAATCAACAAACTCACCAAGGATATACTCCCCTCCATTGTCTAACCTGAGGGACTTGATCTTCCGACCTGTCTGAGTCTCCACAAGAGCTCTGAACTCCTGAAACCACTTGAAGACCTCACTCTTGGTCTTCAAGAAATAAATCCAGGTCTTCCTAGAGTGATCATCAATGAATAAAACATCGTACCCATATCCAATCAAGGAAACATCCGACCGCTCACATCGTTATGAATCAAATCCAGAATCCCTGTCGATCTGTTGTCACTGCTGGGAAAAGGGGATTTGGAAAACTTCCCCATAGCACATCCTCTACATGTATCAAGGTGATCATAATTGAAATCTGGCACACCTATGGTGATCTCCCGCAATGTCCTCAAGGCCCCATGATACATGTGCCCCATCCTGCAGTGTCAAATCTCGCATAGCTATGAACTGCTAGCTCTGTTGCCGGTACTACTGCTCAATGCCATAAGGGGCTGAAATGAAAACTTGTACACCTTGGCATGGCGTACACCAATCACTCTAGCTGAATCAGCTGGAGTGCCCCTGGGATATATAAGCACATGTCCCCTCCTGAACAACACCTCATACCCTCTTTCCTCCAATGTTGAGATGGATATAAGGTTCTTCTTCATCCTTGGCACATATAGAACATCCGACACTTTCAAGGGAGGTTTGGGTTCCCTTTCAAATGTCAATGTCCCCACACCGACTGCTATAACAATGTTGTCATCTCAGAGTACTACCTCTATATCAGTGCCACTCTCTGAAAGCTCTGAGAAGTACTCATAGACTCCTGTCATATGACGGAAGCCCCACTGTCAACATACCAAATACCTAAAGATGCTCCACTAGTGGAGGGAAGTACACACTCCCTCTCAACCTGTATGGTAGGTGATCCTGCACTAGTGGACTCACAAGCTATGAACCCAAACTCCCGGTCAAAACTCTCCAAAAATTCCTCTATCTCTGTTAATGCTATCATGGTCTTGTCCCTTCCCTTCTTCTTCTTCTCCAGACAGACAACTGCATAGTGTCCCAACTTCTGACAATTCCAACATTTAACTTTGGAATAGCCCTTCTCCTTGTTCACCTACTTACCTTTACCTTTGCCTTTGTTGCCACCACCACTTGTGGAAGCTCGCTTCTTTCCTTTGCCCTTCTTGCCCCTTGCTAACAATGCTACATTGTCATCCTCCTCTACCTACTTGGCTGCCCCAAGATGGTTCTTCCTAATTTCATTCTGAGTGCAATCATCCCACAACCTCTCCCAAGTGTGAAGGTTCTCCCGTGCAACAATCCCATCTACAAAACTCTCCCATGTCTTGGGAAGACCATTCAATGTAATCTGCACCAACTCAGTGGGTGGAATGCTCTCTCCAACAGCAGTCAACTCATCTCTCACAGAAGTGATCTTTGTGAGGTATGCTATAACACCATCAATCTTAGCCATTTTAATGGCCTTCAGCTTATCCCTCAGGAACCATTTTTCTGTTTTCATTTGTGCTCTGGTAAAGATTGGTCAAGGATATCCACATCTCATGTGCATATGTCTTTCCTCTCACATGAGGAAGGACATGGTCGTTAACACCACCCAGAATCATGCTTTTTCCCTTTGCATTCTTCTTGTTAAAATCAGCTCGCTGAACAGGGTCAGCAGACGCTACTACTGGGTGTTGTGTGGTATGTAGCATTATGCCCCAGACTTCTGCCTCCTCAAAGATGCTTTGGATTCTCTCCCTCCATGCACTATAGTTTCTCTGTCCATTCAACCTATCGTCCACCCTCAAGCCCAAAGACATGCTTGCTGTCCTAACAAATTGAAGTTTTCAAATCTGTGGTAAAGGTTCAGTTTTCTGTGTGAAAATAGCTTGCTGTAAGTTTTCACTTGCTGTCTCAAACTGCACTTTTCAGCCACCCAAGCTCTGATACCATGTAGAAATTTTAGGCCCAACCCCGGTTATCAGTTTCTCCTTATCACTCCCATATAGTTAAATACCCATTCCCATAAACATACATTCGATAAGCTGAAAATGATAAATATTTCTGAAAACACAAATTCTGGAAATTTCACAGTGCTGGAAATTGAAGAAATAAAACACAAAAAGTATTTCAGCCACACAAAAAATTAACGCGTTGATTTTTGGTCAATATGACTCTGGAAAAACCCCCTACAACTCTTGGGGAAAACCAGTTTGAGAGCTTTTCTTTATTTCTGAATATTGCTTTTACAATGAAATAGAAAAAACACAGTAAAAATTCCCACAACCAAAAGTACAGACTTATCTCGATTTCCATGCTTGAACTCTGCCTCGGAAATTGTACCAAATCAGCAACTTACAAAACAAAAAATTTTACAGCATTAATGGCAGCAATAAATATTGTACGACAGCCTCAAAAAACGTGCGAGAACAGTTGTATGGAACTGTACAAATTTGTACAGCAACCCTCCTCGAAATCTGTGCCCAGAAACTGCCTCGAAATCTATGCCCAGAAACTGCCTCGAAATCTGCATTGACGCTGATGTCCTTTTTCTCATTTTTTGTGCCAAAAATATCAATTGTACTTCTCGATTTTCGTGCCCAGATTCTGCCTGGAACTCTATGCTTAATGTTGTTGTCCTCTTCCTCGATTTGTGTGCCTCCCTTTCTTGGAAACAGTGCCTCTCTCTTGCTGTACGAATTTCTGCCTTGGGATTTGTGCCAATAAGGTGTTGTACGGATTTGTTGAAGTATCCTTGCTGCTCTCCTCCAACTTCTCACTGCTCAGAAATTTCTCCTGCTCTCCTCTCTTTCTCTCAATTTGCTCATGAAAGACTGAATGACCTTTTGTCTTATTTTCCTCCTTTAACCTAACCCTAAGTGACTTTTGGGGAATCCCTAAATCCAATCGCTAAGATAGCTTTAGATCAAGGGCTGAGATTAAATGTGCAGTTTATTCTCACTTTCTAATTTTTAATTCACGCCACTTAGATAAAGACCCACTTAGCCTTTTATTTCCATAGTCACTTTTTCACTTTCTAATTTCACATTGACTTTAATAAAGTCACTTTAAAATTAGACTTAGTAACTTTATCACTTATAAAGTGACTTTTAAATTAGATTTGACTTTACCACTTATAAAGTCACTTTAGGAGAAAAGGAAAAATACATTTGGACACTTTCCCCTAGGCAAAAGATCAAAGCCTTAGGGAACCACTTGTCCTTTGGTACCCAAATTTTAAAATTTTTATGATTGATTGATGAAACAAAGATAAAAGAAGAAAATAATAAAGTTAATAAGAACACAAAGATATCACAAGTAATTATCAATATAAGAAAATATTTCTGTCTTTCCGATTTTATGACAAACAACCCTACTAGTTTGATGGGTAATGGTACCCTGAGAACATAGCTACCAACCTAATGAGAACTATGACTTCAAAATGAGAATGTTCGTGCCTAAAATCTGTTTTTATATCAAAAATACTAAAATTAGCCCCTAAATAAAAAAAATGGTTCCACCAATAGCATCCCCTTTTTTCTTGGGGTTAAAATTAAAATCTTTTGTAACCATGCCTTGTAATGTTGTTAACAAAACATTAAAATCAACCCCCGAATAAAAAATTGGTTCTATGAGTAGCACCTATACTTATTTAAAGTTGTGGCCTTAGCAACTAGTAATGTTACAACCAAATTCCTAAAATTAACCACAAATCAAAAAATGATCTTACAAATAGTTTTTTTTTGTGTGTTTGGACTCTGGAGTTAATACTTAAGTTTATTGAAACCATGGGCTTAACAACTTGTATCATTGAGACCAAAACCTTAAAATCAAGCACCAAATTAAAATAAAAAAGGAGTTGGTAGTAGTGCCTAGTGCCCTTTTTATTTTAAAATTAAAATTGCAATATTGTTGAAGTCATGGCTCTAAAATTCACATTGCAATAAAAATTATCCTAGTCACCTACACTCAACCATCACCTTCCACTTAAAGATTAAAAAAATATTTAGACACAATGAAAAACTAAAAAAACATGTAAAACAAACTTAGAATGTATATATATATATATATATATGTTGGACACCTAATCCTCTATGGGTAGGTGTGGAAGCCAAACTGTCAAAGAGGAATCTAAGTGACCTTGGAATGTGGAATCCAAGAGTCACGCCAATGTAATATAAATACACATCTAGGGTTAATAAAATGAAATCTCATGCTTATCTTTCTCTTTGTGTGTGTTCACCATGCCCGGTTTTAACATGGTATCAGAGCCATGATGAGTGGCCTTCTTCTTCCTCATTGTGAAACATAGGGTTGCGCTCTTCGTTGCCTTAAATAGCGTTGGTCCCTCCTGACAAACCGTTAGATTCTTTGCTCCCCAACGCTTAATCTGCTGTATAATACTGCTTTGTCTTCCATCAAACTGCTCCATGCAGAGCACTCCATACGCTGCTTTGCCTCTGCAGATTTGTTATTATGGTTTAAGCGTTTTTTAGTGATACCTGCTCAAGCGTTTTTTGCAGTAGTTACCTACGATTTTGCAGTCGGTTCGTGTATGAGATAGAGGCACATTAGATGCTCCATACCACCCTCCGCCACTGTATACACCGCTCCTCGGCTCCTCTTGTTCGCAGCACTCCCATATTACGGTGCGTGCCCCTCACCCTCTACACAACTTGCATTTATGCTCGGTTCAAAGTCCAATGCTAACCACTACACAACATACGCTCTCACCGCACTCCCTCACAACATTCCATCACGCCTAGAGGCTCTCCCATATCATTGTCATATACTCCATATTCGTTGTCCTGCAACTCTACGTTGAGCGTTGAAACAATGTTAAACTGATCAATTAATGTTGCATTTAAAGTATCTGGAGGTCGTGACTAATTCTTTCAGTGGTGGATGCTCTCTTGCAACCCGCATTCAAGGCTGGACCCTGTATTCAAATACATAGGCATGGACGTTCTACGTTGGCGTCT
This sequence comes from Pinus albicaulis, assembly GCA_034641835.2. NCBI lineage: Eukaryota > Viridiplantae > Streptophyta > Pinopsida > Pinales > Pinaceae > Pinus > Pinus albicaulis. The sequence continues at coordinate 1,823,289,175 of CM076580.1, forward strand.
TTGAAGACCGGTGTGGAGACTGTGCAACGAGCCATACCACTGTTGGTTGCCCTCTCGAAGCGATCCCTCCAACACCAACGTGCCCACTCCTCTCGCCCACTATAATATGCTCCCTCAACACCAAATCATCCCCATCTTCATCCTCGCTTCATTCCTCAAAATCCCATTCCCTTCTCTCTACATTGGGATAAACCGCTTGATCATCATTGAGGACTATTTGCAAATCATCCTCACTGTCACTATCCCATCCATTGTCTTCTTGTAAACCTTGACTCTCTGCAACAACCAAATCTGTTGGAGGTGTCAAATCCTGCCTCGCAAAAGATCCTTCGGCAACCCAGTTCTCTCCGTTACCTTCCCCGTCTTCCTCTATCTCATCATAATCTCTCGAGAGCCCTGGAATTGAAGTTGTCACACCATTCATCACCATGCCAAGACCTGTAATATCATCGTGTTGAGGAAGACCATTCTCCACTTCAAATTGAGACATTTTTGTTCACTGAGAGCTCAGTTGGTGCAAATGCCAAATCTCAGTCATTTTTCTCTTCCCAGTCCGTTTCGCACGCCACTAGCCCACTAGCTGGGTTTCCGGCATTCTCTTTATTCAACTCATCCTCGCGCTCCCCCATATTGATCTCTGTCTTCTCAACAATATCGACTTGAACGGAAGTTTGTGCATGAACCCCAACTTTGTCATTTTCTGAATAATTCCAGGCACCTTTCCTAGAGGACTGAGTTGCCATACTTCTTTTTCAAAGACTAGTCGATGGACCAAATGGTATGTTGACTAAATTGCTCGATACTCCTTTTTGAAGACTGGTTGATATATTGAATGACAGAGAAGAGGTTGTATACTTTGTGTACATATAGCAAAAGGAAGCAATTCTTATCGGAACGCTTATGCCAGTGCACAGTGATATTGCCCATATCTTATAAATGAAGCTAATGAAGGCCCACAAAGCACACACATAAAGTATTGGGGTTGTTAGTTGTTTAAGATATACAGTGTCTTTGTTATGTTTGTTATGTGGACATATTTAGCACTTTGGTGCCCGGAAGAAAATCCTCTGGTTGCATGTCTATGTCATATTTTCATAGTAGAGCAAGATTTGGAGAAGAGACCTAATTTGGAAAGGGAGGTATTTGTAGGTTGATACATTTTCTTTGTGCATTGATTATATGCACGTTGGTTCATTCATATGCCTCTTCCGTTCATTCATATATGAGTATATATGCTACCTAAGTTGGAACTATTTTGTTGTAAGTTGAATATCGCAGTGACATACATTGAACTGTGTGTGAGTATTGCATCTTCATCATAGTTGTGATCAGAAAATGGCCAAATTTCATGAAGTATTAGAGTTTATTCCAGCCTAGACTTATATATGCGTTATATCATTTTAGTCTTTGTATTACAACTGATATATTTTAACATTCAACAAGCTGGGATTTGTCTAGCCTTGCTAGAGTGTTGAGTCTTTATTTTGCTCAGAAAATGGCTCAAATTACTGAAGTATTAGAGTTCTTGAAAACTCTGATATGTTCCACTGATCATGATATAGTGAATATAAGCAAGAAATCCCTCTCTGATATTAGAACTTGCTTACATGCTCCACAAGAAAAGAACGAGTTTCTGCAACAAGAATTTCAACTTCAGCAAGAAAATTAAAACATAAGAGTCATCATTCTGAACTTGTTTCTGTTCAGAATATTGAGACGGACTCCCATCAACAGCAAGAATATAGAGTTGAGGTTGATTCACATTCAATGCCTAGTTCAAGCACAGATATGCATGCAGGTGTCGAAATTCAGCGTGCGCTTCCCAAGCCCATCATCAAACCTTGGGAAGAGCTTTTCGACAACAAGCACATAACAGGTCTTGGATATGACAAGGAGTTATCCTTTCATATTCCGGACTACTCCAAGCCCATAAAATTTCGGAGTGTCGGATTTCTTTATGACAATTCACCTTCAGCTGTTCCAGATCTTACTCCTCTTCCACAGCAACAACAACAGATTGAAAAATGCCAACACTGTGATCGAGTTGGCCATAGGAAAGATCATTGTTTCGATCTTCACCCATGCAAGCACTGTGTTCGGCACACCCATTCTTCACATAGATGCTTCAGAAACAAGCCTCTTGCAAGAACAAAGATTCATCTTGGATGGATCGCTTCTTGGCAATGGGCATCAATAGCCAAGAAAATGTTTAAGTCATATGTCAGAACTTGTTCTAAAATATTGAACAATCTTGCAATTGAGTTATTTCCATCATCTCACCTTGTACCTGACAAGGGGGGAAATGGTGGTCATCTACAAGCTTCGAAGCCACATCAAGTGAGCCTGAGCCACAACCTGTCATTCCAAATTCAGAGTTGTAGCCAGAGACACAGCAGTTCAAGCGAGCCTGAGCCACAATCTCTCATTCCAGATTTAGAGTTGTAACCAGAGACATAACAGTTCAAGAAAGCCTGAGCCACAATCTCTCATTCCAGATTCAAATTTGTAGCCAGTGACACAGATGCCCATGAGCATGCCTTTGGTTGGTGGTCATCCTTAAACCATCTATGCGAGGTTGATATTCTTCCTCCTCAAAGAATTTGGGATACTTCCTCCAGCAGAAGACTTCAGCTTCTTGCTAGTTTGGAAGAGTTCTAGGAAAGGCATAAAGCATTCTAGTGTTGGTGGTCATCCTTAAACCATCGCAGGTTGTAGACCTCCCTTCTTCTAGTTTGAAGGTCTCCCTCTTCAAAATTTGAGGAGCACTTCCTCTAGCAGAAGACCTCAGATTCTTGCCAGATTTGGAAGAGTTCGGAAACTGCACTAAGCATTCCAGTGTTGGTGGTCATCCTTAAACCACCTCTTTATGCCAGCATTTCAGAGAGCTCATTCAGCGTAAGTGTTGCCATGCATACTTTGCAGATTTGCACTACAGCTCTCTTCTTGGACTGACACATACCCCTTTGGATTAAGGGGGGTAATGTTGGACACCTAATCCTCTATGGGTAGGTGTGGAAGCCGAACAGTCAAAGAGGAGTCCAAGTGACCTTGGAATGTGGAATCCAAGAGTCACGCCAATGTAATATAAATACACATTTATGGTTAATAAAATGAAATCTCATGCTTATCTTTCTCCTTGTGTGTGTTCACCATGCCCGGTTTTAACAATATATATATGTGTGTGTGTGTGTGTGTGATTTTTTTATATTATTTTTAATTTATTAGATGTTTTTGCAATTCACTTTAGCTTAAAAAATAACTTTGAAAAAGCTAAAATGAATTATAAAAACTTTTTTTTTTGTAAGTTCAGCATTGGTGGAGATACATCATGGTCATATCCAAGAATAACACCCAAATAGGACGGTGAATTGAACAAATGACTTAACATCTAGAAGTGCCTTAACAGCGCACCCAATCACCATCTATCCAAGATCCCATAGATTAAAAAGAATATTAATAAATATAATATTTATATAAGTTTTACAGACATTTTAAAGATATTTTTATAATTTTTTATTTTATTCTTTTTATTATTCAATTTCTGTTTTAAATTCATTTTAATTTTTAAAAAATATGTCCCCGGGGTCTAGGATAGATGGTGATTGGGTGCGTTGTTAAGGCACTCCTAAATGTTAAGTCACTGGTTCAATTCTCTGCCCTATTCGAGTGTTATTCTTGGACATGACCATGATGTACCCTGACCAATGCCGAACTTAAAACAAAATAAAATTTAAAATCCATTTTTTTATTTTATCTTAATTTATTCTTTTAAAATTTTAGACCTTCTTAGTATCGGACACTCCTTGAAGGACATTATTACGGTTTGCATTGGCCCCTTCACAATGATAAATGATAAGGAAATATGTGCTCCCCCTTTTACCTCTACCCACATCACTGATTTTGAGTAGTGCTCCTTTCTTTCTACGGTTTAACTTTCCATGTCACCTTTCTCATATTCTTTTCTTCTTTAATCTGTATCGGTTCATATAGCATTTAGAAGTAACCTTAGCACTCCCAAGTTCGATGTTCACTGGTTGTATACTCAAGTCCAATTGACCTATTATTTGGTAATCTGTGGACATTAATAAAGTTATCTCATGTTCTCCAACATGATGATTCCACAAGTCAACCATCTGTTTCTTTAGTCATCAATATATGGAAATTCAAATTGTTTATTACTAACTACAAGAACAAAACGAAAAAAAGTGAATAGGTACTAAGGTTAACTTCATAATTTCATCTTTTCACCCAAGAAAATGATCATTGTAGAATTTTTGTAAGGAAATTCACAGAGTGCAGAGAAGAGGTCAGAAAAAGAATATTTTTATGCAAACAATTTTATATCATTGTTTATATTTTTAGTCTAAAGGACCATCTGACTTAAAGAACATTAAATCAAATCAACTCAAATTCAAATTCAAACATAAAGTACAGACTTAGGGTTGTCACGAGTTGAGCTGTAGATTCCATCCAGTCGTAGAAGTTCTGATCGTACTTTACTTGAAACACCATCAGCTCCAATTAAAAGATCAAATTCAACTTCAATTTCATCCAGCTTAGTCTTTCCTGAGAAATAAGAAATAACTTCATATAAATATATATCTTAACATACCTATTTTATAGCTAAATTATCCATGAGATTACATACTAACTTGCTATGGAAACACAAAATTGAAAACAGAACCCGGTCCAAACAACAGTCCATGCAAATGCAACACCAGTGTATATTTTGAGCTCACCATCCACATTATTTTCCACCTCGTTGGTGTAATTTTGATTGCGGAAAAATTTGGCTGTGCTTTTTGTATCCTCAATTGTAGAAATTTCCCACCCAAAATAAACAGAGAGATTTTCAGAAGACCTGAAACAAACCACATCTAGTTTCTATGAGAAATACGGTTTTCTGCTACATATACAGCAATAATGATTTAATGCCATAGTTTCTGTAATTTTTCATTTTTCCAGCATCATATATCATACATTATATATAGCTGCAATATTTAGAAATCGCTCAATTTTGCTGCCATATAGAGCTTTGTTCAAACCAACCCTGCTTTCATTCCATTCAATATCTACTTATAGATTTTTAGAAAATTGGATATTACTCCAGATTTGATTTCCAATTTTAGAAGTGTTTACCTTTCAAGAAGACTTTGCTGCAAAAATGCCACTAATCCATTTCGGCTTGCAATAGAGCTTTGTATGCCAGGTCCACTGTAGTAATCCACTTTCATCTAAAGTCAAAAGAATATCAAGGGAAATCAGATTAAAACAAATTACTGCTGATCTTTGCATATATTGTTTTAGATGTGTAATGGTTTTTCCCATTGTATCTGAAAGAAGAACAAAACTCTAAGAAATAGAGGGAGATTGGAAAGAATATTTTTTGGATAATATTAGCCCAAATTTTTATTTAAAGTTATTTTATCTTTTGGTCTATGTTACCACTCAAACTAGCAGGGGTCCTAAAATGGGATCCTTAAAGGGCTGCCACTAGGTCAAAGGCAACAATGGAGCAATAGCCCATTGTCACCTCGGCTAAGCTCCCTACTCTTTGCGGACTTTCACCGATGGGAGGAGACCCATTATAATAAGGATCAAGAAATTGAATGGATCAATGATAGGATGACAGGTGATCCTAAAAGCCTATTCACAAGAGAGGCTCAGATACATGGCCTACTTTCCTTGAAAGCAAGGTGAAATGCTCTCTAGGAAGAGCTTTGGGGAATTCGAAGAGCTAGGGTTTGAGTATATGACTTGTCAAGAAGATTCTTAGCTCCTAAAATCCTTGTGGAAACTTGGCTTCCAACTGGTCTCTGTGAAATTGGCTTCAATAAGTTGTGGGACCACACGGGACCAAGTGGACCCGAAGTTAGGTCAAAGGAACGGGGTTGAACAACAAATGATGTGCTTGACCTAATCAGGGAGGAGAAGGGGATCAAAGAAGAAATTTTCAATGAAAGGTAATGCAATGATCACAGTGAGGTTTCTAGCCAAGGGAAACCTAGGGCAAGAAATGGTCCTCGAGCTAGGGCTTGCATTATCTTGAGATCCCACTGTCGGATTTGCTTGAAATTTGGAGGGCCTCTAGAGCAAACTCCAACGCAGTTGTGGACCAAAAATCGAAGCATTTGGATGCCTAGATTGTGAGAAAAGTGATTCCCTAGGTGACCTATGTAGGTTAGGCCTAGAAGGAAAGAGAGAAGGTGAGAAAAATATGCTTTAAGGTGATCACCAGTGGAAGATCAGTGCCTTTCTCTTTGGGAGAGATGGAGTCATGGATAAATTAGGGTATGGCTCGATTTCAAATTATCAAGGAGGCTTTAAGGTCTTTATACTTCGTTTAGCATGATTCAATGACTTATCGGGAGAAAGTTATTCCTAGGAACATTCATTCATTCATTGCATGGCCCAATCATGATACAACACCATTTAGAAACTTAATTTCCACAACCTCGTATAAATCGATGCAATAAATAAGCCCTATAATAGCGAAATTCCCAGCCGCAACAAAATTACATAATGATAATAGCAGTAAAAAGGTACTTACATGCATGAAGAATATATCCAATCATTAAATTTTCCAACAAGAGAACCTCCAAGACACGGAAGTTTTAACCGGACATCAAAATTCCATTCATCCAAAAATATTCCTCCTCCAAAGTGTACGAAATTCTTACAAGAGCTAAGGATCAATCCAAGTGATGATGCTAAAATGAATTCACATTACTTGTATTTATACACTTCTAATGAGTTCGATTTATCTAATTAGGATTACATTAACCCCTAAAATACAATAATGTGAAAATAACTAACTTTTGGTGACAAGCACACCAAACTAGCTCATAAACAAAAGAATAAGCCTCTCAAGAGGTCGAATGATGAATAATAAATGTCGTTGGGCCTTCTAAGAAGCCTGATGAAGCCCATAAGTGCCATAATGATGAATAGGACTCCCCAAAGTAGTGGACAAAGGGGTGGTCCCTTGTTCTCCAAATAATAAACCTGTGGTGCTTCCAATGGGTGTGGGGGCACATAAGTAACCTCATGGGTATCCAAGTAGATCGAAGATGCCTGTAGAACCTCTATAAGGGCTCAAATGATGATGTAAGTGATGCCACATCAGCATACAAGTCTTGGGTCATCTGCCAAGTGTATGGTACAACTGTGGGGCTGGATGGGCATGGTGAACCAGGTGCATCTTCCTCATCCAATAGGTGAATCTCGAGCAGTCTCTGAACATCGCTGGGGATCCATGGAATGTTTTCTACTGTTGTGGAGGCCCATGGCTCTCTACACACCCTACATGTGCCAATGTAGCCCTATGAAGAGTTAGGACCCCGTATAGAGAGACCAAACCCAAGATGGAGACAATCTGTAATGTTCCATAAGATCCAATGCGTCCCCTAGCCTTCCAATACAAAAATTCATTTAAGTAAATTGAGTTAAAGAGCTTACAAACCATGGACAACAGGTGGGCACCTCATAATGGCATGCCCTTCCATAGTAGGCTTTAGCATGTGCTAATGTGTAATATTCCCAATTAGCAGCAGCTAATTGGTAATATTGATTTTGGCCGGTTTTTCTTTTCTTAAGTCAGTTAATAAAGTGGGTGATGAGACACATAGCCTACACTTAGGAAATAATTATTCCCTAAAGTCACTTGAGCACATATTTACTTGACATCGTGGGGCCCATGAGGGTGAAGTGGCAGCATGAGGGAAGAGGCAGCGTGGGCAACGTGGGGCCATGACAGCGCAGGGAGAGAGGGACAGCACAATTTGGTGGGGCCCGGATGAGAGCAAGGCTCTCAAAGCATAAAAAGGGGTAGAGGCTCCTCATTCTCTCATTCTATTATGCATCTCTGATTTCTTTCTTTTGACATTGAGCACGTTTTTGCTGTTGAACGAAGTCTGCAAGTGTTGTTCAACACACTAGGTGTCTCCGAACGGAGATCCCAACCTCAGCCCCGGGGGACTTCGAGTGCCTGCTCTGGTGAGGATTTCTATCCATCATTTTGCAGGAGGGAGCCATAGCATCTTCAGCCAGGATTACACATTTGCTTGGACAATGCAGTCTCTTGGGGGGATCATGTAGTTTGTGGTGGAGGCAGTTCCAAGAGTGAGGATATATCAAGGATTTCAGCCCGAGGAGAGTGAGAAGGGATCAGCCCTTCATTATTCATCATTTTGATACAGGAGGAGGCCATCATTTGCATAGGATCATACAGGGCCAGCGTATTTCACTGGGATAGAGTTATTTCCCAAGGGAGGTCAAATTCTGGGGTCATCCATTCCGGGATTCCTTTCTGGGCTTTTCTGGGTTATTGGAGGAGAGTTCATTCCCAGAGTTTCACATTTTTCTGAGCAGGGGAACAACCCCAAAGAACCATCCCATTTCAGCAGTAGCAGCAGTCCTACAGCAGCAGCATTTTGGAGATTACGCAATCCTTGACAGAGCAGTCATTCATTACGCATTTCTGAGAGTATTCCCAGCTTGCCCTGTGCAAGCCAAGGTGCCATCATTATGATCACCTTTGTACTCATTGTTATCTTTCAGTTATATAATAAAATGCCTCAGCGTTTCTCCATATTTTGCATTATTTGTGTGATGTCTCTCTATTTGATGTAGATGACTGCTTATGTTTCTTTTTATTAATGTTTATTTCTATTCGGAATATTACAGTGGTATCAGAGCTCATAGACTTGGCTCAGCCTGTGGAGCAGATTAGTGTATAACACCAGCAAGAAAACCATATATCACTTACCGGGGAAGGAAGTACAAGGATCAAGAGCGGAGGCTTGAGGCCACCTTTGGAGAGGGAGATTGCGTTCCAGTAGTGGACACAGAGGAGGAAGAACCAATGGCAGAGGAGAAAGATGAAGGGAGGGAGTTTGGGCAACTCCTCCTAAAGTTTGTACAGGAGCTATCGAGGAGGATCGAAGAGATGGGGCAGAAGTTTACCGTAGACCAAAGACAGCGTGAAACCCCAAGGGGTGTTCACATCAGAGAAGGGTTCGGCACTTCCCACCATTTGCAGGCGCAGCTCACAGCGCAGCAGGTTGTGTCACTTACTCCCCCACATTCCATGATGCCCACATTTCTAACTGCAGGCAATGGAACGGGAGCACCTCAAGAACCGGAGCCGGTTCATATGGGGGATTATTTTGCCGAGTATCAGTCCTATGGGCGAGAGTTTGGTGAAGCTCTCACTTTCCATGATTTTGTTCAGCTCAAGAAGGACAGCCGACCCCGTAACCAGAACAAAGGGGGTAGATACACATAGGATGGGGACGTACAGCGTACAATGGGCAAGTTTTTCTTGCCAACATTTAACGGGTCCTCAAAATTTTCAGCAAAGGCTTGGGTGGAGAAGCTGGATATTTATTTCCAGCTCAATCAGATGGCAGAGGGAGAGGCCATCAAGGTGGCAACGCTGCACCTTGAGGGAGAGGCCCACGATTAGTGGTTCCACAAGATGGCCACGCTGGGTCACTCAGCAGTGACAGCGTATGCGAAGTTTACACGGAGACTGGTAGAGTGATTTGACCGAAGAGATCCGGAAGAGCACTTTGTTGAGTTGACCAAGCTCAAGCAGACCGAGAACCCGAAAACCTACATTTCCGAGTTCTTGAGGCTTTCGGTGATGGTGCCCGACTCGTCCTCAGCCAGGATGATCTACATGTTTGTTGATGGGTTGGCAGAACCTCTGCGTGGATTATTCATTTCCACGAGGCCTGCTACACTTCATGATGCAGTTGGGAGGACCAAGGATTTGCAGGATGCTCTACCCAAGACCAGAGCTCCTTTCCCCCAGAGACCGGGATTTCAGCCTAAGGGGAAGGACACGAGGGTTCCACCTCCGAAGGGGAATCAAGGCCGAGGGCCTTTGGACGATGATACCTGGAGAGAATTGAGACGGAGGAAGCTATGCTTCACATGCTAGGAGCCATGGGCACCGGGTCATCGATAAGCCACAGGGAAGGCACATTACATAGAGGTCTTCTCCGACAGTGGGGGAGAAGAAGATGCCTATGAGGAGATAGAGGAAGAGGCCAGCGCTGTAGTGCAGAGAGGGGATCATCCACCGCCTCCTCCGCCAGGAGTAGGAGGAGCAACGTTTGCACCCACGGGAGGAGTCCTTTCATCTTTGCGAGGGGTTCTGAAGTATTTGACACTGCGTGTCCAAGGCACCGTTCAGGGATAGTGTGTTTCAGTTCTGGTAGATAGTGGGGCCACTCAACTTTATTGATGCCCAACTGGTAGAGAGGAGGGGCATACAGACAAAGCGCTTTGATGGCTTCTCAGTACTAGTACTAGGTGCCAGAACTATGCAGTGTGTGAGATATGTTCCGACATTAGCAGTGACCATGGGGACCTATACTATGACAAATCATTTTTTTGTGGTCTACATTCCAGACACCAACGTGGTGCTGGGAGTGCAGTGGTTGATCACGCTGGGGAAGTTCACCACAGACTAGGAAACTTTGGAGATAGAGTGGACGAACAAGAAGAGTGGTAAGCATGTGATGATCAAAGGCATGCATACATATCCTATACAAACAGTTTCGGCACATCCGATGGAGGTAGACTTCCGGAAGGGAGACATAGAGTGGGTAGTAGAGCTGCGTAATTCAGAGGCAGGGGCCACAAGGCAGGCAGTTCACCCATATGTGCAGTCAATATTGGACAGGTACTCCACAGTTTTTGGGGATATACCACCAGGAAATCCACCGGACCGGGGGTTTGAGCATACCATCGAGCTGGAGCAGGGGATTCAAGCTGTGATCACCACAACCTATAGGCATCCCAAAGCCTACAGGGATGAGATTGAGAGAGCCATTCATGAGCTCTTAGCACTAGGACACATCCGACCCAGTACTAGCCCATTTGCTTCTTCTGTTGTATTGGTGAAGAAGAATAGCACACTGAAGATGTGCATCGACTACATAGCTCTCAACAAGAAGACGATGAAGAACACACTGACGATGTGCATCAACTACATAGCTCTCAACAAGAAGATGATGAAGAACCGATACCCCATTGATGGGTGTCAGTTTTGCACTTATTTCCTACATTTGTTTCCCCTATTTCACCTCATGACTATAACCATTGGGACTATCTTTGCCTCTTTTCTCTACCATTCTATCTTAACTTTGTTGGCAATATGATGCAGAGTGTTGTCCTTGATGGCAACCCACTTGATGAAGATGATGGCAACCTACTTGATGAAGTTGTTCTTGATGCTTGATGAGTTTATTAATGATGTAAATCTGATGTTCTACAAGTAGCTCAAAAGTACCAGAGAAAGAAATATCAGTAAGGGACAGAACAATGATGTAAAGTGTGTATCACAAAGAATACGCGGGTTTGTTTAGGAGAAGTAGCGTATGCACGTGGAAAAGTACGTGCCAAGTCGCGTATGCCTAATTGCGCTCTAAATTTGTAAAACCAGGGGACTTTACCATGGTATTGACCCATTGTATTGAGCGCTTGAATATCTAATTGATCCTGTCCAGGAATACCATTAGAAGTTGTGTGGTTTTGGCTCATGGTATTGACCAAGGCTAAACCTATATAAGGAGAAGAAATTCATAGTGCAAGTGTGTGCGTGAGTCTGGGTTTGAATGAATACTTCACTCTGAAGTATGTTTGAATGGAAAAGGTAACAGTTTGATGATAGATCTGATTCTATGATGCACCTATGAAGAAAATGATGAAGAGGGATCTCTAGATCTGAAATGTATATGTATTTTCTAGATCTATTTATGGAATGATTAGCTCTTTGATCTGGCGAATCTGAGCTGAAGTAAAGAATGAAGATCTGAGCTGTTTACCTGTTTTGGAGAGTTGCACTGCCCTAAAATGTCTGAAGATCCATACACAGGTTCGTCGAGGAGAAAGTGCGTATATACGCGGCTTGTATTCAGCAAAAGCGCGTATGGGAATTGAAGTCAGCTCTGAAATGTGTGCAGATGTATACGCAGATTGGTATTTTAGAAAGCGCGTATATACGCAGGATCAATGAAAGGAAAGCGCGTATGAAAACTAGGGTTTGCTGAAGTATGTGGTATGAAATGTCTGATTTTTTCTGCTGTATTACTGCTATCTGTCTATGTTGTATTCATACAGATTTGGGTTTTCTGAATATTGATTTTGTTGCTGACTATGTTGAGAAAAGATCAAGTTGTTGATTGATTGGTGGATGATTCATTGAATGAATTGATAAGGGTATAAGTTTCAGTTTGATGTATGATTGGCTTAAATGTGTGGAGTGGGTCCAGTCTGAAAATATGATGAAAAGTGGCCTGCAAGTTGTGATCTATTGAAGTTATTAGATCCAGTATGAAAATTGATGAAACGTGGTCCATGGTGGTGCTGAGGGTTGTAGCCTTCAGTCAGGGGGTTGTAGCTCCCTTCCAAGTGAGGCTGGTAAACGAGAGCAGGGGGTTGTAGCTCCCTTCCAGGAGAGGTTGGTAAACGAGAGCAGGGGGTCGTAGCTCCCTTCCAGGAGAGGCTGATAAACGAGAGCAGGGGGTTGTAGCTCCCTTCCAGGAGAAGTTGGTAAACGAGAGAAGGTTGTAGCCTTCTATAGGTGGGTGCCTGCGTGCTGGTATGAGTCTGCGCCAGTACATGGTTGTAACATGTTTTCTTTATATAATAAATATTGAAGACTGAGATGACGGCAGCGGTGGTTTTCTCCCGACTTGGGTTTCCACCTTAAACCCTGGTGTTCCTGTGTGATGGTTTATTCTGTTATTACTGCACATGCTTACTGTTATCTAATCATCAGAAGAATGAATGTTGCATAGATCTAAGTAAAGAATTAATGACATAATAAGATCTCTGTATATACGCGAGTTTTATGAAGGATATCCGCGTGTATACGCGAGTTGGGCTCAGTAAAGTAGCGTATGGGTTTTAGAGAAAGAAAAAGTAAAAAGATTTGAGTATGCTCTAAATACTGATTCACCCCCCCCCCTCTCAGTATTTTTCTCAACAAACTTGTGCTGTTTCACCTTATTTTCATTACCTTGCCATTTCATCAATTACTATGATGTATCGTGTCATTTTTATGACTAACTGAGGATGAATGTTTGGAGAAGATCTATGGTCTTTTGTGTTGAGATTTTGTGTATTTAGGGTAGCATCAGTGGTGCTCTAGGTCCCAAATTTTGAGGAAGGACTAGAGTTCACCTGATCTACAAGACCCAGAAATGGATTTGGGAAATTTCATCTGGTTTAGGAGATATTAAATTAATTAATTATTTTAATGTATTTCCTAAATTGAAACTTAGGAAATAAAACAATTAAAGTGAATTTAATTAAACATGTGATGAATTGTCTTAAGTCGCACGGATCAAGCTTTCTTTTAATCTTAGCCATTGATTAAAAATTTAATCTTGGTAGTTGATTTGTCAACGAGAAAAGTATAAAAGAAAGACTTGTTAATCAAGGTTGTCATTGATGTCAATAGCTGAGATGGCAAATATTCTTGTAATGTCAATGAATGTCATGCAATCCCTAGGTGCTAAGGATGCCATCAATGAAGAGGTCAATCAATGAAGATGTCAAGCCACTAATGAATAAGTCTTGCCTGAACAAGTCCTTGAACTAACTATAAAGGTGCCAAGTGTCAATCATGTACCTTGTTTGGTAACCTACAAGATTACACTTGATGATGTCATTCAATGAAGGTCTTGATGGCATGGTTGGAAACTATATGATGACATGAAGGACTTGAAGAACACTTGATGGCATATGATGACATTTTTGGAAGATCTCATTTAATGATCTAGATGGTGGGTGGAAGACTCTTTGAAGATCTCCATATGGAAAATTATGGATTCACTATCATGGTGACTTTGTTGGATATTCTCATGATGACTGTCCCAATCACTCCTCATTCTGTCCCAAATATTTTCTGCACTAAATTTCAATCATTAAAAAATAATTTTCACTACCCTAGAGGCAGCTTCTCAATTTGACTCCTGTACCATTTTTTAGGGCATAATTTTGCCTTTCTAATGAGCCCTTACAAGCGCCAAAACTCCAAATAGTTTGTGAGAAATTGAATTTATAAGTTAGAAAATTTATTATTTTTCACCAGCCGACCTAAGCCGACTTGTACGCTCATGTCCCTTGGCCAATAGATGTGTCTTTTCGTCTATAATCAAAACCAGTATATATTGGAGTCCGAACTGCTCATTTCAACATTATTTTTGGTGAGAATTTCAGAGATAATACAGTGAGATGACAGATAAGTAAAAGAGGCTGAGAAGGATATATTTGGGCAAATACTTTTTGTGTCTGGGATACCTTAAACTGAAATTACAGCAGTGTGGTGGACTATGACAATTCTAATATATTGCAGACCTGGGATTATCCACTTCCTTTTTCTTTTCTCGGACTGTTGTAGACTGTGTGAACAGCTTGCACTAGTCATCTTTTTAAAACTCGGACCTGAAGTAGTACACTGTCATACTGTGGTAGCTGAAGCTTACTTCGGCCTCTTCTAAGGCATGTTTTGAAGCAGACAGTTGAACCCTTTTAGGACTGTTTTCGCGGTGATTCCAAAGGCATATCCGAGTTGTTCTTGAAGCATGGTTTGGTGGATTTGTGGATAAGTTTGTTAAGGCCTGATTCAGCCCTCTTTTGTGACAGTGCTAAGGACAACTTTCAGATCTTTATTTGAGACTTATTTCAAGGCGTGAATGGTAGTCCTGAAGTGTAATTTTGGGCTGTCTTATGGAAGCATCTTGCTGAACTTGAAGCAGCTGGTTGAGCAGAACTGGAGCAGCCCTTTAAGAACCTTTGTGTTGACTTGTAGCAAAACTTGGAGCACCTTTGATGTCACACTTTGGAGCAGCATTGTTTGAAGCAACCTATCCTATTGAATAAGATCTTTTGGAGCATTCCCAAGGTTACAAGTTTTAAACATCAGTTGGGAATTTGCAGCAGTGTTTCAACATCCTTTTTTGAATACCTAAGATAGATTCAGAAGCAAAAATAATTCCTTGGAGCAATATTACTGAAGTTTGTTGAAACACTTCTTTTAGAGAAGCCTATTGAAGATATCTTGAAGGAACGTTGTCTTGAAGATCTCTTTGGAGCACATTAACATCACTCTTGGAGCACCTTGTGAAGACACTCTTGAAGAATCCTGAAAGACATCTTGGAGTAACTTGAAGACATATTGAAGATCTTGTGGAGATAATGTTGAAGACAATGATGCATTGATGAATCCATCATGAGGTAACTTGGAGAAATTGTTTGGATACGATGAAGAGCAGTGGTGACGCCTTCTACGAAGAAAAGCTTGTCATTGATGACGTGATGTGTAGATTACAGTGAAGAGTAAGCTGAAGATTGTCAGGGTTCGACATTGGGAGTCGTAAGTATAACCAAATATATCTTGACGAAATGAAGCATGACGTTGGAGCCTCATAGAGACAAGGTTGGTGCCTTGGAAGATAGGGTTGGAGCCCTAGAGGATAGGAGTCCTCAAGAGACCAGGTTGGAGCCTGTACCAGATATAGGGTTGGAGCCCTTGAGGTTGGTGCCTCAGAATTGACAAGGTTGGAGCCTTGGAAGTCCAAGTCGGTGCTTGGCAAATAAAGGTTGGAGCCTCGTGAAGTCCAAGTTGGTGCTTGGCAAAGTACAGGTTGGAGCCTGGTGGATTGAAGATTGGTGTCTTCATCTAGGGTTGGAGACCCACATATATTGTACTTGATTTATTGTACAGAAGAAATTAATAAAAGAATTTATTCTTATTGTTCATTTTGTGTTTTAAATATAAGTGATCTAACTGGTAAAACTAACAATTGAAAAGAAACACTGATTCACCCCTCTCTCAGTATTTCCAACAAGGCTTAGGGTCATTTGTAACACACACAGAGGCAGAGCACTGAAGCTAACCTGAGATTCTAGGGCAGGGTTGCTAAGAATTCTCAAGTGTTTTAGTTGCAGAGAGGGGAATTTAGACCAAGGGGATGATCTGATCTCGGGGTCTAGAATACACAAGAAGAGATCAGGAAAGACAACACAGAGGAAGGCAGCAGCAGCAGCAATAGCAGCAGCAGACAACAGCAGCAGCAGACGGCAGCAGCAGCAGACGGCAGCAGCAACAGTAGTAGCAAGGACAGCATGATTTTCAAGAAACCCTTTAGCGGTTACGCAGAGACCCTTAGGGGCAGCGTAGTGACTGTGTCCCCCAGACTGGGGTAACGCAGTCCCTTCCATTGATAGCGCTGAGCATTTGGAGGCCTTCAGAGGCTAACGCAATGTCTTTCAGGGGCAAATCTGGGGTTTGTAGGCCTAGATCTGGCTGAGTTCTGTAAATCTCGTTTGAAGGTGTGGATCAGTTAGTATTGTTGGTCTTAGATTAGCCAGGTGTTACAGATCTAGAGTTTTCTCTGTAGGATTTTCCAGATCTGGAACCCAGAGTTGTGTATTTAGAAATATTCTTGATAATAGAGCCCTCCAGCAGCCAGAGACCGATTTTCCCACATTGGGTTTTTTCCGGGGACAGTTTGTCCAGAAATAACTATGTCACTTTGTCTATGTGTGCATGTGCTCATTCTGGATCTGAATTGGTAGAGATCTGTTATGTGTTTTGCTTTGATGTTAACTTGAATTTATTAAGTTGATAACTTGTATATGTAGGGGAAGCTTAACCGGATTAACAGAAATAATTCTGCATAAGAATTAAGATTGAGAAATTTCTACATTTTGTTGTCTTTCCAGATGTTATTTGTAGCACAAAAGATCTAGAGCATAAGGCGTACAGTAGCAGTTAAAGGTGTGATGTTACAGTGAGCTATTACACCACGGCGTTGTTACACCATGATGTTACTGTAATATCCCCAACGGGAAATAGACAGTAATACACAGAAATACAAACATGCAACTATATAGGAAAAATGCCGAAACTAGAATATAGAGCAAGTACACATAAAAATGCCGGAAATGCTAAGCCATTTTATTAATCTGAGAATATAATGAGATACAATGGATAATCAGAATAAATGCACCTATCCTTGCTCAAGGCAAGTGAAGAACCCTCTCAGAAAAACAGGAAATGGCTGCTACAAGAACTGCATCCCAGCTGCTGGAAGAAACTGTCGTAAACTGCTGCTGCTGGAATGAACTGAAGCTAGGGGCTGACCCCCTTGCCGGAATGAGCTGAAAATCGGCGGATCACCTGAACTCACCACCCCGGACAAAACCCAGAAACCATATACAAAACAGACCACCTCCGAAAATCACCCCCAGAAACCCTCCTCCTAGAAAAACGTTGTCCCTCCAAGGACTGCGCAGACACCAACTGAAATAGACTAAAATGGGGCCACAACTCCTCAGGAAAATCTCCCACTGATAAATGGGGCCACAACAAGCAGACTAACTAGCTGATGCTCCCCACCGATACTGCAAAATGTGCCTGGGTCCCACTGAAACCTCTCTGTCTCCTGCATCACCCTGATACGAAGGGATATCTCGATGCCAGGATCCCAAACTGGCCTCTCACAGTACCAGCCAACCAATAGTCCTCCCGGATCCCATCGCCACTGTGGCCAATAATCGCACAAGTCCCACAGCTCGGACTGTGCACTGCCTCTGGCTATGACCAATGCTCTAAGAGGTGAAGACCACCAACAAGCATCAATGCTCCCGGGCTCCTGCTGCTCTATACCTGTAGCTGCATATGCTACCCCTCCAACTGCATACCAACTCATCACCTCTCTCCAATCCAAGTTGTGACTCAATCCCATGCTGATCCTGCTCTCCTGAAATCGGGATGGAGTGTTGAAGAAACGATGTCCTGTGCCGCCCTGCCAGCTGGAATCTATAACCTCTGTTATGTCCAAGGGCCCCTGCTCGACTGTGCTCCCTACGAAGAATACCGTACCATCTAGAGGGTACCAACTCATGATCTCTCGCCAGTCCATCCTAGAAGAAGAATTTGATGTAGCAACAACAACGGTATATGGAACATGCCTGGGATGTTTCCGCCAACCTGTAATCAACTCCCACTGCTCTACCCTGTCTGTCAATGGAAGCTGCCTGTAGAAGGAAGCCCCTCTCTCTATAATGGGCAAAAGTGGGCAAGGTATGCTGCAAGCTCCATCGATGTACTCCTGGAGAGTGCTACCCACTAAAAACGCTGTAGCTCTGCTGGCTGCGAGTACATCTATCTGTGCCTCATCCCAGTGTCGACCCAAAGATGGATGCTCCAACATATCCAACAGCTCCTGCTGTCTACTAGCCCCCTGCATAACAATCCCATCAACCTCCAACACCTCCAGAGGATATGGATCTGTAACGGCTGTCACCGTACTCGATGTCAATGCAGCTGACTGCTCCTCCCCAATGGCTGACCCCGCGGTTAGCTGCATATCCACCACAGACTCGATGTGAGTGCCCATCTGGCTCTCTCTCAAAGGAATATCATGCCCGATGTGAGTAGTGTCCTCCTCTGTCGACTCAGGCTCCATCACCTGCTGCTCTAGCTGAAGTGTCACAAGTGACTCTTCACCCAGAGTATCTCTCGCAGAGTTCCATGACTGCTCACCCTGGACACTAGTATATAGCCCCAGTCTACTGTCACCATCCATGCATGACTGCCCTCGCTCCCCAGAAGCGACCTCAACTGATCCTATGGACCCATGTGAAAAGGAGTCCTCACCCTGGCATACAGAAGGAATGCCCTCCTGTTCTACCTCCGCCATCTCATCCGCATCGAACATGCCATCCACCCTCTCGACAAAGTGTCGATACAGTGTCTGGAGCCCAGACACATACTGGGATACTACCTCTGCTGTACCCCGTATCCTCTGCTCATGCATGATCTCGACATGCCCTGAGGGAAAAATGATGCATGTCTCCCTCATGACCTGCTCCCCAAGCGTAGGCTCAGTGATAACTGATGCACCACCTCCGCAAAGGATCATCTCATCCCCCAACCTGTGGCTGTCAACTAGCACACCAACCCAGTGCCACTGCTGAGAAGTCTCTCGCCTAGTGTATTGAGTGTCATCCAAATATCTTGGGTGAACCTCGCGTACCCTGCTGCTCACGCCCAAAGTGCCAAAGGACAACAACAAAATCAGTTGTGCCCATGAGTGATGTAGAAGAGTGTCGGATGTGTGAGTCCCCACAGATACCATCAAGTATCGCTCCTTTGTCTCCTCATCGATCCTGGGTGAAATACCCCCAAAGGTAAGCCCAGTGTCCCTGTCTGTGAGTCTCCCTGGATGCAATACTCTAAGACCCTGCTGTGCCGCACCGTACGCCCTCGCAAGCCACCGGTCATCCATGTACTCCTGAACATGCCACTGCACACGAAGGAATACTCCTGAATACTGCTGGATACCATGTGCTACTGCTGTAGCACCCTGTACCATCTCGTGCCCTGACTGTGTCCAGGCATCGGTCACTCTCCGCAAGCTCTCAATGTGATGTAGGATACTCCTACTCCACAATGCAGTCCCACACACTATGGTACACCACCATGCTACTCCATGTCCACCGGCAATCCCCCGCTCAATGCTAGAGGCTCCCACACATCCCTGGATGTGATGACCTAGAGCTGTGCCTCTACATGTCGGACTACCACCAATCGGTAACATCATCTCCACCGTCGTATCACTATACCTGCCAACGAAAGGATCATCACTCCAAATCCTCCTCAAGGGGTCCGAGAAGTGAATCTCCCTGTGTGTCAGTAGTGTTACCAACACTGCTCGGCTCCGTTGCATCCTTTGTGCCCCACACAAAGGTGAAGAATCCTTGGCCCCATACAAGGTGCCATCTGGTGGCCTGCCAACGCCACCTCCTTCGACAAGCTCCTACCAAGGTGTGCTGACCACCCCGTGATCCCGTGTATGAATGTCATGCCAAGACAACCTAGGGAGTCTGCCCATAAACTGGTTGGCCACTGAAGCTGATCGACACTCCCCTAGCGAATACGCATGCTCTGCTACTACGCCAACTGTATCTTCCAAGACATAGTCAACTGACCTGCCTGGGAAATGATAGGTGATCCCACCTGGATCCCAATGCCAATCTGGGGTCCCTGTATGCCCAACACCTAGGAACTCTTGCTGAACTACACTCGGATCCATCACCATCTCCATAGCCTGCTCCACCGAGTACCAACTCAAAATCTCTCTCCATCCAACCTCAACATGTGGATGTTGTACCCTGTGCAACTCTGATTGTCTCATACCGCTATCCAAGTCAACATATGAGATCTGACTAGGTGGCTCTGCCTCTCTCTCTCCAATGGGAAGAGATGACCCAATAACACTGCTAGTCCCATCCATGCATGCCTGAAGGGGAATGATCTGACGCTCCAACGTGCCCTCTGATTGTACCATCAGGGAATCCAGTCGTTCCCCAATGCGGACCAACTTGGCTGCCGACTTGGCACAAGTCACTCTCATACCCTCCAGCTCCTGGTCCTGCAACAAAATGGCCTCCTGTACTGACGTGGCCTTCCCTCTCAAAACTCGAAGGTCCGTCCGAAGCCGATGATACCGCTGTCTGCGACCATCATCCAATACCTCTGTACCTGCTAGTGCCTCATCGAAGGTGGATATATCTCCTAACGCCTCACCCATCTGTCGTGTGCTGCTACCACCTGAAGACTCGGACATGACTTCGGTCATCACCTCAATGGATGGCTCTACTGAGGTAGGCTCTACCTTCTCCACTACCACATCAACCGTCATGGCCAAGGAAGTCTCCAATGAGGGGGTATCCTGTGTCACACTAGGTGTAACCTCAGACTCCCTGCAATCCTGGATGCCCTCATCCTCCAAGTGCAATGTACAATCCAACAATGGCTCATGAGAATGATGGTTCGAATCCTCCTTGAGTGTTTCCATGTTGCACAGCGCAGTGCAACCAGGCTGCTCTATAGTAGCAATGAGATTTGACCCTTGGTCTACAAGAGTCCCATCCTCAAAAGTGTTGGCTGCCCCAACTGTCGATGCATGTGGCTGCTCCTCCATGAGTGTGACAGCGTATTCACAAGCCTCCTCACAAGGTGATGTGATCTCTTCTTGATGAGAATCGGAAGCGCATGGTACTTCCTCTTCTTTCTCTTCAATCTTCTTGACTTCCTCTACGGTGGATGAATTTCCTCTGAATCCAAAAAGATATGAGAAGAAATTCTTCTCTTTCACCGTTCCGGTCTTCTTGGGCTTAGACTCACAGGGACTAGTGGATCCCTCATGCATGGGAAGAGGTGATCTCCCAATGGTACGCTGCAAATCTGAACTCTGCATGGTAGAAAACCCACTGTTCCTTTCACTGTACCTTCCTCCTTCATCCTGCCTGAGCCAATAGTAATCTTTGAAGGGACAAACTCTTTGAAGTCTTCCCCCTTGGATGTCCATTCTCTGAAATAATCTTCAAGGGGTATACGACCATGTTGCCTCGGTACTTCAGGTAAGAATGTAGGCATTGTGATCCTCATATTTGCCATAGATTGCCAGCTCCACAGGCTGAGCCAGAACTATGCTCTGATACCACTGTAATATCCCCAACGGGAAATAGACAGTAATACACAGAAATACAAACATGCAACTATATAGGAAAAATGCCGGAACTAGAATATAGAGCAAGTACACATAAAAATACCAGAACGCTAAGCCATTTTATTAATCTGAGAATATATATATATGGGTACAACAGATAATCAGAATAAGTGCACCTATCCTTGCACAAGGCAAGTGAAGAACCCTCTGAGAATAGGAAATGGCTGCTATCGAGACTGCATCCCAGCTGCTGGAAGAAACTGCCGTAAACTGCTGCTGCTGGAATGAACTAAAGCTACGGGCTGATCCCCTTGCCAGAATGAGCTGAAAATCGGCAGATCACCTGAACTCACCACCCCGGACAAAACCCAGAAACCATATACAAAACGGACCACCTCCGAAAATCACCCCCAGAAACCCTCCTCCTAGAAAAACGCTGTCCCTCCAGGACCAGTGCAGACACCAACTGAAATAGACTGAAATGGGGCCACAACTCCTCAGAAAACTCACCAAATGATAAAAGCTGAACCTCCACACCGAAATAGGCCTGAATCTCCTGCAGAAACCTCTACCACTGAACAGCTCCAACTCAAACTGCGTCCTCCCTCCCAGGACTGCGCAGTCACCCAATGAAGCTCAGCTCCTCAGCAAAACTCCCAACAAAACACCTGCAAATCTCCTGCTAAAGACTGAAGAAAAACCTTGCCCGAGCAGGCACTCGAAGTCCCCCGGGGCCAAGGGTGAGATCTCCGACCGGAGACACTCAGTCGCACTAAACAGTGCTGCAGACCGACTAAACAGCCAGCGTGCTCAAGTAGACAGAAGTCTAGCTCAATATCATCAACAATATCAATAATGCCAAATGAGGTGAAACTCCCACCTTTTATAGTGCTAGCTCCCCTCAAAACCCTAACTGCGTCCCCTCTCTCCATAAGCTCCTCCTATGCCTGCGCAGTTGCTTCTAGAGGCTATGTGAGCCTCCTCTCATGTGTGGTGTGGACCCCCAAGGCTCCCCCTTAAGCTACAACGCTGCCTCTACTAGGGAAACACTTTATTTTATTTAAGTGAGTTAGACCCCTTTTCTCACTTTTATTTATTAATTAGCTATAGTCGGCAAAACTATACAAAAATCAAATATTCCAATTAGCGGTGCTAATTAGGAATATTACAGTTACAAACCCGTTGATGAACTGTTGTTACAGTAGTACCACTGATTGGATCCCGTCAACTTCTGATGCTGACCTGTCCTCAAGCTATTACGCTACAGTTGTGATTTATCACGATAGCTGTAGAAGTTATTAAGTATTGTATTTTTTGATAACAACCTCTAGGCGGTTTTGATTGTAATCTATAATTTTCCAGTCAGACTTTTATTAAGAAATGGTTGTAACCATATGTATTATATTTTGATCAGCATGAGAATCATAAGATTCTCATGACCGATCCATCCCTTGTTTTTTTGAGATGTAACCACTATATAGTTCTCGACCCTTAAGGTCGAAAAGGAGCGGAGAACAGCGTTACTTTGGCTCTGTAATTTTAATCATATTAATACAAGTTATTCTATTGTTGGTGTTATATGCATCATCTGATTTAGTTTCCGTTAAGTTCTTTCTCTACCTGCACCCTGCTAGGGTGGAAGGGCCTCCTCTTTAGCAGAGATTGCAGTGGTTAAGGTAGATGTGTATATATATCTCTATTTACTTTATGTATCAGTGGAAGTGGTGTTGTTGTTTTAGCTGTGAATAGATCTTCTTCAATTCCAGTACTTTATACGCTATTACACATGTGAGATTAGAGATACCAGTTGGGTAATTGTTATGTGGTGTGCTAGGACAGATTAATTGAAGTATGATCACAGTCTTGTAGATCATTTTATTTCTACATGAGTGATTTCTTTCCAACATTTACTTCAGCAACACTTTCCTTTATTTGGATTTGCTTCTGGTTTGATGTATCGTTATAGACAGTGCGGCTGTCATTGAAATAAAAGACGTCCCTGGATTGATAATTTATGTGTATTGTTTTAGTTATTTAACCGTGATTAATACAGCCCAACATTTTGGCGTCATTTTCGGGGATGGCAGTGACGATCCAATCAACCAGAGTTGTTTGTTAGAAAATAGAGTGTACCGAGTCTGCAAATTGCTAGGCGTTAAGACAAGAGGTAAGAACCTGCGCATCGTGTGAAAAATCCTAGATCTGGATTCCTACTGTAAATTTTTGTAGATGTTCTATGCTAGTAGCAATTTCACTTTTCTTTCAGCAATCATACAAGTAGGTAAGCAAAATGCAGATAGAACATATAAGTAGATCTTACAGAAGACAAATCAGAAACAGGAAAAATGTGTGTATTCGTTTCGGCGGTCAACAGGATGCTTCAACCAGCAAAGTCGCCTTTGGTCAGCCAGCCCAGCATGTGTCACAACAACCCTCCAATCAGTAGATGAGTCAACCCAAGTCAACTCTGCAAAAGTCAACGCTGTCCTGAAAAGTCAACGCAGGGGCAGCAAGCTAAAAGTCAACGCAGCAGCAAAACGGTCAACCCTTTGACCTCGATTTTTGTGCCAGGTAGTATGGCCTTCATAAATCGAACCTTCCACCAATTTTCAGCTTGTTTGGACCAAGCGTTGACCAAAGTCAACGCTGGTCAAAGCTTCTGCGAAACCCTAGCAGCAGCAAATCCGTACTTCAGCTTGACCGTACAGTTTGTCCTCTTCGTCCTTCACACGTGTGGATTAAATTCGTCCTTCTTGGTAGCTCGTACTCCTTGATGAGAGAGGAAGATGTGAGTTGTGATGATGATGAAAATCTCTCCAACTTTTTCTGTATATATATCCATCATGAGGGTGTGTGACACATCTGTTGGGCATGCGAGCCTACATTACAAAACTGGCCGACCTTGCACATATAATTTATTGAAAATAATAAATTCAAAATATAAGTTCTGCTCATCGGATTAAGACATATTTTATATGGATTTTACACTTCTCACAAAGAGGAATCCAACAAAAATATTAGCCTCTTAATCTGAGCATCTTAATATGGAGTTTGGACCTAGTTGTCCAAATTTAACACTCCCTCTCAACTAGGGAGAACTCCATCTATTAGTGCAATCAACATCGTGCGTCATCCCGCCGAAACTTGCTTTGCAGGCTTCTTTATTTCAGAACAGAAGTGGGTCAGTCACAAAGACATCATCCCCCGACTGACATAGTCAGTCCAGAGGTCCCAGACCTCACAAATCTTGATCCCAGATCAAGTGGTTGGACCGTGCCATCCTAGATAGAGAGTACGGCAATCTCTGATGCGTCCATCAGTCTTTGCTAATAGTCTCTAACTTTTCCACACCTCATTGGCCAAATGAGAGGTACTTCCCATGAGCCCCGAACTCAATGGGTAGGATGCATACGGGGCACAGAAAATGAGAGGTGAACCAACTCAAAATCACAACGGTGGGGTCCAAGCACACCACCAAGGTTGGCAAGCCTAGCCTTGTGGTTGCCCATAGCTCCAAGAAGCTCTCCCCAAAGCCCCCCAGAGCTCCCAGAGCTCATCGTCCAACAGGACCCACATCATAGGGTCTTTCCACGACACCAAGACTCTCACGGAAGGTTAGGAACATGACCTTCCCCAAGGGCATAGTGAGAATATCCGCGACCTGCTCATCAGTTCCTATATGATCGAGCCTTACGGCGCCTCGCTGTACCATATCCCAGATAAAGTGGTACCAGCCATCAACATCCTTGGATCAATCGTGGAACCCGGGATTCTATGACAAATGAATCCCCCTCTGGTTATCACAAAGGATAACGGTGGCATCTAGCACATGCTCGAACAACTCGCAAGGAGCTTTCGCAACCAAGTGACTTCACAATAGGCCATACATGTTACAATGTATTTGGCCTCAGCAGTGCTCAAGACTGCCGACTTTAGATTCCTGCCCGAAGCAGATCTTCATGTGAAG
Source organism: Pinus albicaulis (assembly GCA_034641835.2). Lineage (NCBI taxonomy): Eukaryota > Viridiplantae > Streptophyta > Pinopsida > Pinales > Pinaceae > Pinus > Pinus albicaulis. The sequence goes on from CM076580.1 coordinate 1,823,314,684, forward strand.
TAGCATCCAGATGTGCTCTTGCGATCCACCACACTGCCAGCCCAATCGGCATCAGTATATCCACGGAGTGTCATACTCCTGACAGTGTATCTCAGCCCATGGTCTGTCGTGCCTCAGAGATATCTCAAGAGTTTCTTGGCACCAACCTAGTGAATGTTATGATCAACCATGTGTTGACTCAAAGTGTTCACTGCACAACATATGTTCGAACAAGTGTTCATTGAGAACATCAGGGTCCTTATGAGTTAACGATACTCAGTAGGACGGGCCCAGCAACGTTGCTCCTCAACTTCTTAAAGTTGAGTTCCATCGGTGTCGACACGGACTTATAGTCCACCATTCCAAATCTTTCCAGAAGCTTCACAATATATTTTCCTTGAGAAAGGAAAATCTCTCCAGGTCTCTGCCAGACCTCCAGGCCTAGTAAATAGTGCATCAGTCCTAGGTCCTTCATCTCGAATTCAGCAGCAAGCTCCCTCTTTCATTGATGAATGAGAGGGTCATCACCAGTCAGGAAGAGGTCATCCACATATAGTACTAGAATGAGAGGCTTCTCTTTCACAACCTTGAAGTATAGGTTCGGATCAGCATTACTTCGAGTGAAGTCCAGCTTCATCAAGTAACTATCCATCCTTTCGTACCAAGCTCTGGGTGCTTGCTTTAACCCATAGAGGGCTTTCTTCAACCTGCAGACATAAGTGTCTTGATCTTGAACTTCAAATCTCAGAGGTTGTTCCACATACACCTCTTCCTTTATTGTACCATGCAGAAAAGCGGTCTGGACATCCATCTGATGAAGACTCCATCCTTGCGTAGCAGCAAGGGCTATGATTGATCGGATGGTGGTATATCGTGCCACAGGTGCAAATATATCGTCATAGTCAATTTCTTCCTTTTGAGAGAAGCCACGGGCAACAAACCTTGCCTTAAACTTTTCAGCACTCCCATCAGATCCATGTTTGATTTTGTAGAGCCATTCCGCGGTGACAACAGATTTGTCCTTCGGTCTCGGGACCACATCCCAGACATCATTCTTCATAATAGACTCATATTCTTTATGCATAGCATCCTTCCAGACTTGATGCTTGATGGCTTCCTCAAAAGATCCAGGTTCAGATTGTACAATAGTATTCATGGCAGCTAGATACCCTTGGTATCTACACGGCTTATCTCTACTTCCCTTTGACCAGGTACATAGACTCTATATGCCTTAGAAGTCTCACTGTAGCCCACAAACATTCCTTTCTTCCCAGTAGCATGCAGCTTACTTCTTCTTTCGGCACATGAAAAATAGACGGGACATCCAAAAATTCTAAAATGTGAGACCAGAGAAAACCTCTTCGGGAGTTTTGGAGTCCAAAGCGGAATGAGGGCATCGGTTTTGAATGTACACAGCAGTATTTGCAGCTTCTCCCCACAGAAACTTTGGTAGACCCTGGTCATCAGTAAATGTCATATAGTAAGAACAGCCCCCCAGGGATGTTACAGGCAACATACCAGAAAGATCAGAATGGACCAGTTGCAATATCTCAGATGTCTTTGTGACACTTGAGGGAAAAAGGTCCCCTTGTTATGTTATATTCTTCAGCACAACCCTTACATACACCTTCTTTGCTTCGGGAAGGGCTTTCCAAATCTTCGGTGCCATAGTTCGGTTTGTCGGATAGTATCACAAGTCATAGCTCCCAACGGACTCCCTCCAACCTGATAGAGTGTACCAACCCTAGAACCAATTGAGATAGCTTCCTTGAAGCTCTTCTTCCACATGAGTACCTTTCCATTAGAGAAAGTAACGTTGAATCCTTTGTCTTCCATGGCAGATACAGACACAAGATTCTTCTTCAATTTGGGTACATAGAGTACATCTTGCAAATGGAGGACTTGTCCTTGGGACAAGTGGAGGGTCACAGTCCCGGTCCCTTTCACAGGATAAGTGGCATTATCCCCAAGGATAATTTCTAGATTAGTATCCCTTTCAACCATGTCAGAAAGTGCTTCCTTGAATCCGGTGAAATGTCTTGAGGCACCACTATCAATTAGCCAGACATCCATCGTGTCGGGTAGAGATGCAGCTGAGAGAGCAGATACCAGAATATACTCATTTCTTTTATCAACAACATTAGACTCCTCATACCTGGTATTTCTGGACCTCTTAGAAGGTTGATTGTTTCCACCAAAGTGAGCCTTCCTCTTTCCTTTGGATTTGTCATTTCTTTGATTCCCATTTCTTCGGTTGTTGTTGTTATCGTCACTATCGGGAGAATCCTTCTTGAAGGGGCATTCTCTAGCATAGTGTCCAGTCCTATGGCAGGTGAAACATTTACCCTTCTTCTCTTGAGTCTTTGTCCTTAGAACCACCAAAGTTCTTCTTTCGGGAATGAGCACCATAGGCAGCATTTCTTTCATTATCAAATTCCTTCATCCTTGTTTCTTCTTGCATACATCTAGACAGAAGCTCATCAAAGTTAGGAATGGTATTATTGTTGAGAATGGCAGTTGTGAATACTTGCCATTCATATGGAAGTCCTCCAAGTGCGGTGAGAACCATCTCACGATCAGCTATTATCTCCCCAATAGCTAGCAGATTGTTCCTGGTTTCGGTCAACTTCAGAAAGAAAGTTTGAACAGACTCATCTCGGCTCTTCTTCATATTCTTCAACTTGTTCTTGAGGAATAGCACTTGGTTCACATTGTTTACTTGAAACATAAGTATCAATTTGTCATACATCTCCTTGGATGTGCCTAGTTCATATATGTAGGCAACCAGACTCTTATTTATGGATTCCCTGATCAGCAGCTTTGCTTTGATTTCTCCCTTCTTATACTTGTTTCTAACAGCAGCAGAGGCATTGGATGGAGGTTCTTGAATCCTTCCTTTCACATGATCCAAGAGATCATGATCTTCTAATTTGAGATCTAATATCATCTTCCAGGGATGGAAGTCATCACTTCCGGTCAGCTTGTCATTCTCCTTGAATTCAAGACTAGTGGAACCCATTTCCTCCGATGATGATTGCTATAGATTGAGTTTGTCTTCACCTCAGCTCCGATACCATGTAAAGTTTTGTAGATGTTCTATGCTAGTAGCAATTTCTCTTTTCTTTCAGCAATCATACAAGTAGGTAAGCAAAATGCAGATAGAACATATAAGTAGATCTTACAGAAGACAAATCAGAAACAGGAAAAATGTGTGTGTTTGTTTCGGCGGTCAACAGGATGCTTCAACCAGCAAAGTCTCCTTTGGTCAGCCAGCCCAGCATGTGTCACAACAACCCTCCAATCAGTAGATGAGTCAGCCCAAGTCAACTCTGCAAAAGTCAACGCTGTCCTGAAAAGTCAACGCAGGGGCAGCAAGCTAAAATTCAACGCAGCAGCAAAACGGTCAACCCTTTGACCTCGATTTTTGTGCCAGGTAGTACGGCCTTCATAAATCGAACCTTCCACCAATTTTCAGCTTGTTTGGACCATGCGTTGACCAAAGTCAACGCTGGTCAAACTTACAGCGAAACCCTAGCAGCAGAAAATCGTACAGCAGCTTAGTTGTATGGTCTGTCCTCTTCGTCCTTCACACGTGTGGATTAAACTCGTCCTTCTTGGTAGCTCGTACTCCTTGATGAGAGAGGAAGATGAGAGTTGTGATGATGACAAAAATCTCTCCAACTTTTCCTGTATATATATCCATCATGAGGGTGTGTGACACATCTGTTGGGCATGCGAGCCTACATTACAAAACTGGCCGACCTTGCACATATAATTTATTAAAAGTAATAAATTCAAAATATAAGTTCTGCTCATCGGATTAAGACATATTTTATATGGATTTTACACCTCTCAGAAAGAGGAATCCAACAAAAATATTAGCCTCTTAATCTGAGCATCTTAATATGGAGTTTGGACCTAGTTGTCCAAATTTAACAATATCTCTATTTACTTTATGTATCAGTGGAAGTGGTGTTGTTGTTTTAGCTGTGAATAGATCTTCTTCAATTCCAGTACTTTATACGCTATTACACATGTGAGATTAGAGATACCAGTTGGGTAATTGTTATGTGGTGTGCTAGGACAGATTAATTGAAGTATGATCACAGTCTTGTAGATCATTTTATTTCTACATGAGTGATTTCTTTCCAACATTTACTTCAGCAACACTTTCCTTTATTTGGATTTGCTTCTGGTTTGATGTATCGTTATAGACAGTGCGGCTGTCATTGAAATAAAAGACGTCCCTGGATTGATAATTTATGTGTATTGTTTTAGTTATTTAACCGTGATTAATACAGCCCAACATTTTGGCGTCATTTTCGGGGATGGCAGTGACGATCCAATCAACCAGAGTTGTTTGTTAGAAAATAGAGTGTACCGAGTCTGCAAATTGCTAGGCGTTAAGACAAGAGGTAAGAACCTGCGCATCGTGTGAAAAATCCTAGATCTGGATTCCTACTGCAACAAATTTGAATTACTTTTCCTATTATTTGATAATTATTTCATTACATTGAAATACCGAAGTAATTATTGAAGCAGTCTACACAAATAATACTGCGGAATAAATCTAAGTGTTGAAAATGTAAAGTCCCTGTAATTTGTCAGATTGGCGAGACCAAATGTACAAGGGTAACATCAAACCAATCTTTGGAGTCCTAGGACCTAGCCTTCCTGGATTCAGAGAGGGCTCTCTCTATGTTTGTGTAAAGAATGTAAACTTGATAGATTTTAGGGTTTGATTTTAGGCTAGTTATTAGGTTTAGGATTTGTTTGTTTATTTGGTTGGTTGGGTAGGTTGTCAAGTGGTTTAAACTTTAGATAGAGTGAGAGATTGTTAAGCCATTGGGCTATGCAGTCTACAAAGGTCTTGAGGAGTTTAATCAATAGGTCTAGGGTGTATCACAGGGCAAATCTAGCAAAGTCAAATGGATCTAAAGGCTTTATGTGAATAAAATGAACATCAATTTTGTGAACACAGTAGGTGCAGAAGGGCAGTTAAGAATCCTTAAACAAATACTTTTAACAAGAATAGTCTTTAAAACTACTAAGCATAAAGCAATAATCAAAGACAGGAAATACCAATAACTTATTTGACTAAACCCTAGCAAGTAAGCATGAAGACAACAATCCAGTGTTAGATATCATTTTTGGGATTCAACTGCGTTAATTTAGTCATTCATCTATGACCATTTCCATGAGAGGTAGTCGTAACTGATTAATTTCTCATGATTTTTGAATAGTCCACTTAGCACTCATTGCATCAAGTGATACTCACAAGGGTGAAGAAGTTGGATTGAAACTAGTGAAATGAATCACATAGCGTCAATCAGCACTTCCAGGGCTTGCACCCGGTAACCAGGACTTCCCGGGAGGTCACCCATCCCAGAACTCCTCTGGCTCAAGCACGCTTAACTGTGGAGTTTTCCCCACTGAAGTGGTGACCACTGAAGTGGCACTTGATGATAATGAGAAGACTCCATGCCGAAGGATGAACCAGAAGACATTTGTACCATTAGATATCATCAGATGTCATCAGTTCAACAGAGTTTTTAAACTCTACTTCTACTTCTTATCATTTTCTCTTGTACCCAAATTCCACGTCCTACGGGGAATTGTAATAAGTGATGCTAGTAATGATGACTTTTGAGTCAGTATTGAGTCTGTAACAGGCCTAGTTAGCCTGGGACCTTGCCAACAAGTGAGTATTACTCTGAGAGGTTTTTTTTACTTGGTTAATTATAATCTCCCTACTAGGAGTTAATAATTAATTGAGTTTTTTCCTTCAATTTTACCCCAAAGCCGGAGTACGGCTTGATGGTGAGGCCTTGGGTGACTCCTAGTGTCTAGAGTCAATATATATTACCATACTAGATCACACAAAAAATTTCGTGGAATTTGGTTAGGTCTAGGTAGTGATTTTTTAATTTTTTAGATTTTCCGCAAGTCGAAAATTGCAATAAAAATTGTAATTGAATTGTAATAAGTGTTGTCTAGAGAAGTTGTATGGGGTATGAGTAATCAAAATTACACCTCTCACGCTCAAATTTCTACTATGACACACTTTGAGGGGTTAAAAATGTGTTTTGATCCCTCAAAACCCACTTTTCCTAAGTTTAGTGGGAAATCTGGCAATTAATTAAGCCAGAAATTAAATAAATGGAGAAAAATAAATATCCACACATGCTAAATGAGGTGGAAATGAGGTGGAAAATTATGGAGGAGTTAAAGTGAAGTCCCAAGGTGATATGGACTCCTAAAATCAAGGAAAAGACATGTGCTCAAATATAATTGAATTTCCAGCATTAAATGAGAGTTGCTTACTTGGAAATTCGAATTTGTGAAGTTAGTGCATATTTAGGAGGATTTGGGAAGATATTTGGTGGAGATTTTTGTGGAAAATTGTCCCCACATGGGCTACCAACCATATACACATGTCATTCCATCATAAAATTCGAATTTGGCACATAAGGGAAGAAGAAAATGATGTCCACTTGCCAGAATTCGATTTTTACACTTAGCATTGGAGCTCCACTTACCAAATTCGAATTTGCCTTGAGATCTCCTCCCTCTCACCACTTGGCATATGTTTCTTCATTGGGATTTGCTCTCAACTTTCTTTATAATGGAGCCATGGGCTCTCATATTGTAATCATTGTTTACTAGCTATTGTGCTTGCAGAAGCGCTGTTTCCTAGTACACTTTCAGAAATATCAATAAAGACTTTGGGGTTTCATTCATGAGGTGTTCCTCCTTTTGGAGTGTGATGAATTGTTGATCATTGGTATAATTCCTTTTACTCATGCTTTAATCTAATTTGTTTCCATATGTTCTTGTAGATTTGTTAATGTAGAGCTATTTTACATTGACATTTGATTTAAGAGTATGCTCTAAGTATAGAATGCTCTAGTTGGTTTCAAATAAATCTCTAGAGTTTCTTATCATTGTTTATTGTTAGATCTATATGGAACTAATTCTTGATTGAAGTTTTGTAGAAGGAACATCTTGTTGGGATCAAATAATCAAGTGTTAGAGGAAGTCTTTGGAGAGACCAACCCACTCTTGATACATTTTCAAAGGAGCTCTCATTTGTTCTTTCAACCTTTATAGTCTTATTTTACAAAGTGGTTTTGCAGGGGTTTTGAGACATAGCTTGTATACAAGCCGAATACTTCTAAATTTGAATATCTTTTAAATAATTATACTTCATTGCTTTCATTTGCTATCTAAGAGCTTGAAGATGACTAAGCAAAGAGGAGAGTTTACTCAAACTCTTTGGCTTAGCCCTTTGTAAATATTTGTGCAATATTTTGTAATTTTATCTATCTAATATTTGATTGGTTTTGTAGCCCTCTTTCCGAATTTTTTCTTGTGACAACTTGAGTGGACAACTACAGGAAATTACTAACAAGTTGTTGCAGGACCTTTGGGCTACGAATTTCAAATGAGGAGGATAACTCTCTCTTCTTTGGTTGTGGGAATTGAAAGGGCTTAGCTTCTCTTCTCCTTTTGTAAAGTTTGAATTCTTTTGAGTTTTTTTTTTTCTTAAATTCTCACTGATGAAAAGTCTATGGTCTCAATATTTGTAAAGACTTTCCTTGGTTTATAAAAGGCCTCATGGTCATTTCCTTCTTGTAAAATTAATAAAAAAAAATTCAGTTTTTGTTGTGAGAGCGTGGGTTTTACCCATTGGCATCCCTATCTCTCCATTTCAAAGGAGAGAATTTGTAGATGGATTGACTTAGTGGTTTTGACATTTCCGTTTTCTTTCACATCACGTCTGCATGCTCTAATTGGGAAGTAACACAAATCGCATAGTACTTTAATTTCTTAATTTGCAATCTCATTTGCCATCACTTACTTATGTTTTTTGATCTATTTCTCATTTGGATAAGTTTCACAATATACTACAAGTAAAGAAGCATGGCACTTTCAATTTATGGCAACTTGAGTTATTGTTCTAACTATGAAGCATATTTAATTGAATCATCTCCATCTTTTACATAGCACTTGCAAACTCACTTTCATATCATTTAGGCATTTCACTTTTCATATTAGACTTGCATCTCTAAAATTTACCTCCAACTTAAGTTGGTTGAATAGACGTTTTAGGGACCCTCTACCTCTATGGACTCCTCACTGTGAGATCCAAATATTTGGGCGAGGGTAAGGTCTAAGGATTAGAGTTCAATTGTAACCTTGTTGTAGAACTAATTAATAAAATAAACCAAAAGCACTATCTCATCACTTTTACTTGCAAAGTTCCCAATTTTTTTGCTATCTTGATGGTTTAAAGATTCACATGCAAATATTATCTCAAGAAGCACTTTGGATGCAAGCATTTTAATTCCTTAAATTTTGCAACAAGTTTAATTCTATGGTACTTGGAAATTTGCTTCTACATACAACTTCATTGCATGTTGTCATTTTAATGATCATTATGCTTATGGATGATTGATATATCTCATTTCATTGGCAAATAACCTTATTTGGTGTTGCAAATTTAATTGCATATTGTGATCTTGGTCTAACACTTCCTTTGTGGGATTATTATCATTATATCTTGAATTTCATTTTTGAGCAAGCATTTGTCATCTACTTTAAAGCACTGGTCTATATTTTGAACACATCATTGAATATTGCTCATATACTTATATGCTTGTTTACATATTGGAATCGAGTCATCTTTGATAAGTAATTCATTCTAATCAATTCTCCTACAAATCTCACATCTTTAACTTAGTTTTCCTTTAGGGACAACCCCCCTTAGCTAACCTAGGAGATAGCTTAAACGGAGAGAGTTGGGAATAGGTGACAGCCTCTTCTCTGAGTTCCTTGCCACCAACCACACCTGTGGGGTCGAAGGCTTTTCCCACTCACTGTAGGTAGGTATACGCGGCAGGCGATAACACAGTGAACTATAGAAAGCAAGAAACTTGTAAATCTTCTAGTGATTTCCCCTTCAAGCTAAGAAAACATTTAAGATAAACACATAGCATAGATCATAGAAGAGGGAACTCCCAACATCATTAATCAAGCTATAAAGACCTCCAAAGCAGCTATTTAGGGTCGACAAAAGGGCATGTCAAATCACAAACCTCTTTAGCTAAACCTAGTCAGCAAACTTCAAAGTAAAAGACCTTAAAAACAATATTTAAGTAATGGCAAAGAGCAGGGCTAACCATATAACTACTTTGACATTTGCTTCAATGAATCATCTTTAAGATAAACAAGCATAAGTGGGTCTAGAGAGCAACTAATAATTCTCTAAACTGACCTAGCAGAGGAAAACATAGAAGCAATAGAGAACAAACAGAGCTAAGGTGCCTCTAAACAACATTTCTTAGCCTAAAAATTTTGTCCTACTACAATAGAAATATGGAACAATATGATAACATGAGAAAACAAGAACTAATTAAGGAACACATCGCCATTAACTATCCTCAGGGATCCTGCAAGTAAGCCTTGTCCATTGTCAAGCAAGCCAAGCTATCCACAAAAACCAAAGCCAAATTTCTCTCCAATCTCAAAGTCTATGCATTACTCTCAATAATCATCCAACATGTACAATGAGGCCTCCAAGCTCTATTTAACTTGCATTGGAGGGTCAAAACCCTAACTAGAGTTTTAGCAACCATAAATAACTCATAAATGTCATTTATGTCCAAGAGACCATGCAAGGCGCAAGACATAAAATATCTAATGAAATAAATGCAAAAATAACTCCTAACACCTAACTTTGGAGTGATTTGCCCAAAAATCCACAAAAATATCCATTTGCCATAAATGAGTGTCATTTGTTGACTTTTGCACATAAGGGCGCAACAGGGAGGTCCAAGGGCGCAACCCCTGCACGAAAAACTAGGTCACCTTGCAGCTGAATTTGGAAGGCCTTCCCGATGTCGGAATGAGCTCCGTGATGGCTCATTGGAAAGCCTATCAAATCTACTTTCCAAAACTGCCCTTGGTTTTCTGATTGGACTCCATTAACCTTCTCAAAAGTCAAAACTCCCCAGGCTGCTAAAGGCGCAGCGCCTGCCCTGAAAACATGGCAGAAAGGTGAAAATTTGCATGTTTTTGGGCCTTTTGGAGGACCATAACTGCTCCAAATGATCTAATAATTTAGTGTGCATGATGCCGTTGGCCTGATGAATCAAAAAATGTAAACTTTACCTTCAATGGATGCCTGTAGAAAAAGCACAGCACGAAGGGCGCTGCACCCTTGGCCCTCAAAATCAGTCAAAAAACCAAAATTCTCAAAACTTGCCCATATTTTGCAATTATCTCCCTCATGGTGTTTGGGATGCCTGTAGAGAAGCATTAGCTAGGGTTCCAAGCTTTTCTTGGTCTTTTTCCTCCTTGAGTGTTTGAATTTTGGCAAGGGCTCTTTTGAGCTTGGCCCTTGCAATTTGATTTCTCAAGGCATAGTGCTTGGCCATTTTCATTTGAAGGCCAAGGTCTCTTTGTGTCTTTGCTAGCTGATGCTCCAAGTGTGTGTTAGCCCTCTCCAACCAAGGCTCCTGATCATACTCAATCTCCATGTCAAGCAACTCACTTGGAGTGAGCTGCTCTGCCAATGTTGTTTCTTTCTCCCTCTCCTTGGCCAAGGCCTTCCTCAAACCCATTGTTCTTGGCCTTCTTCTAGATAGCTGCCCTTCTTCATCTTCACTCTCATCAAAAACACCCAAGACTTCATCAAGCCTAACCTTGGTTCTTTCAGCCTCTTTCCAGGCTCTGATTACCCTAACCTCATAAATGGCCTTTTGTGCCCCCAAATACTTGTTTTCAGTCTCATAATAGTGGATGACATTCCTGACCCTAGCTAGGTTGGCTTGCAAATCCTTGATTTGGGCATCCTTACCCTTGAGCAACATTCTTGTGACCCTTGCCTCGTTCTCATCATCACTGTCAAAATTAATGATTTCAAATTCCCGCTCAGTCTCATGCTAATCTTCTTCTTCTTCCTTTATGACCTTCTCTTTGCCTTTGTCTATTTGCTTGGCTGAAGTGGAAGGCATGGCCCCTTTCCTTTTAGAGGCAACAAACACATGCCTACTTCCTCTTTGATAAGTCAAAGAAAAAGGTTTGATTGTGCTCATTTTGGTGTCTTCACCATGGTTGTCATCTTGACTATCATCATCAGTGATATCCTTGCTGTCCCCTTGGCTTTTATGGCTGCTCTCATAGCTGCTTTCTGTTTTATCACTGCCATTAGCCTCACTGTCCTCACTGACATCATGCTCATCATTATTTGGCTCACTGACATCTTGGCTCACTTCCTTGTTGTCTTCTTCATCATTGGTTTCTGCTTCTGATCCACTGACTTGTGCCTCATCAACCTCTGTTTCATTGTTTTTTGTCTCCATGCTTTCTGCACCTTCATTTTGCTCCTCATTACTGCTTGGAGCCTCACTGTTTTTATTGTCAGGACTGTCACAATGGCTCTTTGTTTCACTGCCATGTTCTTTATTGTTTTCCTCCTCACTGCTGCTTGCCTTATTATTTCCAACATCAGCCTCACTGCCCTCACTGCTAGATTCTTCATTATCATTTTCTACCTCATCTACATTGACATCTATCTCCATGTCTTCTTGACCACTTTCTTCATTTGTGTCCTCACTGCCTCCTGCACTGCCCTCATCTTCTTCACTGGCTGATTTTTCTTTGCTTGACTCCTCACTGTTTTCTTCTGCCTCTTCACTTTTTTCAATTTCCATGCTTTCTGCTTCATTGTTGACATCTGCCTCTTCATTTTCTTCTTCTTCAATGCTTTTTTCATCATTACCCTCTCCTTCATTGTCCTTTGATTGTTCATCTTCACTTCCCTCATTGTCTGATGCATTAGGAGAGGGTGAGGAAGGAGGGTTGTCTTGAGGTGAAGGTATATGTGTAGGTGGTGAAACATGCTCATCAGGAGATGATGGAGGAGTAAAGACAGGAGGATGAGATGATCATGGCACATTTTGCTGAGGATGGGGTTATGGGTTTGTGAAGACCTCATGGGCAATGAAAAACTCCCATGGAATACCCTTTTGCTCCAATTGATGCATCACAACTATTTTGATGAGAGAGTGGTGAAAAAGGCTCTGCATTTGCTGTGAAGGGTGTCTCTTTTGTACAATATAAGACATCTTGTCAATACTCCTGTAAAGATAGTAAGGTAGGTGCAGCATCTTAACCCTAATGAAGTGCATGAGCAATCTGATGTGATAGGAATAAAGCCTAGAAATCCTTCCCTCACATGTGAAGTATTTCATAATGACCCTGATCATGGGTGCATACCTCTCAAGCAAATGTGAAAAAGGAAATATAGATTTATTGTAATCTATGTATCTAAGCTTGAAGATTGGCTCATAGTGGCTTATGTCTAAGCTGGCCTGTTTGAACCATTTTTCACCAACACTAGGAATCCCAGTGGCAATAGAAATGGCATCTGATGACAGCTCAAAGTTTACCCCTGCAGGATTTGCTTGTTTCTCATGCAGGTTAAGGATGAAGAGCCTAGTGAGCTCAGGGTGACTTTGTACCTGTTGTACTCTTTCACAAAAATGAAAACACCCCACATTTTGGAAAAATGTGACAGTCATAGGAGAGGCATTAAGCTCCATTGTGTTTTGAGGTTCAAACCTATTAATCCTTCCACCTTTGTGTTGATGCCTCCAAGGCACTTGGCCTTCTTCTTCACTACCACTACCTCTTTCTCTTGACATTTTGACACCTGCTGCTTTGAAAAACCCTAGCTCTGCTTATGAAACGGATATGTAAAGGTAATGCAATGGTGATGAAGGGCAACTTTTTAACAAGTGAGTGAGATGGATGAGTGAAGGTAAAGGTGTATGATTGTGAGTGAGAGGTAAAGGAAGACAAACTTGATGACCACCCCTTGCTGAGTTGTAAACAAAAACTCTGCTTGGACACACTTTGCTCTTATGTCAAATTTTGAAATGGAAAAGCGTAAGGCAAAGTCAATCTGCTTTTAGTGTAAGGGATAGAGCTTTCAAGCTTTGATGGATGACTAATTCCAAACCATTGCAACCAACTTAATCTACCACTGTCTTAACTATTATCTCCTTGTTTGCAGATGAGGGAGGCTTTAATGACATTTAGCTCATTTCCTTAGGGTCCATTTCTTTAACCAAATGACAAAAAACCTTGAAGAGGAGGTGATGTCTTGTACTTACCCCTCAAAGATGTTTGAAAAACCCTTGGAGGCAGTTTGAGGAGACCTTGAGTTGATTTGAGGGTTTGAACTGGTGTAGAGGCCCTCCTGGCCAAACATGCAGCGTGTGCACGCGCTGTCGGGTTGGCAAGGGCACAGTGTTGAACGGGCTGGCGGGTCGGGCTGCAGCAGTGTCTTGCTCCAGGCGTGCAGCGCATGCACGATGGGTCGGGTCGGCAAAGTTGTCAGGACTTGTGCCAAGTGCGCAGCGCTGGCGCTCCTTTTCGGGCCTGTTGGGTCTCTCGGGCCAGCACGTACTTCCAAGCGCGCAGTGCTTTGGAAATTTGCACAGGATTTTTCGGCAGGGGCACAGTGCTCGACTCTAAACGCGCAATGCTTCTGAACTTGCCCGAATTTGCCCAGAAACTCACAGTTTTCTCCTTGACTGCTCTAATGATCTTTGCAAGGGCATAATGAGTTATGTGAGGAACAAAATGATCCATTGTAGTCTTAGGAAATTAAATTTAACTTTGATAACCCATCTCCTAATGTTTTAAGTCCTTTTCCTTCTACTGATGTTTCTTTGGCTTTTGCTGCAGGTGACTTGAAAACTTTTAAGTGACTCCTTTTTCCTCTTTGGTGGCAACTTGCTTGGAAACATGAAATTGTCTTCTTTTTAGCCTGAGGGTCTGATCTATTCATCTTGGCACAGCAGTAGCCCTAAAAACTTTCCTTTCTTCTACCTTGAAACCTGACCTCATCTTTTGCTCATTGATGCATGGCAAGCTTATTAAAACATCTTTGATGGGTTTCTCTCATAGCAGCATTTTCAAAACCCTTTCTTGCTTGCATCATGAAGTGTAATCATGTTTTTTACCCTTTTTGACACTTCTTAGTGTGGGTGACTTGAATACTGTAATATCCCGAAGGGAAATAAACAGTAATATAAAGCACACAAACAAGGTACACAACAACTAGAGACAAACCACGAGACAAAATACACAATATGGATCTTAATGATGATCAGAAATAAGGAAAGTACAAAGGTGATCAGAATGATGGCACCTCGACTTGCTCAAGGCAAGTGTAGAAATACTCTCAGAACAATGTGTGGAATCGCTGGTCCCTCTATCAACTGCGTAATCTCCAAGCTGCTGGAAAATGTTGTCGTGCTGCTGCAACTGCTGGAATGAAATGAGTCTTTGGGGCTGCTCCCCAACTCGGAAAAGGCTGAAACTCTGGGAACGGCCTCCTCTCCCAATACCCAGAAAAGCCCAGAGAGCTTTTCAAGAATGGTTGACCTCGGAAAATACCTCCTTTGAGGCACTACGTTATCCCTCGAGGGAAAATGCTGACCCTGAAGGCAACACTGCAAAATATGGCCTCTCCCTCTGCAAAATATCTCCAATAGGCAAGGGCTAATCCCTACTCTAATCCTCCGGTCTGAATCCACCCAAATAACCTCAATCCAAAACCTCCCCCAACTGGAACTACGTCCTCTCTCTGCAAGACTGCGTTGTCCCTCTAAGGAATGCTCCTCAATGACTAAAGCTCTGATCTCCCCCTACAGAATATGGTAGGACTCCTCACCCGAGCAAGCACTCGAAGTCTCCCGGCGCTAAGGTTGGGATCTCCGCACGGAGACACCCGGTGTCCTGAATAGTACGTGCAAACTGGCTAAACAGCAAGCGTGCTCAATGTCTAGAGCCAATCTCCAAAATGCATAATCATCCATGAGAGAAATGAAGTAGCTTCCCCTCTATTTATCTTTGGTGAGCCTCCCTCTCTCTTGGCCCCACCGTGCTTACGCTGCCTCTCTTTGGCCCATGCTGCCAACTCATCTACGCTGGCTAGGCCCACGCTGTCTAAGTGTGTCACCCCCCTTCGTTGTCACTTGGCCCCCTTGGCCCCACTTGACCACAACATTATGTCTCCTAGGTGACTTTAGGGAGTGTGTTTTATCCTAAGTGACTCACATTCCCCCTTTACCCACTTTATTTATATTTTAACTGTATAAGGCAAAATTAATCAAAATTAATATTTCCAATTAGCTATCGCTAATTGGGAATATTACAAATACATGGACTTTCCCTTTTTCACTGACCTTCTTTACATCTTTATTCTTTGAGACAGTGAGGCATTTCACCTTGGCAAACTCTGGGATGTCACAAACAGCGGTCCCTTCAAATCCTCTTTCTGTTGTCATTATGGAGGCCTAACATCTTCATTTTACCTCTTTGACTAGTTTTGGCATGACAAACTCCTTGGGATGAGTTTGGAATCTTTACAAACAGTGATATCTTCAGAAACTCTTTGTTTTCATTATGAAGTCCAAACTTACCCTTTCACCTTTTCTGATCATCTTACCAAAACCCTAGGTTTCTGGGATGCTTGAGAACAATTATCAGTGTTGTCTTCTAAGTTCTCTATAGCCCTTTCAAGTTCATTCATTTATGTCCAGTTCACTTCACCTTTTTCCCTATTCTATTTATAATTTCTGAAAGACTACTCTTCATGTTTGGTTTTCTTGGTGTGCCTCCTTCATGTGATTCGCTGCATTGGATCCTTGCTTGGCACACTATTGGCCCAATCAGGCTTAGAAACCCTAATTCTTCTTTGAACAAAAACTGCTTCCTCTCTCTTTGTTGCGAATGTCTTTATTGAGGAGCAGGCCTCTTACCTTGCCTAATTTTCTGCTGATACTCATTTTAGCACTGCTGCAGAAATGTCAGAATTCACAGTTACCCTTTGTAGAACTTAAACTTGATAAGGTGGATCTTTCTTGGACAACCATGTGCTGATCTTATTTTATATTTGAACCAGATTCTAACACAGGAAAAACAGTGCTTAAAACACCAATGAAGACCCTATAACCTATGAAACCCTAATGACCTAGTGGGAGGATCCTTTGACCTGGTCTTTGACTGAAACTTGGCTTGGGGTCTTCAAGTGTAAAAACAGAGTATTTGACAAATTGATGTATTGAAGATCCAAAATCCAATGTACTTGATTTATCTAAAGAGCCTACAGAGATAGTTTTGAGACCATCAATGCTTGAGGAACCTGGTGAACATGGAAAGGAAAGGTTGTTTGGTAACCCTAGATGGGAAGTGGAGTGAGGGGCAAAGGCAAAACAGAGTGCTGAGGTTATAAGTGGAAAAAAGGATAGAGATGAATGGCACAAGCCCATGAAGGGTTTTTCAGGAGTGGTAGGGTAACCATGGAATGGAAAAATAGTAGAATAGTGAAAAATTTGGTATAAGAATAATGAAGGCAGTGAGATTTCTAAAACTCACAATATTTAGGAATCTTGTTTTTAGAAATCTAGAACCAATATTTAGTCATCTACAGATAGTAAAAAATTACTGATGACTAATAGTGGCTCCACTTGGGGAGAGCATCTCCCTTTCAGGAGATGTCCAGGACCTCAGAGTTCAAATCTCTGAGTTTTGAAGACCAATGCCTTACTTGCACTTGGCAGATCCTTTCTTTCTTCATTTGCTAATGTTCTCTTGAAGCTATGATCTTAAAAAAAAATCTGAAAACATGATTGCTTCAATCTCAGTTCTACCTACCCATCCTACTTTGCCTAACATTTTTTCTTCCTTGACAAGGTTGGAGCCCTAGAGGTTGGAGCCTCAAATTGACAAGGTTGCAGCCCTAGAGGTTGGTGCCTCAAATTGACAAGGGTTGCAGCCCTAGAGGTTGGTGCCTCAAAATTGGAACCTCGGAAAGACCAAGTTGGTGCTTGGCACAATACAGGTTGGAGCCTGAAAGATTGGAGTCTTCATCTAGGGTTGGAGCCCTATATCATTATTGTACTTTACTTATTGTAAAGAAGAAATTAATAAAAGTATCTATTCCATCATTGTTCATTTTGTGTTCTATATATAAGTGATCTAACTGGTAAAATTAACAATTGAAAAGAAATACTGATTCACCCCCCTCTCAGTATTTCCAACAATTGGGATCAGAGCCAGTACCTTCGCTCAAACCCTAACAGCTTGAAGGTTGATCATTAGAACACAAATGGCAAAGCCAAGGAAGAAAGTATCCAATCCTCCTAAATATGTGTCTTCCTCAACCATTGAAGTGGAAGTAAATCAATTTGTGAAGGCTCCATTGTTCAATGGAAATTTTGAGATATGGGTGGCAAGAATGAGGAATTTATTGAAGACTCAAGGAATTGAAGTTTGGAAATCAGTGATTACTAATGACACGATGGATGAAGAATCCAAGGAGTACAATACAAGAGCAATGAAGGCAATTTTGAATGGGTTACCAAATTCTGTGAAGGCCAATTTTGAAAAATGTTCATCAGCAAAAGTCATATGGGACAAACTTCATGATCTTCACTCAAAAGGAGCGTTGACAATGATCTCTAGTCAAGAAGATGATGGAAAACAAGAAAGAAGTCTAGAATCCATCAAGGAAGCTGAAGATAAGAGAGATGACAACAAGGCTAAAGAAGACCTAGAAGATGAAGAAAACAAAGAATATTTTGAAGAAGATCTCCTGAATAAACTTATGGCTTCCATGGAAGAGATTAATAGTTTGAAAAAGGAAAATGAGGAACTTAAGAAGAAAGCGCAAGATGGTAACCAAGACAAGACAAGGAAGGAAGTTGACTTTGTCAAGCTTCAAGTACAAGAAAGAGATGAGGAGCTTGCCAAACTTAAAGAGGAATTTCATCAAAATAAAAGAAAGCATCATGAAGAAGTCATATCTATGACAAATCAATTAGATAAGGCAAAGAAAAGGGAAGAAACTTTGTCAAGCCACCTTGAACAAAGACTTAAGAGCTTGAACAATCTTGAAGCAAAGATTGGTCAATACAAGG
Organism: Pinus albicaulis; assembly: GCA_034641835.2. Lineage (NCBI taxonomy): Eukaryota > Viridiplantae > Streptophyta > Pinopsida > Pinales > Pinaceae > Pinus > Pinus albicaulis. The sequence goes on from CM076580.1 coordinate 1,823,332,662, forward strand.
AAGAGGTCTCCTCTCTTAGATCTCAACTAGAAGAAGCAAGGAAACAAGCACAAGGAGCCAAGAAGGTGATGGAAACTTTGGCATTCATAGAAGGACAAGTTGATGAAGCAGAAAAGGAGAGAAACACCATGATATGCCAACTAGAAGAAAAGGATGAAGAAATCTTCAAACTAAAATCAGACATCAATCTTCTCAAGGCCGAAACATGTGAAGCTACAAGAATAAAAGAAGAAATGGAGAGCAGTCTAGCAAAGGAGAATGAAGAAATCTTCATAATGAAATCAAATATCATCTCCCTTAAAATCGAAGCACACGAAGCAACAAGGATGATGGAAGAAATGAAGAAGAAACTAGTCATGAAAGATGAAGATTGTAAAAAATTGAAAGGAGAAATTGCCTCTCTTAAAAAGGAAGTTGACTTGTTGAATAAGAACTTGAAGAGTTCTCAAACCCTAGATGACATCCTAAGTCATCAAAGATCCCCCCTTGATAAATCAGGTCTTGGCTATGCAGGTGAACCCTCAAGCAAGAATGATAATGCTTCAAACAACAAGGATGTGAGGAAGCCAGGAAGAAATGATACTCCCAGTTCCATCAAAGGCAAGAGTCAAGATGACATTAGAAGAAACCCTACTCCAAGGAGATTTACAAATGATGTCAAGAATACAAAAGGAAATGAATATCATCAAAGAATTCCAAGGCAAAAAGACTTCAAAAGTACTTCAAGGAACTCTTCATCTCCCAGGTACCAAAGTATATTTCTTGGTTATTGCTATTCTTGTACAAACTTTGGGCACATGGCAAAAGATTGTAGGGCATATCACAAAGACAAATATAATGGTCCCCGTCAATCTCCTAGAAGCAATTTTGCAAGAAGAAGTCATGATTTCTTATTCATGAACAAGATAGAGTGCTTCAATTGCCATAACATTGGACATATGGCACATAATTGTACCTTGACTTGGGTTCCTAAAGAAGTTAAAACCATGACAACCAAGCTCGAGAAGAAAGTTAGACAAGTATGGAGAAGGAAGCAAATTGCCTCCAGAAAGCTTTTGAACAATACAGCCAACAACACATGTTGTTGACTTAATGAAGTCATCCTTGATATTCCAAGAATTTGATGGTGAAATGCTGCCAAAAAGAGACCGTGCATACAGTTAGAGGGAGTTTTGTGAATCTTGAGCATTCTTACAAAAGCTATACATCTCCCGAAAGTAACTCCATTGAAGAAAATCATGATATTATGATGATATCTTCTACTTGATCGCACAAGACAAGCAATCCTTCATGAGCTATAAGAATATGTGCAGACAGGTGGAGTTGGTTCATCACATAAAGAAATACAAACACATCTATCATGAACCACATTGCCAGAAGGAAGTGTACCATGACAAGGGGAGCAGCATGAAGTAGCATGATAGGGGAGCACTTGGGCACCTCGTTTGCCATTGATGTGAAAGGGGGAGAAAATATTGGAAGGGCAAGAATATTGCCATCAATGACAAAGGGGGAGATTGTTAGTCTAAGGTTGTCATTGATGTCAATATGGGGATCAATATTCTTGTAAAGTCCTGATAACCCTAATGGAAAACCCTGACAAGTCCCTCTTGGTTATTTAGGATGCCATTAATGATGATGTGCTTACTCTTGATGAAGAAGACTGGATCCAGCATAATGTCTTAATGACATTGTTGGAGACTATATGTTGACATGAAGGACAATTTGATGACATGGACAATGGTTGGTGACATAACATGAAGTGACTTGGAGATCACTTAATTGGAATTGGCCCGGATGGTAAATATTCTTACGATATATAACCCTTATTTCCCTAACCTCATTACTCTTACCCTTGTGATGGATGAATTATCCTTTATGTGATATTGCCCTAATCCTAAACTCCTAAATCCTATCCCTAAGTTCTAAATCCCAAATTACAAACATTATACCATACATGTATTACCTCTACACTTAAAAATACTAATTGCAACCATACCCTAGCTCTTGAAATATATATACAAGGAATACATATAGGGGACACATATTTTTGCTAATCTGAAATTATTGGATTTGTTGGACCCCACATAACTAAAAGATTCCAAAAACATTGGACGATATATAAAACTTTGGACGTTGGACGTTTGACAAGTCAACTCTTCCAGCATGTGGGCTCCACCGCTTCACCTTTTCACGTCGGCTAAAAACGTTGGACGTTGCACATCGGCTACACCAATTTGGATAAATGCATGAGCTCGTTCAGTTCTCATCCTTGGTCAATAATTATTAGAAGAAGCAATAAAAAGAAAATCTAAGATAATATATATCGAAATCTGAGATCAAGACAGTGTTACGATTTTTTTTCAGAACATCGTGAACTTGGGATCGAGGTCAAATTGGGGAAGTCGACGCGGTGAAAAGTCACTCGTAAAACGCTCAGACCTGTGGATAAATTGCATATCAAACCTGTGATTACAAAATTCGATATATTTCTGTCTCAGATTTGTTGAAAGGCTTGAATTTGTAAGAGGCTCGGATTTGCAAAAATATGAAGGACCTGTGGAAGCTCAAGTTATAAATTTGTGGAAAGTAAAATTTGTGGACCTAAAGAAGGCTCGGATCTACAAGCCTGTAGGAAGCTCGAATCTAAGCGGAGATTTACAAAATCACATCTATTGCAGAGGCTTGGATCCTTGAAAATCATTTGTGGACGACATAATTATTTTTGTGGTATCGTGGTTTTATGTTGGATATATTTTCTGAAGATTTGTTCGTGGGTAATCACTTCAACATGAGGATAGTAACCGTTGGGGGCTTGAATCTACAACATACATAAATTTGGAGGATCGAACCTGTAGCTGACTCTTAACAATTGAAATTTGACCTGTGGCCTGTAAACTTTGGAAGCCTTGAACCTGTGATTGAAAACATGGATTTAAATCTGTGGTAATACGCGGATAGTCACCTGGAGATTGGAGTTCAGATTTGCAAGTTTGTTGTGGACATATTTTTTTGGAGCTCAGATCTGTGGGAGAAGCTACAACAATTGGTGGAGACTTCGAATTGTGATCAATTACCTCTTTGGATTATTTACCTGTTAACTCAGTTTGAGAAGAGCTCAGACCTTGAATAGTTGCTTGTCTTCAGACCTCTAGTCCATGAAGATGTATTGAAGAGTTTAGTGGCATGAAATATTGTTGAACTGTGAGAAGGGTCATACATCAGCGACTCAGTTGTATCACTATGGAGGCTCAAACAATCAAACCTTGAAGCCTTGTCACATAAGCTCATCTTGAAACTAGTCACCTGTTGGACATTCAACTGAGAGCAGTTTGTGAGGCACTATTTTAGAACAGACTTGAAGATATTTTTGAAAACATTCTTGAAGACATTATTATGCATTGTTGAAGATCCATTGAAGAAGCCCCTGTAGAGAAGGTGCAGAATTTGGGCTGCCTATTAAAGACACCTTGAAGATATTTGGAAGACTTATAGAAGTTGGTTCTTGGAGAAATTATTGGAGACCATGATGTGTTGAAGCCATCATGAGGTGACCTTAGAGATCTTTGGTTGGGTACAATGAAGAGCAGTGGAGACACATTCATGCGAAGAAAAGGTTGTCATTGATTATGTGGCGTGGAGACTAAGTGTGACAGGGCTTGTAGAAGACTCTGGGAGCAGTGAAGAATAATCAAACATATTTTGATGAAGTGAAGTTGAGGGTTGGAGCCCTAGAGGTTGGAGCCTCATAGAGACAAGGTCGGTGCCTTGGAAGATAGGGTTGGAGCCCTAGGGGATTGGAGTCCTCAAGAAACCAGGTCGGAGCCTGTACCAAGATAGGGTTGGAGCCCTAGAGGTTGGTGCCTCAAATTGACAAGGCTGGATCCGTGGAAAGACCAAGTCGGTGCTTGGCACAATACAAGTCGGAGCCTGGAATATTGGAGTCTTCATCTAGGGTTGGAGCCCTATATCATTATTGTACTTTACTTACTGTAAAGAAGAAATTAATAAAAGTATCTATTCCATCATTGTTCATTTTGTGTTCTAAATATAAGTGATTTAACTGGTAAAATTAACAATTGAAAAGAAATATTGATTCACCCCCCTCTTAGTATTTTCAACAGGTTGATCCTTGTCAAAATAATCTTGACCGTCGAAAAAGATTTAATTATATTTTAATCTAGACCGTCGAAATTATAATTTTGAGAAAATTAGAATTTATCATTTAATTCCATTTTAATTAACTCAAAAATAATACTTTTTGAGTTAATTACCTCAAAATTTTGACTTTGACTTAACCACTAAGGCCCAAGAGTCTAAAATTTCTTGAAATTTTCAATATTTCATTGGCTTGGGACCTTTAAAAATTTATTTTTTAAGGACCAACAAATTTTGCCTTTGAAGAATTTTAACTCACCTAGGACTTAACATTAATTAAATTTCTGGCTTAGGATTTTTAATTTAATTTGGCCAGAAAATTTAATTAATTGACTGAGAGGGGATTTAATTATTTTTCCAACCCTCTTTACATAAGATAAATACATTTAGACACATAAAGGGGGAATACCCATTCGTGATAGACCTTCAAATAGCTACCCAATTCTGCGACTCAAAACATGATCTAGTAGACCAGGTAGCTTGTAATAAAATAATCTAGCCAATTAGCTAGGATTATTCCCAAACTACTTTTACAAAGACTCAATAGAAAACACTAGGACTCACTTAGCATCTTGATGACAAAATCCAACCTAGCTTTGGGATGAGGCTGGAGGAGAAAACTCTGTCGATCACTCGTGTCGAGAAACACAAATGAATCAGTGAGACAAAAAACCGCCTTGGATAAAAATCATCACCAAAATACTAGGCTTACCTAAGTTGTTACATACATAGCGGTCTTACTTAGATCATTTACATCATAAACATGCAGAATGGGTTTACATCACTTATAAAACTATCAACTGTCAATGAAATCTGAATGGTGTGAACACCTCAAACATGATGAATCCCATTTGCAAAAATGGGGGTGTACTGCTATGGCGTCGTTGACACATAGTGGTCAACAAGACTCTTTTGAGTCCGAGAGAGGTTTTTACCTCTAAGTTGACTTCAGGTCAACTGTGTGTGATGTCTTTGTGACTTACCTTTTGTTCTGAAATAAAGAGCCAGCAAAGCAAGCTACAACAGGATGATGCACAATGTTTGGTTTGGTACATGATGGATGGCACCTGTGGATAGATGGAGTTCTCCCTAGTTGAGAGGGAGTGTTAATTTTGGCAACTAGGTCCAAAATCCATGGTGCACTGCTCTTTCGGAGAGGTGCAAGATTGATCTAAAAATCATCTTGATCGGATGAGCAAAACATTGATTTTGAATTTATTTTCCACATGTGCAAGGTCGGCCAGATTTATCCCACATGCCTAAAAGATGTGTCACACACCCTCATTGATGAATATAAATTGGAGAGACTTAGAGGTCATTTTCTCATCATATCATCACACATTCTCTCTTTGTGATCTGATTGGTTCGATAGCCTTTGGAGGTCGTTTTCTTCTCACACGTGTGGAGCGAAGCTGATGTTTTTTGCGCTGATCTGTTTCGGGCTTTCTATTTTCTGCGCTGATATGTTTAGGGCTTTTATGTTGCAGCATTAACCAACGTTGATCGTGGTCAACCCTCGGTCGTTTTACCTAAAACCTTCTACAGAAATTCCGATTTTAGTAGGTCATATAGCTGAGCACTAAAATCGAGGAATTCCGGGATGTTTGGCCAAAGCCCTAGTTTGTTGCGTTGACTTTTCTGAAGCTACCTGCATTGTCTTTTCTATGTTGTCCCTGGTTTGACTTGCGTTGACTTGTGATGAGCTGTCTTTGATCGTTGTGGGTGTGACACATGCAGTGTTGGCTGACCGAGAAAGACTTTGCTGGTTGAAGCATCCTACTGACCTCCATAACGCAACAATATTTCATATCTTTGCTAGACAAAAGTCATTGTAAATCTGCTCAATATTTGGCTTGTCTTCTATTGATCTATTATTGTGTTCTATCAGCATTTTACTTTCATGTTTATGTGATTGCTATTTTGTATTGGGCCTAAGAAAGATTGAAGTAAAAGTGCATCAAGCATAGAACACCATGGTTATCTAAATTTAATATTTTCCCAAGGGGGTCAAATTCCGGGGTCAGCCTTTCCGGAATTCCTTCCTGGGCTTTTCCGGGTTTTTGGAGGAGAACTCATATCCGGAGTTTCATATTTTTCTAAGCAGGGGAACAACCCCAAAGAGCAGCTCCATTCCAGTCAGAGGCAGCATTTCTAGCAGCAGCAGCAAGTGAGGGAGATATGTAGTTCAGAGAGAGAGCATCCATTCACAGTGGGATTCTGATAGTGATTTCAGCTTGCCTTGAGCAAGCCAAGGTGCCATCATTCTGATCACCTTTGTACTCATTTTCCCTCTCATCTTTTCTCCATGTTTGCAGTGTTTTTCATGATGTCTCTCTATTTGTTGTAGTTATTATTTATGTTGCTTTATATTGTTGTTTATTTCCTATTCGGAATATTACACATTCCAGATGAGAAGCGGAGAAAATTAGCTGAGACTGCAGAAAAAGGGTATCTCGTAGGATACAACGAGACCTCGAAGGCATACAGAGTCTACATTACAGGAAACAGGAAGATTGTAGTCAGACGGGTGTAAAGTTCATGGATATAATATCCCAATCGGGAAATAGACAGCAATACAAAGCAACATAAACAAAAACTACAGCAAATAGAGACATACATAGAAAACACTGCAAATAAACCAGAACAACTGACCCATTTTATTATATTTTATGAAATGAGGAACAAGTACAAAGTGTGCTCAAAATGATAGCACCTTGGACTGCTCAAGGCAAGTTGAAAGATCACTCCCTCCTCTATCAGAATCTCTACTCAATCTCTACTCTACGCTGCTCCTCCTCTACGTAGTCCTACTGGAAATGCTGCTGCTGGCTGGAAAGGGACTACAATATGGGGGTCCTCTGCTGCTCGGAAAATTCTGAAACTCAGACACCTCTCCTCCAAAAACCCAGAATAACCCACGAAGGAATTCCAAAAAGGCTGACCCCGGAAATTCACCCTCTTGGGATGACTACGCTCTCCTATTGGGTATGTTGGCCTCTTTGATGAAAATACTGAAAGAAGGGCCTCCAACTATCCAAGGAACTTCTGCGTTGTGGCCAGCTTATCCTTGAGAGCTCGGAGGATGTCTTGGCTCTCTTGGATCCAATCTTTGGCCCTTGGGGCCTTGCTTGCTCCAAACATAACATCAACAAAAGTTAGAGCATGATATCCATACAAAGCATAAAACAGAGACATACTGATCGACATATGGAATGTCATGTTGTAGCAGTATTCCCCCAAGTGGAGCCAACGCAACCATGCCTTTTGTTGCCCCAAGACATAATTTCTCAAGTAGCCCTCCAGCCACTTGTTCACTATCTCTGTCTACCCATTTGTCTGTGGGTGATAACTAGTACTGGGTGTCAACTCGGTATCCACAAAACGGAACAACTCCTGCCAAAATACGCCCATGAACCGGCTGTCCCGATCACTGACTATGGTCTTTGGGAGACCATGGAGTCTGAAAACATACCTGAATAACAACTCGGCCACCTATGAAGTTGTGTATCGTGCGGAGATGGCGAAAAAGTGTGCATACTTTGTCAGCCGATACACAACTACAAAGATGCAATCCTTGCCTTACACCATGGGCAACCCTGTGTGAAATCCATGGAGATGCTCTCCCATTTCCCCTTCGGAATGGGAAGCAGTTGTAGCAAACCCGCAAGATGACTCAACTCTCCTTTGTTCCTCTGGCAAACCTTGCACTCCCTGATATGCCGAAGTACGTCTTCCTTGAGGCCCCTCCATGAGAACCTCTCCCGTATGGCCCTATGAGTCTTGGTGAACCCCTGATGACTTGAAAGCAGTGAGTCATGGTCTGCATGCAAGATCTTCTCCCTGAGCTGGGAGTTACCTGTCAAATAAATCTTGTCCTGGTACTAGATGACCTCATCCATCACCCAATACCTATCATCTGTCACCTATCCATCCAGCACCTCACAAACAAAATGATCCTTGGAATACTCCACCACCAGCTGGGCTCTCCAATCTGCATCAAGCCTCATCAAGGATAACGTTGTTGGCCTCCATGACAAGGCATCCGCCACTACATTGTTCTTCCCCTTGACATACTCGATGTCAAAGTCATAGGCCCAGATTTTGCTGACCCACATATGTTGTCTCTCCTGCAACTGTTTCTACTCAAGGAAAAACCAGAGATTGTTGTGGTCAATCCTCACCCGAAATTTGTTACCCACTAGGTACTGTCGAAACTTGGCCAACGCATGCATGATGGTCAGCATCTCTTTGTCATATATCAGGTATAGTCTCTCGTGCGGCAATAGCTTTTGAATCTCGAAAACGATAGGATGGCCTCCCTACATCAAAACTACTCTGACCCCCTCTCCTGAAGCATCACACTCCAGCACAAAGGGCTACGTGAAATCCGGCAATGCCAACACTGGACAGTTGCTCATCACCTCCTTGACCCTATCAAAGGCCCTCTGTGCAACATCAGTCCATCCAAAAGCCCCCTTCTTGGTGAGGTTCGTGAGGGGTGCTGCAAGCTGTGAAAATCCCTTGACAAACTTTCGGCAGTAGGTGCAGATGCCAGCAAACCCCCGAAGTTTTGTCACATTCTTCGGTGTCGGCCAATCCTGGATGGCCCGGATCTTCTCCTCATGGACTCTTACCCCGTCCACTCCAATGATATGCCCCAAGTAGAGCATCTCTGTAAGCCCAAACTCGCACTTGGATAGCTTAGCATAGAAATGTTTCTCCTCCAAAATACGAAGTATAGCCTCAATATGTTGCAAGTGCTCCTCCCATGTGCAGCTATAGATGAGAATGTCATCGAATAATACCAGCACAAACTTCCTCAGCTGACCACGGAAGATGTGGTTCATACAAGACTGGAATGTGTCTAGAGCATTGGTCAGCCAAAAGGGCATCACCAAGAACTCAAAGTGGCCATAGTGGCATCTGAACGCAATCTTGGGGATATCCTGGTCCCTCACCTTGATCTGATGGTACACCGACCTCAGATCTATCTTCGAGAAGAACTTCGCTCCCCTCAACTCATCCATCAACTCATCAATCCTGGGGATGGGGTAACGGTTCTTCAAGGTTTTCCTGTTGAGCGCCCTGTAGTCGATGCGAATTCGTAATGTGCCATCCTTCTTCTTCACCAAGACCACGGAAGAAGCAAAGGGACTAGTACTGGGCCTGATGTGCCCCAACGCCAAGAGCTCACGTATAGCTCGCTTAATCTGATCCCTGTAGGCTTTGGGGTGCCTATAGGGGGTGGTAATCACTGCCTGGATCCCCTGCTCCAGCTCAATAGTATCCTCAAATCCCCTGCCTGGTGGCTACCCTGGTGGTATGTCCCCAAAAACTGTGGAGTAATGGTCCAATATAGATTGTACTTTGGGATGCACTAGTTGCCCTGTAGCTCATGCCTCTGAAATACGCAGCTCCACTACCCACTCTACATCTCCCTTCTGAAAATTTGCCTCCATTCGGTGTGCCGAGACTGTCTGGGGAGGGTATGTGTGCATGCCTTTGATCATCACATGATTCCCACTCTTCTTATCTATCCACTCCATCTCCAATGTCTCCCAATTTGTAGTGACCTTACCAAGCATGATAAGCCACTGCACACCCAATACCACAATGGTATCTGGGATGTCGACCACAAAGAAATGATCTATCATGGTGTATGTCCCCATGGTCACTGTTAATGCTAGAACATACTGCATACACTGCATGGTCCTGGCACCTGGAACCAACACGAAGAACCCATTAAAACTCTCTGTCAGTATGCCTCTCCGTTGCACTAGTTGGGCATCAATGAATTTATGTGTGGCCCCGTTGTCCACCAACACTCAAACACGCTGCCCCTGGACCGTGTTTCGGATTCTCAGCGTCAAATACTTGGGAACTCCACGCAGAGATGCAAGGAATCCTCCAGTGGGTGCAAACGCTGCTCCTCCTGCTGTTGGGGGAGGTGGTGATGGATGATCTCCTCCTGGTGCACCAGCGTTGGCATCTCCCTCCAACTCCTCACATGCCTCTTCTTTTCCCTCACTGTCGGAGAAGACCTCAATGTAGTGTGCCCTCCCTGCGGCACAACGATGACCCAGTGCCCATGGCTCTTGGCAAGTGAAGCATAGCTTCTTCCGTCTCAAGTCTCTCCAGGGATCATCATCCAATGGCCCTCAGCCCTGGTTCCCCCTCAGGGGTGGAGCTCTCACATCTTTCCCCTTTTGCTAGAACACTGGTTTTTGGGGAAAAGGAGCTCTCGTACTTGGCAGGGCATCCTGCAAGGCCCTAGTCCTCACTACTGCATCCTGCAACATAGTAGGCCTAGTGGATCTGACTAGCCCATGCAATGGTTCTGCCAACCCGTCAATAAACATATATACTCTCCTGGCCACGGACAAGTCTGACACCATCACTGAAAGTTTCAAGAACTCGGAAATGTAAGTCTTCGGGATTCAATGCTTGTGCTTAGTCAGCTCAACGAAGTGTTCCTCTGGGTCCTTCTGGTCAAATCTCTCCACTAACCTCCGAGTGAACTTTGCATATGTTGTCACCCCTGCGTGACCCACCATGGACATCCCGTGGAACCACCAGTCGTGGGCTTCCCCCTCAAGGTGCAGCGATGCCACCTTGATAGCCTCTACCTACGCCATTTGGTTCAGCTGAAAATAGATATCCAGCTTCTCCACCCAAGCCTTAGCCGAACACTTTGATGATCCATCAAAGGTAGGTAAGAAAAATCTGCCCATGGTACATTGGAGGTCATTCCCCTGCGTGTACCCTCCTCCTCTATTCTGGTTGCGGGGTCTGTTATTGTTATTCAGCTGGCAAAACTCGTTAAAGGTGAGGGCCTCTCTAAACTAACGCCCATACAACTGATACTCTGCAAAATATTCCCCATAGTGAGCCACCTCCGGCTCTTGGGGTCGTCTCGTTCCTGCTCCTGAAGTCAATAAAGTAGGCATGGTGGAACATGGGGGAGTGCGTAGCACCACCTGCTGCGCAGCATTCTGATACAAAACATGGTGAGAAGTATCGAACCCTTCTCCATTGTGAAACTTCCTTGGAATCTCATGCTGTTTGTTCTCTCCGACAATCTTCTGCCCAATTTCCTCTATCTTCCTAGAAATCTCATGTACAGATTTCAAGAGGTTACCAAACTCCTTCCCGTCATCTATCTCATCCGCCATTGGTGCCTTCCCTTTGTCTTCCTCAACCGGAACGTTGTTCTCTTCTGTAGGTGTGATTTCGAGCCTACGCTCTTTGTCCCTATACCTCTTCTTCCAGTAAGTAATGAACTCTTTGTCTTCGGATGTCATAGACTGATTGCTCCACAGGCTGAGCCAAGTCTACGAGCTCTGATACCACTGTAATATCCCAAATGGGAAATAAATAGCAATACAAAGCAACATAAACAAAAACTACAGCAAATAGAGACACACAGAAAACACTACAAATAAACCAGAACAGCTGAGCCATTTTATTATATTTTTGAAATGAGGAACAAGTACAAAGTGTTCTCAGAATGATAGCACCTTGGCCTGCTCAAGGCAGGCTGAAATAATCACTCCCTCCTCTATCAAAATCTCTGCTCAATCTCTGATCTACGTTGCTCCTCTACGCAGTCCTGCTGGAGAAGTTGTTGTTCGCTGGAAAGGGACTACAAGATGGGGTTGCTCCGCTGCTCAGAAAATTCTGAAACTTGGACACCGGACTCTCCTCCAAAAACCCAGAATGACCCGCAAAGGAATTCCAGAAAGGCTGACCCTGAAAATTCACCCTCTTGGGATGACTATGCTCTCCTACTGGGTACGCTAGCCTCTTTGATGAAAATACTGAAAGAAGGGCCTCCAACTATCCAAGGAACTCAGCTATGGAAGGGTTGATCCCCTTACAATCCTCCGGACTGAGATCTCATAAAGTTCCTCCTCTCTCGAAGCTTCTCTCCTATAGGACTGTGTAACCCCTGAAACACTGCGATGCCCTGGAGGTGACTGCGTAATCGTGTGGCTGAAACAATGAATCTGCTCTCCAAAACTGGTGGAATGGCTCCTCTCCTGAGCGGGCGCTCAAAGTCCCCTGAGGACAAGGTTGGGATCTCCGCTCGGAGACACCCTTGTGCTAAACAACACTACAAACTCAGCTAAACAGCTTAAGCGTGCTCTAGTCTTGACAGATAGAAAATCATAAGATGTAAGAATAAATGAGAAAGGTTGCCTCCATCCATTTTTATGCTTGTGAACCCCTACATTCCCTTGGGCCCACCAATGCTGCGTTGTCCCTCTTGCCACGTTGTCCCTTGCTACACTGCGTTGCCTCTCCCACGCTGCCATTGCGCTGCCTGGCCCCACGCTGCCATTGCGCTGCCTGGCCCCACGCTGCCACTGCGCTGTCCTAAGTGCCTCCTCTCCTACGCTATCACTTGGCCTCATGGGCCCCACTTTACCTTTTAATTACTCTTCCCAGTGACTTTAGGAAATTGCTTCTATTCTAATGTTTTATTCATGGGTCCCCTCACCCCTTTATTTCCTGCTAAACTTTAGAAAAACAAAAATTAACCAGAAATGAATATTCCAATTAGTTGTCTGCTAATTGGGAATATTACAATGGAAGACAGAGCTTTCAAGAAATCCCGAGAGATGCCTACTGGAGAGAAGTATGAGGATGTTCCTCTTGTCCAGCAGTAGCAGGGGGAAGAACCGACAGGTGCACAGACATCTAGATCGAGCACCGTAACTAGCACCAATATTTCCTCGGGTGAGGAAAATCCAGATAGTTCACAGCAGATGAGACAGCAGGAAGAGGAACTGGTTGAGCCACCCACCACCGGTGGCAGAACTAGCAGAGAAGTACGCTAGACGTTGAGGGACACAGAGGAGTTTATTGGAGCTCCTAGAACCGAGAAAAGGCAGCGTAGACAACCTAACAGATACAAAGCTTTGGTAGCACAGGTTGAAGAACCCTCTAGCTTTCAGGAGGTTGTACAACATCAGGTTTGAGTGGATGCCATGGTAGAAGAGTATAGCTCTATCGACTAATGATGTCTGGGAAGTTGTGCCTAAACCAAAGAACAAACCTGTTGTAGGTTCGAGATGGATCTACAAGATCAAGTATGCTGCAGATGGCAGCATAGAGTAATACAAGGCTAGGTTCGTGGCCAAAGGGTATGCACAGAATGTAAGGACCAAAATTTCAACAATTAACAATCATTAACAGAATTTAAACTACACAATCCAGGGTGGGATTTTTTATTTTGAAGCAGAATATACATCAATTGACTATTTAATACTTACCTGGAGCCATGTTTGAAGATGTTCCTGATTCGCCATGGCTCCAATTCCCGTTACCAAACCGTCGTTTTCCTCCCAGCTTATTTGAGGTCAACATCTCCGGTCCCCAGATCCAAAAGACAAGTCTTCTGGCCCCCGTGCCCAAAACTCCAATAACAATCGAAATCACTCCATGACTCTGTTAGAACTCACTGCTCATGTTTCCTACAATTAGAACTCCTTTGACAACATCCGGGTCAGTTTTCCCACCTTATTACCCATGCCCATCAAGTCCCCCCCCCTTCTCCTTTTATACACAAACTCCTTTCAAGATATTTATTAAAATATCCTCTTTTAATAAATATCTTGGATTTCTAAAATATTTTAGTTTTATTAAAATATTATTATTTAATAAATATCTTGGATTTCTAAAATACCTTAGATTTATTAAAATATTATTATTTAATAAATATCTTGGATTTCTAAAATAGCATAAATTTATTAAAATATTATTACTTAATAAATATCTTGGATTTCTAAAATATCTTAGATTTATTTGCATAAGTCAATGCTTTTACTTTTCTTTGAACAAAGTATTAGTTTATATTGTGATAGTGGTAGGTACAGCTTTTACCTTACAATACATTCATTATATTTTGGTGAGTTAGGTATTTACTCAATACTTCAATAATTCACTCATTACTCTACACTGAGATTTTTCATAATTGATTAGTGCATGTACTAGGGCAGTACACGTGATACATGCATATGTAGTTATCATATGCAGGTCTCATATGCATGCGAATATTTCTATGTTCTCTATAGCTCAAGTTGAGTCATTACATATACCCCTCCTTTAGAAAACTTCGTCCCGAAGTTAAGTTTTATGCCGTATATCATTAATTATATAAGTGATTAGTATAATCATATAAGGGTGGTGTACCATAATTGAATTTTCATTTAATGTGTGAGAACACTTTAACATTTATGTTTTGATCATTTATTGGTTTACAAATTTAGTAGTCACGTCTTGCTCCAACAGAGTTCCCAAGCTATTCTAGAATCATCCTATCATCCCTAATCTCTTCCACTCCCATCCTATCCGTCCTCTACAGAAATATGCCATGGCATCAATTTCACTGATCCAACCATTCATAGACGTTAAGGGTGTCAGCGTCGATTACATCGACCTGATTGACTAGTAGGCATCCGGTAGTCATCATCACACGTTTAGGGGAGCGTGACTCGCACAGCCCTTCCATGACTCCAGGTTTTGGAGGATAAACGGTGGGCAACACCTCCACCCCTCCTAGTAGAACCAAGGTTAACACCCTATCATGGAATCTCAATGCATCTCAATTGTTCTTGGAGTTTTGTCATCACGCAGTCGGTTTGGTAACGATATCATCTGCGATGTAAAACACTTGTCCACAAATTATAACATATGTATCAATATGTTTTAAAGCAAATTGTTACCCATATAACAATTTCTACACATTCCAAATATGTTGCTATCTACGATATTGATCCTTGAGTTCATATAACATGGTTATGTTTATCCAATAGGTCTGTAAATTCATTTTCAACTTGAATAGTCAAGTGCAATCACTCTTTTATTTCTATCTCATCATTTATGTTGATATGTAAAATTATAGATACCATATTCATAACATAATTCATAATTTATATCAGTATCCTTATACCAACAATGTTTAAGCAAAATTTTCTTCATATTGGTATCCATGTACTAGCAATGTTTAAGCAATTAATATATTCTCACATGTCATAGTACAAAATGACAGTCTTAAGTATCCATCCAAGATAAGATAATATTATACAAAATAAGTTTTTAAATGCTTATAAATATAACTCACAGTTATAAATGTCACATAGAATAATCGAACACGAATATACAAATAAGGGTGTAGCTACTATTTTCTATACTATATTAACCGATTAACCTTATAAAAATCACAAGTTGAGACACTAAATTTAAATGGAGGGATGCTCCAACCTTTATGATTGCATATATAGAAATGAAATGAATTGAAACAAGAGCACAAAACACTTACTGTTTAGTCGAAGCATAATCTAATTTCTTGATACAGGTTTATTAATAACTCTAAAACACAAAACTACATATGGATCCAACCAATCTTTTAATTCTTGTTATTTATTTCTTTTAAGTCTAATTATCTTTTATCTGTAAGCTGGATCCCAAGATGTAATAACATTAACTTCTTTATCATGTTATTTTAGCTCATCTTCTGCCTAAAATCTAGAAGCCATGGAGTAGGGTTTTGCAGGGCCAATCAATAGGGTTATGTTGGAGATGGAGGAAGAGTTAATTGACTACTTTAAAGACCCCTTAGTGGGAGGTTTATCTTCATTGAAGGAATTTGTTACTACTTGAAAATGCATTATTCACTTTGCATTATACTTTCTCTACTAAGAGTGTCATGTTTTCAACAAGATGTCAATTGTTAACAAATAATAATTTCCTCTTTCAATAAGAATTTCACAATTTATAAGATATGCATAGTCACATTATCAGTATGTTACAGTTTTGATATATTCTATTTTCTTGCAAGTTTCGCCATTTAGAGCCTTAACTCTAGCTAGGATATTACTAGCTTTACCATCATTCCTTAAACCATTGTTTCATTTCTATTATATTGACTCATTTAATCCAAACACATAACACATCACTGGTATAAGCTCTTCTTTTCTTCACATCAATCGTTTTCTTATTAGTCCTTAGCCCTCGTATCATCGCCAAATGTATCTTCTTTTCTAACGGTGTACAATTATTATCTTTAACATTTTCCCAGTTTGTTTCTTATTATTCTGAACAAATTAGGAGTATTCACAACTCCTTATAGGTCATTGCTTTGACCTTTACCAAATCATGTTGCACATATTTTTAAGAAAATTCTTCTTGATAGAAACACCCTTTTTCTTCCTCATACCATATACTCCTAATATCCCATGTTTACTTTAATTTGAAAAACATATTATCAAACTGACTTTGTTTTCTCGCCTCTAGTAATCATGGTTTTCTTTTCTTCTCTTAATGCATACAATTATTATACTTGGAAATGTCGTTACTATTTCCCAACTTAGGTAAGACCCTATAAATAAATTCAATACCGTGGATATCGAATGTAATCTACTTGTCATTTCAGGTTTTAAGACATCACAAGATAGAATTTCCTAATCATACTCCCTAGTGTCCATAATCCATGGATATAGTTAGTCACTTAAGGAAAATTTTATAATGTGACTCTCCCATTAGAGGGCGAAACTATTATAAATGTTGCCATGCACATAAATTATCCTATAATTGATCAATTTTATTATAGATTCACTCTTTAATCTAATGCCATTGACTTCTTATGTTGCTTTGTGAAACTTCCCTTCACTCACCTTTGGTGCTATTTTGTCGATCTCAATATTCTAAGTTGATTATGATAACTAACATTTATTATCATCATCAGAAGTTTGCCATTTCATTCTTTTCCCGTCCTCCCTAGGTACTATATTGATTATATTATGGTAACCATGGAGATCAAATTTTGAAATTTTCCGCTGCACTCTCTTGGTAACTATATCGTCTTGTTCTAATAGTGTGTTTACTACCTTACAGGGTGGTTTCTTACGCTTTTAACATATGTTTCATCCATCAATTTACCTCAAACTAGCTTAGCCTTTTATGTGGTTGTATCTTACTTTACATATAACGGTATTGTCATAAGGTCTCTAGTCATGCTTTCATTACCATTCTTCCTTTCTTCAAGAGTTAACTTCTTTGGAGCAACTCCACCAACTAATATTTATATATGCCTAAATAATTTCCACGAATCATCTTATATAGTGTCATAATGTCCCTAATTTCTCTTTCCTACACCACATTGTTTTTCTTTCCATGAAAATGCTATGCTGCCATATTATTTTGTTTTGGATATCGATATATCATTACAGTTGTAAATGGCTAATTATCTATCTTAACAATGACATAATGGTTTGAATATCAAAATATCCAATTTAGTGTATATTAAACTATAAAAATTTAAACCTTCACTCTACTCCTTAAATCACTGACACATATACCTGGATAGTAATTAAAGTATTAACATAGGAAAGTGATATAAATGATATTTGCATAAATTCATATCATCACTGGTTATAGTTATCAGCTAGTAAGATATATATATGGAAAACTCAACGTCACTTGAAGAATGGAAAGTTTCAATTGCATAAAATCAATTAGGATAGTTTCCATTCTAATGATCAAAAGTTACAGAAAAAAGTTTAATGTCTAAAGTGATGTTGATGTGCTCATTTTAATATGATAATTTTGAATGTACGTCAAACTTTACTTGCACGATATACAAAATCTTAAACCTCATTGTGGAAAAATTTGCAGTTGATATCCATGAGTTATCTCAACTCCTTTGTCAGATGGAATGTAAAGCAAAAGTAATGGATTAGGAATCAAGTGGGATTGAGGTTGATATATGTTTTTGACACATACATCAGCATTAAATATCCCATCTCTTCTAATAAAATGTATCACCCCAGGCTTCCTAGCTTTCGAATATTGAATTATATAAAAATTTAATTTTATCGTGATTGTTAAAAGCGTCAATTTCTTCCAAAGTTGAAAAACCATTTTCCCTGTCATTGAATGTTTCATACACTGAATACTTTGGGTAAATTATCAAGGATGACTCGGAGTATTACACCTCGTATTATATTAGCATTGTTGCTTATAATTATGAAAATGAGGTGGTGATATCCAAGAATCAACATAAGATCTTGGGAAACAGTTAAGAAACTAAGATATTTTCCATTGTGATCATTCGTCCTAGTACCTTCAACCTAGTTGAACAGACCCTTAGATTAACTTTGCATTCCACAATACTTAAACCTATGGACTGAAGTTCTCCTGAAGACATTTCTACCTGTATGAAATCGTTTTTCTTGCGATTGCCAACCCATATCTATTTAATGCATATGACAAAATGAAACTATCAATAGCACCAGTATCAAATAATATTTTGATTTTTCTAATGTTAATAGTACATGAGGACTTCACTACAGTGGACTAGTGTTCTGTACTTTCCTCGAACAACTCCCATGGAACATCTTCCGATGTGAGATGCATTTGCTTTTCTAAATTTCCCCACCAAATCACAACACTTTCTTTTCGCTAAATATAGCAATTAGAGGTGGAAAAATATTCCCTTAGCGTGAAACATCTTGTCATTCCTTCCAACCATGCTTCAGTACGTTCTATGACTCACTCCTAGAAATTCTAGTTTGTTTAGCCATCTTTTTTTTTTGAACAATTTACAAATGTCGGCTTGTTACACTCTATCCCTTTAGAGGAAGAATAAATCTCTCTCTATTTAATAATAAATTCCTCAAGCCCAATACCATCCTATCTACGTAAATAGTTTAAATCTTACCATTTTTAGATGTAATTTATTATTTTTAAGTCATGAAGTCCTTGTATCAATGATTTATTTTCAAATTTGTATATTATTTTACCCTCCTTTACTTTATTGCCCTTCCTTAATTCCCCTTTTTTTTTTTAATTCACCTACATTCCCACATCTTAAACATATTCCTCTACACTCTTACCTTTCTCCTTTCTTTTTCCCTTTATTATCTCTTTCTCTTCTTATTCTCCTCATCTTTTGTGTGTGTGTGTGTATGTATATATATATATATATATATATACAATTATTTATTCTATATAATTTAATATATATTAGTTATCCTAACCTAGATTTTTGTTGAAATTTCAATATTTAATCACATATTAACTATTGAAATTGCGCTAAGGAAAGATAATGAAAACCGTACCATAAAAAGAATTTTAATAATAATGCCAAGTTTATGAGGAAAAGCTAGAATGAGAAATCATAGTGAGTGACAACTTGTCTTCATAGATATTTAAGTAATAATGTCAACTTTTCTTGTTATGGATGACAAGAGACTTTCTTAAGGTGTTGATGATATCATCTTTATTTGATCCATGGACAACACTCGCAATCTTCAGAACTTGGTCCTCCTCCAGATCTAAGTTTGCAACTAATTTGTGAGCGGCAAGTTCCTTGGCTAAAGCTATGTTTTTCTCCCATAGTTTATAGCGCTCAATTGTTGACTTGACAAGTTCCTCCTGCTTTCTTAGAAGTAAATCCTCGGAATTAACTTTGTCTCTACTAGCTTTCGCCCGTGCAGTCTCTGCTTTTTCAACATGATGTTGACATGAGGAAAGCTACTCACTTATTTCTTTAATGTGTTGTTGATGAGACTCCAAGGCACCGTAACAACCGTGAGCTGCCCCTCCAGTCTTTTCACATTTGTCCGTAGCACCTCGATATCTTCAAAATCAGGGTTGTGTCGACGCTGTGAGTGTGTTTGCTAAGTCGAGTCTGAAACGGACTGGAAGTAGAGCCTGCGAATGTCTTTGTCTAAACACTGGTGCTTGCATACAGGGCAAGTAGCCTTCTTATTTGGCAGACAGTATTTGAGCCATTGTTGCAAGCATAGTTCGTGAAACATGTGGCCGCAGAGAGACACAGACTGGAGGTCCTCAATAATAGGCTCGACATCTTCATAGCAGATTACACGGATGACCTTGGCCGCATTTCTAGTATCTCTGATTTCACCGACCATTCTCTCCGCTATTTTTTTTTTTAATTGCATGTCTTGTGTATTTACTTTTAGTGATTCTTTGCAGGAGAAGTGGAAAAAAACCACGTCAGTTGAATAACACAATTCACCAAGAGCTAGTCTAATAGGCATGGTTCTTCGTGGTCACCCCTCCTCGCTTGGATCAAAAAAGGCATAGACTCGGCATCAAAGTGCTTACTTTTGACACAAAAAAACTATATGATGAAACCAAAACTTATGTTTAACATCTAGATTTCACACCTGTATTTCTCAATTTCGTTAAATGTTGTTTGTGCGAAACGTAAACTGTGTTGATCGGCACAATTTGAGTACCCATAAGTTTTTTTTAAGGCCATGTCTGATGTTCTTCAATTATCCAAAAGACAGTTCTTTTCCCGCTATAATGTATTGAAGATTCTGTAGTTTAAAGAAATCACACTGGGATTTCAAACAAGGAGATATTGAATTACTATCTCATATGGCACTGAGAATGTAACTAGATTTCATGTAATCGAATCCATAAATTATTACGTACAAAAGAAAATAATATGTTCAGAACAAAATTTAGGGCAAAAATACAGAGCTTTCAAACAAAGACGAGATGTTCAGCTAATGCTTTTTTGAGGCACTAAAACTCTAAATAGTTTTCGGATCTGTGGTAAAGACCCTGTAACGTGCAAATTTCTGACAGTAACTTGGGATTCTTGAAGCCCGCGGGAACCCATTATATGGTTACCTGTCCCTTGGCATATGGCTGCCTATCCCTTGGCAACATCTAACTATTGTGCTACTAGGGAAAAGTTTTA
Source organism: Pinus albicaulis (assembly GCA_034641835.2). Lineage (NCBI taxonomy): Eukaryota > Viridiplantae > Streptophyta > Pinopsida > Pinales > Pinaceae > Pinus > Pinus albicaulis. Next base: position 1,823,353,561 of record CM076580.1, read on the forward strand.
TGAGTTTCTAAGGTTTAACCAATAGCAAAAGGCTTTTGACACAGAACTAAATGAAGAGAGCCACAAAGCAAAGGATAGAGATGCAAAGAAGCTCCTTCTATGCAGAGAGCCACAAATCCGAGTAGCCTAGAGATGCGAAGAAGCTCTAAGAGAAAATTGTTAGGGTTAAATAAAATTATGTGTAGGAGAAGTAACAACTATTTATGCACCGAGACAAATGATCATGGACAACCAGAACGAGAGCGCGGCTCTGTAAATTTAATGGAATCTATTTATCAAAGGTTGGCCCCTAGATATTTTGTAAAATTCTGTCGTGCCAAATCACACCTTTAGAATTCCGGCCTGCCAAATCACACCTTTAAAACTATATGTACAGCTTAACAAAATTAAATTTTCAGGCTTCCCTTCTGGTTATTTTCATCGTTCTGTTACTCAAATGATTTGCACATTGTTTGACAGAAGTTTGTTCTGTCAGCCACTGCCGCATAATGTTGCCTAACTTGGCCAAAAAAAAACATTCGCCCAATACAAAATAAAAAAACTCCAAAACATAACATGTTTAAACAAAGTTCCAAACCATAATATATTTAAACAAAGCATGCTAAATCTACTTTTATATTTAAAAATGTAATTTAAATAATAAAATTTATAATTTTATTTAGGAATTTGAGAATCAAATTCTCACATTCAAATGAAAAGACCAAAGACCAAAAATAATACGTTTCAACTCTATCCATATTAAAAATACTAAAATGAAACTAAATAAATTATAAAAATAAAAGGATCCAAAAGGCACATCTAACATCCAAGAATAAACAAATATATATATATATATATATATATATTCTACGGCTTTCAATACTTCTTATAGCACAGAATCACACAGAAACAAATACAGAGCCCATAAGGTCCAAAGAGTCTGACACTGTGCTCCGATACCATGTGTAAGGACCGAAATTTCAACAATTAACAATCATTAACAAAATATATGCTACACAGTCCAAGGTGGGATTTTTTTTTTTGAAGCAAAATATATATCAATTGACTATTTAATAATTACCTAAAACCGTGTTTGAAGATGTTTCTGATCCACCATGGCTCCAGCTCTCGTTACCAAACCGTCGTTTTCCTCCCAGCCTATTTGAGGTCAACCTCTCCGATCCCTAGATCTAGAAGACAAGACTTCTGTCCCCCGTGCCCAAAACTCCAATAACAATCGAGATCACTCCATGACTCTGTTAGAACTCACTGCTCATGTCTCCCGCAGTTAGAACTCCTCTAACAACATCCGGGTCAGTTTTCCCACCTCACTACTCATGCCCATCAAGTTTCCCCCTTTCTCCTTTTATACACAAACTCTTTTTAAGATATTTATTAAAATATTATTATTTAATAAATATCTTGGATTTCTAAATATCTTAATTTTATTAAAATATTATTATTTAATAAATATCTTGGATTTCTAAAATATCTTCGATTTATTAAAATATTATTATTTAATAAATATCTTGGATTTCTAAAATATCTTAGATTTATTAAAATGTTATTATTTAATAAATATATTGGATTTCTAAAATATCTTAGATTTATTTGCATAAGTCAATGCTTTTACTTTTCTTTGAACAAAGTATTAGTTTATATTATGATAGTGGTATAAATTTTACCTTACAATACATTCATTATATTCTGGTGAGTTAGATATTTACTCAATACTTCAATAATTCACTCATTACTCCACACTGAGATTTTTCATAATTGATTAGTGCATGTACTAGTGCAGTACACGTGATACATGCATATGTAGCTATCATATGCAGGTCTCATATGCACGTTAATATTTCTATGTTCTCTATAACTCGAGTTGGGTCATTACACAGAAGGAAGGAATCGATTATGACGAAACCTTCGCCCCTGTTGCCAGATACACATCCATCAGATATGTTGTGTCCTTAGCAGTGCAGATGGAATAGAAAATTCACCAAATGGATGTCAAGACAGCGTTCTTGAATGGGGTGATAGAAGAAGAGGTGTACATAGAACCACCTGAAGGCTTTGAAACCCATGAGAATAAATCTCAGGTATGTAGACTGAAGAAAGCCCTGTATGGGCTCAAGTAGGCACCCAGAGCATGGTATGGTCGGATTGACGGGTACTTGTAGCAGTTGGGATTGTTAAGAGTGGCGCAAATCCCAATCTCTACTATCTTATGGTAGAGAATGAGCCACTTATTTTGGTATTGTATGTAGATGAGCTATTCCTTACAGGATCATCTAGGATCATAAAGGACTGTAAGAACATGGAAGTTGAATTCAACATGAAGGATTTCAGGTTGATGCATTACTTTCTAGGGTTGGAGGTATGGCAGAAGAATGGAGAAATCTTCCTAGGACAAGGAAGATATGCCTCAGAAATTCTAAAGAGAATCAGGATGTAGGATTGTCGGCCCATGGCAACGCCCATGATAACCAACTGGAAGAAGATAGATGCATTAGGAGACAAGGAATTGGAAACCACCTTGTACAGGCAACTCATTGGGTAACGTATGTATCTGGTCAACACCAGACCAGACATCTGCTTTGTTGTCAACACCCTCAATCAGTTCATGGTAGAACCAAAGAGGGTACATTGCACAGCAGCAAGGCACATTCTCAGATATGTATAGGGAACAGTCGGATATCGGTTGAAGTACACCCGCGGAGATGATGTCAAATTGAGCGGTTTCATAGACGCAGATTGGGCAGGCAGTTCAGTAGATCGGAAGAGTACCACAAGGTATTGCTTCAGCATCGGATCAGGGATAACCTCCTGGTGCAATAGGAAGAAGAAATACGTAGCACTAAGCTCAACAAAGGCGAAATATATGGCAACAAGCACAGCTACGTGCGAAGCCATATGGCTTAGAAAACTGCTATTGAATTTGTTCAGAAGAAAGATGGAAGTGACCAATATCTACTGTGATAATCAGAGTTGTATCAAACTCTTTAAGAATCAGGTATTTCATGATCGGTAAAAGCACATTGACATCAGGCGTAATTTTATTAGAGACTGTGTTCAGCGAGGGGCAGTACAGTTGCAGTACCTCCCCATAGGGAATCAGGTGGCAGACATACTCACCAAATCTCTAGGAAGAGCCAAGTTTGTTCACTTCAGGGAGCAGATGGGTATGGTAGATAATCCGTTTCAGTAGCGAAAACAGGTGACATCTCAACCACAGATGCAGCATTTGAGAGGGAGTTGCAGTACGGATGCAATGTTGATCGTAGTAGGATCAGTAGCAGTACAGTTGCAGCAACAACGCTGTGGTTGATGGGCAACATGTCAGACATCAACAGCGCAGAGGGAGATGCTTCAGAGTCAGAGCAGTGTGCAGCAGGGCATATTTGGTAGAGCACATTCCTCTCTAAGAGGGAGTGTCGATTTGTGGTAGCATCGGATGTGCTCTAAGTCTCAAATTTTGTGGAGAGGCTTAGACACATGTATTCCAGATAACCCAAAAATCATTTTGGGAAATTCCACCCGAAGACAGTTTTATTTGATAAATTAATGATTTTTAATGAAACTCTAAGTCTAAACTCAGGAAATTAAAATAATTAATGGGTATTAATCTAATTGTGGGTGTAACTTCTAGAAGAAGACAAGACTCAAGTCAAAATGATCTTAGCCATGCATTAGCTTCTAATCTGGGCCGTTGAATGTCAACTAGAGGATTATTTAAGGAAGCTTGAGGGTCATTTGGAAAACCCACCAAGCAGATACTCAGTTGCCGAAGAAAATCAATTTTCTCAGTGGCTGAAGTTTGGCAAGAGAAATCAATTCAGAGGGAGAGTTGTTGGCAGAGAGGACAGAGAGGGTATCAGCATCAGTCAGAAGTGCAAGGGCAAGTGATGCAGTGCAGAGAAGGGACAACGCAGAAGTAGCAGAAGGACAACACAAAGCAGTGATGCAGAGCTAGCGCAGTGGTGACACAGGAGGGCCAACAGGGCCTCTCAAAGATCAGATTTCCATCAGAAATTTTTGACAAAATTTCTCCAGTGTTATCACAAAGATTTACCTTCATTACTGTTGATTTCTATTTGTACAAGAAACTTTTGCTGAAGAATAATAAAGAAACCCTCATCTGTTGCACCTATTTTCCCGCATCGGGTTTTTCCGGGGACAATTGTCCAAAAATAATCGTCACTCTTGTGCTAGTATTTCTTTATATTTTGCTCAGTATTTTATTTGTGAAGGCTGTAATAGAATTTATTTTGGTTTTGTTGAAGTAATTTCTGTAAATAACTTATTGTTGAATATTAAGTAGGAGAAATAATATCAGATACTGCAGTAGGATTTCGTTTTAGAAATATTCACACTTGCAGTCGTTAGAGCTTCAATCTTTGCAGCGCCAGAAGCACTGGGTAGTTGGAACACATGGGGAGGTATCGTTAATCAAGCCTATGCTTGCTTCTCGTTGGCTTCCATCCCACAACCTACTCTAAAGACTGATCTAAAAACAGTTAAGAGGAAGGTTCCATTTAGGCTAGGCATATAACTTAAAAGTAACCAAGATCTTTGCATTACACCTAGATCTTAGGATTTGCATCTCATATAAGTTAGTGAAGCATCTAAGCAGCAGTTGTCCAATAGGTTACTTGGTCCTAATTTATAATAAGCAAAAAATTTAACTCCATAAGGCACTAGTCTCATAATCTGAAATCTAATCTAACCTTTGAGTCTTGCCAAATTTAACCAAGTAGCTAGGCCACTCAACTATCTCTCCTGGACAAGTTGGTTCCCAACTATTCTTCATAATCTCATTTCCATAGGGACTACCCCCCATAGCCTGTTGTTGGGAGACAACTAGAACGGAGTGGAAGGGGATCAGAGTGATGGCCCCTGCCTTGAATCATTCTCGCGATGCCAGTACAATCTGAGCGACAACAGGACCACATGGCTGGCTTAGGTGGTGGAGAAAATGGAACATTGAGATATCTGGCGGCTCCAAGGGGATGATGGTTGTCGGCTGAGGACCATCTAGGAGAATTTTTTTCTCCTTGTAATATCCCAAATTGGGAACAAACAGTACTATAAATCACACAAGACTAAAAACTACAACAAAATAAGAAACGACATTAAAACACTGTAAATGAAGCCAAAATCATCTGAGTCGTTTTATTAATCTCTGTGGGAAAAAGTACAATGGGAGGTGCTCAGAAAGAAGGCACCTGGGCCTGCACAAGACGGGCTAAAGTATAGCTCAAACCCGGAGAGAAACTTGGCTGGAAATACTGCTCTGCGAGGCTCCCTCTCTATGCTGCCAGTGCTGGACTTCTGTTGTTGGCTGAAATCGGACTGTGAGTTGGGCCTACTCCTATGCTTAGAAAATTTCGGGCTTTTAACCCCGGGCTCTACTCACAATACCCAAAAAAACTTGCGAAAGGTTTCCAGAAACTCTGACCCCAGAAAATAGCCTCCTTGGGCTTGGCACGCTACTCTGCTGGGGAAAGCGATCTCCTGGCTGAAATGCTGGAAAGATGCCCTCAAAACTCTGCAAAAATCCCCAGTAGGAGGTGGCTAGACTCCCCTCCAAATCCTCCGGCTGAAGCTTCACTACTCCCCTACTTCCCAACACCTTCACTCAGCTGAACTACGCAATCCCTGCGTTGTCTGTGCAGCCTCTACGTTGTCCTGGAAAACTGTGTAACTCTTGCTGGTATGGTTTTGTAATCTGCTCACAAAATGGGTAGAACTCCTCTCCTTAGCGGGCACTCGAAGTCCCCCGATGTAGAGGTTGAGATCTCCGCTCAGAAATCTCTGTGCTAAACAACACTGCAGACTCGGCTAAACAGCTCAAGCATGCTACAGTCAATCAGACAAAAAATAGATGGATGAATGAACTAGGAATGAGTTGCTCTCACCCTCTTTTGTCCAAGTTGAGCCTCCAATGTTCCCTTGGGCCCAAATGGACTGTGTTGCCCCTCCTCTGGCCTATCTCTACACTGCCTCTCCCATGTTGCCACTAGGATGCTGCTCCATTCATGTGGGTGGCCCCATGGACCCCACTTCAGCCTCATTATTTGCCTCTAGTGACTTTAGGAAAGCACCTTAGTTGCATAGTTTTATTTGTGGGTCCCCTTACCCACTTTATTTCTGCTGAACATTAGAAAAATGCAAAATTAATCAAAATTAATATTACGGTCCTCCCCACCAAAATGTTTCTTGTCCTCAAGCAACTGCAAAGATGGATGCTGAAGGATTTTCTCCCCCTCCCAAGTGGCATCCTCATCTGGAAGGTTCCACCACCTGATCAAATACTCCTTCACCACCATTCTCCTCAAATGTCTCTCCCTGGTATCTAGGATGGCCTCAGGCTGTAGCACCAAATGCCCCTCACATCTGTAGGAGGGAGCTCCATAGTGTGAAAATTTCTTAATCTAAGAAACCCAACTATTAATTTTCGATTTACTTCTCCTACTTAATGAAATACACAAGTTATTAATCTGAATATTCAGAATAACAGTGAGGTAAATACAAATAACAACCTACACATACAAATCATTTACTAAATAGCACGCTCATATGACAAAGTGACAAATTTTTCAGACAAATGTCCCCGAAAAAACCCAATGCGAGAAAACCGGTGCAGCTAGCTCTGGAGGGTTTTATTATTAAGCATATTTTGAGTACAACAATTTTTGGGCACCAAACATGGTTGGCCCTACAAAGAAAAACACAGCAAAAATACCTCTTTCACTCGGAGACAAAAAATATGGTTGATTCACACCCTCAAACAGTGTTTACAAAACTCAAGCCCTTTCTGGCCCACCGGAAACCCCAGCGTTGCTCCTCAGCCCTCTGTGTCAACCTTCCTGGCTTGCTTCAGCCTCTCTGCTGCTCTGGAAGGGCCCGCGTCATCCTTGAAGGGCTTACACTGCCCCTGCGCTGCCTTGATTGGGCCTGCGTGTGCCCTGCGTGGCTCCTGCTGCCTTTGTGTGGCCTCTGCTGGACTGCGTGGCTCTGGGTTGCCTCTGTGTTGCTCTGTACGCTGCCTCTCTGCCACTGTTGTACTCTTGGCCTGGGATCAGATCATCCCCTTGCCAATACTGCCCCTCGCTGCACTGCAAACTCCTCCTAAAATTCTTAGCAAACCATGCCCTAGAATTTCAACTTAACTTCAGTGCTCCGCCAATGTGTGTAATATTCCCAATTAGCAACAGCGAATTGGAAATATTAATTTTTGACTACTTTACTTTAATAAAGTTAGGTTAGAAATAAAGTGGGTGAAAGGGACACTTAACTCACACTTAGGATAAAAATCATTTCCTAAAGTCACTTGGAGACATGATTATTTGGCAGCGTGGGGCATAGAGGACGAAGTGGCAGCGTGGAGATGTCAGCGTGGGCCCAAGATAGTGCAGAGCTAGAGGGACAGCGTGGCTCAAGGGGATAGCGCAGTTTTGGTGGGGCCTAGGTGAGAGCAAGGCTCTCCAAGCATAAAAAGGAAGAGAGGCTCTTCATTTGCTCATTCTATTATGCATCTATGATATTTGTCTTTTGACATTGAACACGCTTTTGCTGTTGAGCAAAGTCTACAAGTGTTGTTCAGCACATCGGGTTTCTCCGTGCAGAGATCCCAACCTCAGCCCCGGGGGACTTCGAGTGCATGCTCGGGTGAGGAGTTCTATCCTTGATTTGCCAGAGAGAGTTGTAGCAGCCACAGTTGGGGATCATTCACTTGCATAGACAACACAGTCAGTGAGAAGGAGCATGCAGTCTTTGGAGGGGGAGATTTCGGATTGAGGGTTTATTAGGGGATTCAGCCCTAGGGAGTTGGAAAGGGGTCAGCACTTCCCTATTCCATCATTTTGGTAGAGTTGGAGGCCATCTTTTGCAGCAGATCATTCAGGGCCAGCGTTCATCACGGGGACAACGCTATACCTCAAGGGAGGTCATTTTCCGAGGTCATCCATTTCCGGAAAGCTCTCTAGAATTTTTGGGTATTTGGTGGAGAGCCCATTCCCAGAGTTTCACAATTTTTTGAGGTGAGGAGCAGCCCCAAAGAGTTGATCTATTCCAGCAACATAGCAGCAACACCAGCAGCTTTGGAGATAACGCAGTCATTGAGGGAGCAGCCATTCCATGATATAGTCTAAGAGTATTTCTACGCTTGCCTAGTGCAAGCCAAGGTGCCATCATTCTGATCACCTTTGTATTCATTTTATCTTTTAGCACTTAATAAAACGGCTCAGCGTTCTCCATGTTTTGTCTTGTTCATATGATGTCTCTCTAGTTGTTGTAGTTTCTTGTTTATGTGCTTTATATTGCTATTTATTTCTATTTGGAATATTACAGTGGTATCAAAGCTCATAGACTTGGCTCAGCCTGTGGAGTAGATTGTCTATGACACTAGCAGGAAAACCCTATATCACTTACCGGGGGAGAAAATATAAAGACCAAGAACGGAGACTAGAGGTCACTTTCAGGGAAGGTGATTATGTTCCAGGAGTGGACGCAGAAGAGGAGGAACCGATGGCAGAGGAAAGAGATGTTGAGAAGGAGTTCGGGGAACTTCACCGCAAATCAGTGCAGGGTTTGTCCAGACGGATAGAAGAGATGGGGCAAAAGCTCACTACAGAACCTAGACAGCGTGAAACCCCAAGAGGTTTCCATACTGGAGAGGGATTGGGCACATCCCATCATTTGCAGGAGCATCTCACAGCCCAGCAGATGGCATCTCATACACCCCCACATTCCACGATGCCCACATTCCTTGCCACAGACACTGGGGCAGGAGCACAGTAGGAGCAGGAACCAGCTCACATGGGAGATTACTTTGCCGAGTACCAGTCCTACGGTCGGAAGTTCAAGGAGGCCCTCACATTCCATGACTTCGTACAGTTCAAGAGGGGCAGTGGACCCCACAACCATAACAGGGGGAACAGGCACTCACAGGATGGGGATGTACAGTGCACTGTAGGTAGATTTTATCTGCCGACATTTGATGGATCCTCCAAGTGTTCGGAAAAGGCTTGGGTGGAGAAGTTGGATATCTATTTCTAGCTTAATCAGATGTCAGAGGCAGAGGCCATCAAGGTGGCAGTGCTGCACCTGGAGGGCGAGGCCCATGATTGGTGGTTCCATGGGGTGGCTACGCTGGGGCACTCAGGGGTGACAACATATGCTAAGTTTACACGGAGGCTGATAGAGCGATTTGATCGGAGGGATCCAGAGGAGCACTTTGTTGAGCTGACTAAGCTCAAGCAGACCAGGAGTCCAGACACAAACATTTCAGAGTTTTTGAGACTCCCCATGATGGTACCTGACTTATTTTCAGCCAAGATGATCTACATGTTCATCGATGGATTGGCAGAGCCTCTTCGAGGGCTAGTCAAATCGACGAGGCCAGCTACACTCCGTGACACAGTTGGGAGGACTCGGGACTTGCAGGATGCACTACCTCGGACTAGAGCCCCTTTCCCCCAGAGACCAGCATTTCAGCCGAAGGGGAAGGACACGAGGGTTCCACCTCCAAAGGGGAACCAACGCCGAGGGCCTTTGGATGATGAGACCAGGAGAGATCTAAGGCGGAAGAAGCTATGCTTCACATGCCAGGAGGCATGGGCACCAGGGCATCGTTGAGCCGCGGGGAAAACACACTATATTGAGGTTTTCTCCGACAATGACGGAGAAGAGGATGAGTACAAGGAGACGGAGGCAGCAGGCAGTAGTGCGGGTCAAAGAGGAGATCATCCACCACCTCCACCACCAGGAGCGGGAGGTGCAGCGTTTGCACCTACCGGAGGAGTCCTTGCTTTTATGCAAGAGGATCCCAAATACTTGACACTGCGTGTCCGAGGTACAGTGCAGGGACAGCGTGTTTCAGTATTAGTGGACAGTGGGGCTACCCACAATTTTATTGATGCACAGTTGGTAGAGTGGAGAAGCATACCGACAAAGAGCTTTGATGGGTTTTCGGTACTAGTTCCAGGTGCCAGAACCATGCAGTGTGCCAGGTATGTGCCAGCCTTGGTAGTGACTATGGGGAGTTACACTTTGATAGATCATTTCTTTATGGTGGACATTCCGAACACCAACGTGATACTGGGAGTGCAATGGTTGATCACGCTGGGAAAGGTCACCACAGATTGGGAGACCTTGGAGATGGAGTGGACAGAAGAAGACTGGGAAGCACGAGATGATTCGGGGCATGCACACTTACCCGCCACAGACAGTTTCGGCACACCGGATAAAGGCAGATTTTCAGAAGGGAGACATAGAGTGGGCAGTGGAGCTACGTGCTTCAAAGGCAGGGTCTACAGGGCAGGGCGTACACCCAGATGTGCAGTGCATCCTAGACAGATATGCCACGGTTTTGGAGATATACCACCAGGGCAGCCACCAGATCGGGGATTTGAGCACACCATTGAGCTGGAGCACGGCATCCAGGCAGTGATCACTACACCCTATAGGCATCCTAAGGCCTATCAGAATGTGATTGAGAGGGCCATCTGTGAGATCTTGGCGTTGGGGCACATCCGTCCTAGCACTAGCCCATTTGCTTCTTTTGTCGTGCTGGTGAAGAAGAAGGATGGCACACTTAGGATGTGCATTGACTATCGAGCTCTCAACAAAAATACCATGAAGAACTGATACCCCATTCCACAGATAGATGAGTTGATGGACGAGTTGAGGGGATCGAAGTTCTTTTCGAAGATTGATTTGAGATCCGGATAACACCAGATTCGCGTGAGGGATCAAGATGTTCCCAAGACTGCTTTCAGATGTCATTACAGTCACTTCAAGTTCTTGTTGATGCCCTTTGGGTTAACCAATGCTCCGGCCACTTTTCAGTCATGCATGAATCACATCTTTCGCAGTCACTTGAGGAAGTTTGTGTTAGTGTTTTTCGATGACATCTTGATTTATAGCAGGACATGGGAGGAGCACCTACAGCATATTGAGGCTATATTGCACATACTGGAGGAGCAGCATTATTATGCCAAGCTCTTCAAATACGAGTTTGGGCTGACAGAGATGCTCTACTTGGGGCATATCATTGATGTGGACGGAGTGAGGGTCCACGAGGAGAAGATCAGGGCCATCAGGGATTAGCTAGAGCCGAAGAATGTGACGGAGCTTCGAGGGTTTGTGGGCATCTGCACCTACTACCAGAAGTTCGTCAAGGGTTTTTCCCAACTTGTTGCACCCCTTACAGACCTTACCAAAAAGGGGGCATTTAGTTGGACTGACACAGCGCAGAGGGCTTTCGACAGGCTCAAGGAGGTGATGAGCAGTTGTCCAGTTTTAGCATTGCCAGATTTCACACAGCTCTTTGTCCTAAAGTGCGATGCATCAGGGGAGGGGATAGGTGCAGTCTTGATGCAAGGAGGCCACCCCATAGCTTTCAAGAACCGAAATCTATTGCCACATGAGAGGTTGTATGCTATATACAACAAGGAGATGTTGGCCATCATGCATGCACTAGCCAAATTTCGGCAGTACCTGGTGGGGAACAGGTTCAGAGTGAGGACTGACCACAACAACCTCCGATTCTTTTTGGAGTAGAAGCAGTTGTAGGAGAGGCAGCAGAAGTGGGTCAGCCAAATCTAGGCATATGATTTCGACATCGAGTATGTCAAGGGGAAAAACAACCTGTTGGCTGATGCACTTTCACGCAAACCGGCAGCGTTGTCCTTAATGAGCTTAGATACAAACTGGAGGGCTCAGTTGTTGGTAGAGTACTCCAAGAACCGTTTTGCTTGTGAAGTGTTGGACGGACAGATTACAGATGACATGTACAAGGTGATGGATGAGGTGATATACTTCAGAGACAGGATCTTCTTGACCGGGAGCTCCCAGCTCAAGGAGAAGATATTGCACACCTCACATGACTCGCCATTATCAGGCCACCAGGGGTTCACCAAGACCTATAGGGCCATCAGAGAGAGGTTCTCATGGAAGGGCCTCAAGGAGGACGTATTCCGACATGTCATGGAGTGCTAAGTATGTCAGTGTAATAAGGGAGAGATGAGCCATCCAGCGGGTTTACTTCAGCCTCTTCCCATACCAGAGGGGAAATGGGAGAGCATTTCGATGGATTTCATCATAGGGCTACCCACTGTACAGGACAAGGATTGCATATTTGTAGTTGTTGACCGACTGACAAAGTATGCACACATCTTCGCTATATCAGCACGATACACTACAGCACAGGTAGCAGAGTTATTCTTCATGGATGTTTTCAGATTGCATGGTCTTCCAAAGACCATTGTCAGTGAGGGATAGCCACTTCATAGGCGGGTTTTGGCAGGAGCTTTTCTATTTGGTGGGTACCGAGCTGACCCCGAGCACCAGTTATCACCCACAGACGGAGATAGTGAACAAATGGCTGGAAGGCTACTTGAGAAACTATGTCACCGGGCAGCAAAAGGCATGGTTACGATGATTGCACTTGGGGGAGTACTGTTACAACACCACTTACCATATGTCTATCGGTATGTCTCCATTTTATGCTTTATATGGGTATCATGCTTTATCTTTTGCTAACATGATGTTTGGTGCTAGCAAGGCCCCTAGGGCCAAGGATTGGATCCAGGAGAGTCAGGATATACTCTGTGCTCTTAAGGATAACATAGCTACAATGCAAAATCAACAGAAGTTGTATGCCGACAAGGGATGGGTTGAGAGACAGTTTGAGATAGGGGACTTGGTCTACCTACGATTGCAACCATATCGGCAATCCATGCTAAAGCAGAAGGGGGCCGAGAAGCTCAAGCTCCGCTTTTATGGACCATACAGGGTGACACGCAGGATTGGGGAGGTTGCATATGAGTTGGAGCTGCCCACCGGTAGCAGTATTCATAATATTTTCCATGTGTCATGCCTGAAGAAGGCATTGGGACAGCAGGTGACTGCAACTGAGAAGCTCCCACCCACAGATGATGAGGGGCATTTAGTGTTGCAGCCAGAGGCCATCATTGACACCAGGGAGAGGCAGTTGCGAAGCAGGACAGTCAAGGAATACCTAGTGAGATGGAGGAGCGTACCAAACGAGGATGCTACTTGGGAGAGTGAGAAAATTTTACAGCATCCATCATTGCAGTTGCTTGAGGACAAGCAATGTTTTGGCGAGGAGGACTGTAATATTCCCAATTAGCAACAACTAATTGGAAATATTAATTTTTGACTACTTTAAGTTAAGTTAGATATAAAGTGGGTGAAAGGGACACTTAACTCACACTTAGGATAAAAAGCATTTCCTAAAATCACTTGGAGAGATGATTATTTGGCAGCGTGGGGCCTAGAGGACAAAGTGGCAGCGTGGAGGAGATGTCAACGTCGGCAGCGTGGGACCAAGACAGCGCAGAGATAGAGGGACAGCGTGGCTCAAGGGGACAGCGCAATTTTGGTGGGGCCTAGGTGAGAGCAAGGCTCTCCAAGCATAAAAAGGGAGAGAAGCTCCTCATTTTCTCATTCTATTATGCATCTATGATATTTGTCTTTTGACATTGAGCACGTTTTTTCTGTTGAGATAAGTCTGCAAGTGTTGTTCAGCACATCGGGTTTCTCCGTGCGAAGATCCCAACCTCAGCCCCGGGGGACTTCGAGTGCATGCTTGGGTGAGGAGTTCTATCCTTGATTCACAGGAGAGAGTTGTAGCAGCCACAGTTGGGGATCATTCACTTGCATAGATAGCGCAGTCAGTGAGAGGGAGCAAGCAGTCTTTGGAGGAGGAGATTCCGAATTGAGGGTTTATCAGGGGATTCAGCCTGAGGGAGTTGGAAATGGGTTAGCACTTCCCTATTCCATCATTTTGGTAGAGTTGAAGGCCATATTTTGCAGCAGATCATTCCGGGCCAGCGTTCATCACTGGAACAACGTTATACCTCAAAGGAGGTCATTTTCCGAGGTCATCCATTTCCGAAAATCTCTTTGGGATTTTCTGGGTATTTGGTGGAGAGCCCATTCCCAGAGTTTCACAATTTTCTAAGTTGAGGAGCAGCCCCAAAGAGTTGATCTATTCCAGCAACAACAACAGCATAGCAGCAGCACCAACAGCTTTGGAGATAACGCAGTCATTGAGGGAGCAGCCATTCCATGATATAGTCTGAGAATATTTCTACGCTTGCCTAGTGCAAGCCAAGGTGCCATCATTCTGATCACCTTTGTATTTATTTTATCTTTCAGCACTTAATAAAATGGCTCAGCATTCTCCATGTTTTGTCTTGTTCATATGATGTCTCTCTAGTTGCTGTAGTTTCTTATTTATGTGTTTTATATTGCTGTTTATTTCTATTCAGAATATTACAATGTGTCTGTTCTCCAACTGACACCAAGCCCTTCTCTTATACTTTTTGTAATATCCCCAAAGGGAAATAACCAGTAATACACAGAAATATGCCAGACAGATATACATAAACAAATGCTGGAACCAGATAATAGATCAAGTACACATAGAATGCCAGAATACTAAGCCATCTTATTAATCTCAGAACACATAGATAGGAGTACAAGATAATCAGAATGAGTGCACCTATCCTTGCCCTAGGCAAGTGGAGACCCTCTCAGATCTGATAATGGCTACAAATAAGGACAGCGTCCTAGCTGGCTGAAGAAGAGCTGCTGCTGGAATGTAATGGAGCTGCAACTGAAGAATGGAAGATGGCTGATCTCAATCCTCCAAACCCTCACCAATAAAAACGTTGTCTCTGCTAGTGACAGCGCAGAAACAGATGGAGTACTAGTCACAAAACCTCCAGATGAGTAGATCAGCTTCTCAAGACTAGAAATGCTGGAAAACGCTGTCAAGGCCCACTCACAAGATCATGCTCATCAGATCAGCGTCCTATGTGCTCAAATCTACTGGATCTGAAGCCTCCAATCCAGATCTGCGTCCTATCCCACCAGATCTGCGTCCTCCTAGCTCAGATCTACTGCTATCTCTTCAGATCTATGCTAGATCTGCCAATATCTCCTCAGATCTGCAACCTCCAAGGCTGGATCTGATGTTATCTCTTCAGATCTAGGCTAGATCTGCCAATATCTCCTCAGATCTGCAATCTCCCAGGCTGGATCTAATGCTATCTTTCCAGATCTGCACCCTACAGAACTAGATCTGCAAATATCTCCTCAGATCTGCAATCTCCAAGGCTGGATCTACCAATGTGTCTTCAGATCTGCGTCCTTCTTCCCCCTGGAACAACGTCCTCTCTCTAAGTTTGATCTGCGTCCTTCCTTCCCCTGGGACAACGTCCTTCCTCCCAGATCTGAACTGCGTCCTTCCTCCCCCTGAAACAGCGTCCTGCCACTCAGATCTGCGCAGTCACCAGAAGGGCTTCCTCCTCTCTAAATTTGCACCAGAAAACTGCTGCTACTTGCCACTGAAACTGAAAGATGGAGCTCAGAAAATAACCTTACCAGGGCAGGCACTCGAAGTCCCCCGAGGCTAAGGCTGATACCAGAAATAACCTTACCAGGGCAGGCACTCGAAGTCCCCCGAGGCTAAGGGTGAGATCTCTGAACGGAGACACTCGGTTGCACTAAACAGTGCTGCAGACCGACTAAACAACTGGCGTGCTGAAGCAGACAGAAGTCTAGCTCTCAATATCAATATCAAATCAAGCATGTCCAAATGAGGTGAGAACCCCACCTTTTATAATGCTAAACTCCCTCCAAAACCTTAACTGCGTCCTTCACTCTCCTTGGCCTGCGCAGTTAACCTTGGGTCAGCCTGATGCCTCCCCATCACACTCATGTGGACCCCCAAGGCCCCCTCTCTAAGTTATAACGTCAATCAACTAGGAAAAGAACACTTTATTTATAAAGTGAGGTGACTAAAGTGAGGTGACCCCTCTTATTTCTCACTTTATTTATTATTTCTAACTAAAGCAGCAAAATTAAACAAAAATGAAATATTCCAATTAGCAAAGCTAATTGGGAATATTACACTTTTCTCGTTGGAAAACCAACGACCGTGATCTAATCTCTAATTGACGATTAAGATTAAAAGCTACTTGATCCACGTCACTTTAGTCATTCTCATCACATGTTTAATTTAATTCACTTTAATCTTTTAACTTTCAAAAGTTAGACTTAGGGCCCTGTTGACCATTGGAGTGGCACTTGATGATAATGAGAAGACTCCATGCCCAAGGATGAACCAGAAGACATTTGTAGCATCAGATATCATTAGTTCAACAAATTTTTTAAACTCTACTTCTACTTCTTATCATTTTCTCTTGTACCCAGATTCCACGCCCTACGGGGAATTGTAATAAGTGATGCTAGTAATGATGAGTTTTGAGTCAGTATTGAGTCTGTAACAGGCCTAGGTAGCCTGGGACCTTGCCAACAAGTGAGTATTACTCTGGGAGGTTTTATTTACTTGGTTAATTATCATCTCCCTACTAGGAGTTAATAATTAATTAAGTTTTTTCCTTCAATTTTATCCCAAAGCCGGAGTACGGCTTGATGGTGAGGCCTTAGATGACTCCTAGTGTCTAGAGTCAATGTATATTAACATACTAGATCACACAAAAAATTTCGTGGAATTTGGTTAGGTCTAGGTAGTGATTTTTTAATTTTTTAGATTTCCCGCAAGTCAAAAATTGCAATAAAAATTGTAATTGAATTGTAATAAGTGTTGTCTAGAGAAGTTGTATGGGGTATGAGTAATCAAAATTACACCTCTCACACTCAAGTCTCTACTATAACACACTTTGAGGGGTTAAAAATGTGTTTTGAACCCTCAAAACCCACTTGTCCTAAGTTTAGTGGGAAATCTGGCAATTAATTAAGCCAGAAATTAAATAAATGGAGAAAAATAAGTATCCACACATGCTAAATGAGGTGGAAATGAAGTGGAAAATTATGGAGGAGTTAAAGTGAAGTCCCAAGGTGATATGGACTCCTAAAATTAAGGAAAAGAAATGTGCTCAAATAAAATTGAATTTCCGGCATTAAATGAGAGTTGCTTACTTGGAAATTCGAATTTGTGAAGTTAGTGCATATTTGGGAGAATTTGCGAGAATATTTGGTGGAGATTTTTGAGGGAAAATGTCCCCACATGGGTTACCAACCATAGACACATGTCATTCCATCATAAAATTCGAATTTGGCACATAAGGGAAGAAGAAAATGATGTCCACTTGCCAGAATTCGATTTTTACACTTGGCATTGGAGCTCCACTTACCAAATTCGAATTTGCCTTGAGATCTCCTCCCTCTCACCACTTGGCATATGGTTCTTCATTGGGATTTGCTCCCAATTTTCTATATAATGGAGCCATGGGCTCTCATATTGTAATCATTGTTTACTAGCTATTGTGCTTGCGGAAGCACTGTTGCCTTGTACACTTTAAGAAATATCAATAAAGACTTTGAGGTTTCATTCATGAGGTGTTCCTCCTTTTGGAGTGATGAATTGTTGATCATTGGTATAATTCTTTTTACTCATATTTTGATCTAATTTGTTTCCATATGTTCTTGTAGATTTGTTAATGTAGAGTTATCTTACATCGACATTTGATTTAGGAGTATGCTCTAGGTATAGAATGCTCTAGTTGGTTTCAAATAAATCTCTAGAGTTTCTTATCATTGTTTATTGCTAGATCTATATGGAACTAATTCTTGATTGAAGTTTTGTAGAGGGAACATCTTGTTGGGATCAAAGAATCAAATGTTGGGAGAAGTCTTTGGAGAGACCAACCCACTCTTGATACATTCTCAAAGGAGCTCTCATTTGTTCTTTGAACCTTCATAGTCTTATCTTACAAAGTGGTTTTGCAGGGGTTTTGAGACATAGCTTGTATACAAGCCGAATACTTCTAAAATTGAATATCTTTTAAAACATTATAGCTCATTGCTTTCATTTTCTATCTAAGAGCTTGAAGATTACTAAGCAAAGAGGAGAGTTTACTCAAACTCTTTGGCTTAGCCCTTTGTAAATTTTTGTGCAATATTTTGTAATTTTATCTATCTAATATTTGATTGGTTTTGTAGCCCTCTTTCAAATTTTTTCTTATGACAGCTTGAGTGGACCACTACAAGAAATTACTAACAAGTTGTTGCAGGACCTCTGGGCTGAATTTCAAATGAGGAAGATAACTCTCTCTTCTTTGGTTGTGGGCATAGAAGAGGCTTAGCTTCTCTTCTCCTATTGTAAAGTATGAATTTATTTTGAGTTCTTAGAAATTCTCATCGAGGAAAAGTCTATGGTTTCAATTTTTATTTGTAAAGACTTTCCTTGGTTTAGAAAAGGCCTCATGGTCATTTCATTCTTGTAAAATTAATAAAAATTTATTTTTTTTGTTGTGGGAACGTGGGTTTTACCCATTGGCATCCCTATCTCTCCATTTCAAAGGAGAGAATTTGTAGATGGATTGACTCAGTGGTTTTGACATTTCCGTTTTCTTTCACATCACATATGCATGCTTTAATTGGAAAGTAACACAAATCGCATAGTCCTTTAATTTATTCATTTGCAATCTCATTTGCCATCACTTATTTATGTTTTGTGATCTATTTTTCATTTGGATAAGTTTCACAATATACTACAAGTAAAGAAACATAACACTTTCAATTTATGGCAACTTGAGTTATTGTTCTAACTATGAAGCATATTTAATTGAATCATCTCCATCTTTTACATAGCACTTGCAAACTCACTTTCATATCATTTAGGCATTTCACATTTCATACTAGACTTGCATCTCTAAAATTTACCTCCAACTTAAGTTGGTTGAATAGACATTTTAGGGACCCTCTACCTCTATGGACTCCTCACTGTGAGATCCATATATTTGGGCGAGGGTGAGGTCTAAGGATTAGAGTTCAATTGTAACCTTGCTTTAAAACTAATTAATAAAATAAACCAAGAGCACTATCTCATCACATTTACTTGCAAAGTTCCCAATTTTTTTGCTATCTTGACGGTTTAAAGATTCACATGCAAATATTGTCTCAAGAAGCACTTTGGATGCAAGCATTTTAATTCCTTAAATTTTGCAACAAGTTTAATTCTATGGTACTTTGGAAATTTTCTTCTACATGCAACTTCATTGCATGTTGTCATTTTAATGATCATTATGCTTATGGATGATTGATATATCTCGTTTCATTGGCAAATACCCTTATTTGGTGTTGCAAATTTAATTGCATATTGTGATCTTGGTCTAACACTTCCTTTGTGAGATTATTGTCATTATATCTTGAATTTCATTTTTGAGCAAGCATTTGTCATCTACTTTAAAGCACTGGTCTATATTTTGAACACATCATTGAATATTGCTCATATACTTATATGCTTGTTTACATATTGGAATCGAGTCATCTTTGATAAGTAATTCCTTCTAATCAATTCTCCTAGAAATCTCACATCTTTAACTTAGTTTTCCTTTAGGGACCACCCCCCTTAGCTAACCTAGGAGATAGCTTAAACGGAGAGAGTTGGGAATAGGTGACAACCCCTTCTTTGAGTTCCTTGCCACCAACCACACCTGTGGGGTTGAAGGCTTTTCCCACTAACTGTAGGTAGGTGTAAGGGGCAAGTGATAACATTTTAGTGCCGTTGCCGGGGACAAGTCTTCTTGTGCCTGGGAAAACGACTAACTTTAAGTTTTGACATATTTGAATTTTAGATTTAGATTCTTGCTCAAGTGGCGACTCCACTCAATCCTAATTTTGCAAGAGTTTCTACTAGGAGAAATTCAAGTGGTCTAGTTAGCCCCTCTCCTGATCCTGAAAGGGTTTTTAGAGAGAGGTTAAATAGACTTTCTCATAGTAGAGCTCTTGCTAGTCTTGGGCAAAAGGCTATTTCTGACATTCATTTGTTGTTTCAAGAACAGGTTGAGCCTAACATCATGAATGATCTTTTTGCTCCTTGTAACTTTACTAACATTAATGGCTATCCTCACAATATCCCTGACAAGGCTATTGAGAGGTTGCCTTCTTTTCAAGGTAACAAGGCCATTAGCGCTACATCACATGTGAAGAACTTTAATGTTTGCATCTTTAAGTGGTGTAACGTTACTAACTATGAGGATGTAAAGATGAGGCTTTTCGTTCTCTCTTTGGAAGAGGATGCTCTTGATTGGTTCACTGAGCAACCTGCTAACTCGTATGATTCTTTACAAGCGATTGTTAATGCTTTCATGGGAAAGTATGGAGAGAGAAGAGAGAATAGTCATTTGATCAGTGCCATTAGCACCATGAAGAAGAATGAGAATGAAACCATGGAGGAGTTTAACAAGAGATTCAATGAATTGGTTAAAAGCATGCCTACTACTGTTAAACCTCCTGATGAATTTCTCTTATGTTCCTATCTGGATTCTTTTGGTGTTGACACTGCTTATGAATTGAGAAGAAAGGAGCCTGCAACTTTGGGTGTAGCTCAAACTGAAGCCTTGAAAATGGAGAGGGCCAGAAAGCAATCTGGGAAATCTGAGATTCCTGGTTTCACTAGAGGGCCATCGAAATCGAATGATTCCAAAGGCAAGGCCAAGGAAGACACTACACATGATTCTATAAAAAAATTAACTCAACTCATCAAGAGCATGGAAGAAAACCACACTAAAGAAATGCAAGCCATGCAAAGTAGATTGGTGGCCATGGAAAGATCGCAAGTGCAAAGATTCCAACCTAGGCCAAATAATGGATGGCAAAAGAATAAAGACCCTCAACAAGATTATAGGCCTCCAAATCCATTGGAATCCACGAACGTGGTAGATCAAATTCCCCCTTTTTGTAGGCCATGTAATGAGTTCCGTGAAGAAGCCACATGCCCATATGTAAAAAGAATTATGGAAGGTAGCATGTTGGGAGAGGAACATGTAGGAACTAGTGGTCAAATCAATATGTTCTCCATGGAAGATCAAATATACATCATTGAAAGAAATCAAGAGATTGACCATAGTCCTAATAATCTTGGGGTTGACAATATGATTACAAAATTTTGACAAAGTCACTAAGATTTTTGGGCAAAAGCCTACAGCTGGACAAATTCTTGCTATGGCAAAGCACAAAGGGATGACTTATCAGAGAAGGGATATTCAAGACCAGAATAATCGCAGAAATTTTTCTCCTCCTACTTCAGATTAAATTTTGACTTGGGCAATTGGGTGAATAATGCAAAGGTTTCTATCCCAATGATAGAGCTTTTAAAGATACCACCTCAAAGGGCCAAGTTACTAAGTGTAATTGAAGCTACTCAAAGAAAAGAAAAGCCTAATAATGAACAAGAAGATGAAGAAATTATATTGAAAAGTATGAACTGTTATGTGGGGAACGAAGATCATCTACCATTTTATGTTTCTTTGATAGTGAATGATCGTCTTTTACACAATTGCATGGTTGATTCAGGGGCTTCATCAAATGTCATGACCAAGAAAGTCATGGAGCAACTGAATTTAAGGGTATCTAGGCCCTATCACAACATATGTTCAATGGATTCTAAAAAAATTGAAGTGTGTGGGATAATTAAAGATTTACAAGTTTTCCTAGCTGCATACTCAGACAGAATAATGACTATGGATATTGTTGTGATAGATGTTCCTGATTCATGGGGAATGCTCCTATCAAGAAAATGGGCATCAGATTTAGGTGGTAGCCTTCAAATGGATTTATCATATGCAACCATCTCCATGCCAGATAATAAATTTGTCAGACTTGATCGGAAGTTAGAGAAAAGATATCATATTGAGGATCCAAGGAGACCCAACAATGAGATTATCTATAGATCATGCCAAACAGGAAGTGATGTTGTGTTGACAAATTTTCTTCCCCCCTTAACAGAACGGATTCAAAATGAAGGAATTAGGCATAGCTCAAAAGGCTTGGGTACTTCAAATCTTCCATCAGAGCATTTTCAAGACAGAGTTGTAGGATTGACAGTAATTGCATCATCATCGCCATCCCAACTAACCAAGAAGAAAAGAAAAAAACGAAAAAAGAAAAATGATATAAAAAATGAATCACCAATTTTGAGCAGGATCAAACCTCAACGCATCAAAAGTCGAAAAAGGAAAAGGAAGAGGTTTGGTGTATCTGATGGCCACAAACAAGTTAACAGTGGGGCAAGTCATAGTCCTAAAATAGTCAGAATTGGCCAAGGCACGTCAAAGAAAGAGCCTATGGATTTGCCTGTGAGTAGGCAGGTTCTCAAGATGGATTTCACCGAAGACATTTGATGCCATAGGGCATCTTTTTGTATCATATTTCTAACCTTATCCCTTGTAAATTTTGTTTAAGAAGTTTTATTTCATGAATAAATTGTTATTTATGTTTCCTAGAATAAATTTCCATTTCTGTACTGGATTTTATTTGATGTTATTTTTGAATGGATACTGCTAATATATATCTTTGGTCGGTGGATGCAAATTCCAGGTTCTTGCACACTATCACTTCATATCTAGCATGCATCCCCATATGGAGCCAAATGTTGACCACTGGAGTGGCACTTGATGATAATGAGAAGACTCTATGCCCAAGGATGAACCAGAAGACATTTGTACCATCAGATATCATCAGTTCAACAGAGTTTTTAAACTCTACTTCTACTTCTTATCATTTTCTCTTGTACCTAGATTCCACGCCCTATGGGGAATTGTAATAAGTGATGCTATTAATGATAAGTTTTGAGTCGGTATTGAGTCTATAACAGGCCTAGGTAGCCTGGGACCTTGCCAACAAGTGAGTATTACTCTGGGAGGTTTTTTTTACTTGGTTAATTATCATCTCCCTACTAGGAGTTAATAATTAATTGAGTTTTTTCCTTCAATTTTACCCCAAAGCCAAAGTACGGCTTGATGTTGAGGCCTTGGGTGACTCCTAGTGTATAGAGTCAATGTATATTACCATACTAGATTACACAAAAAAAATTGTGGAATTTGGTTAGGTCTAGGCAGTGATTTTTTAATTTTTTAGATTTCCCGCAAGTCAAAATTGCAATAAAAATTGTAATTGAATTGTAATAAGTGTTGTTTAGAGAACTTATATGGGGTATGAGTAATCAAAATTACACCTCTCACGCTCAACTTTCTACTGACACACTTTGAGGAATTAAAAATGTGTTTTGAACCCTCAAAACCCACTGTTCCTAAGTTTAGTGGGAAATCTGGCAATTAATTAAGCCAGAAATTAAATAAATGGAGAAAAATAAATATCCACACATGCAAAATGAGGTGGAAATGAGGTGGAAATTTATGGAGGAGTTAAAGTGAAGTCCCAAGGTGATATGGACTCCTAAAATCAAGGAAAAGAAATGTGCTCAAATAAAATTGAATTTTCGGCATTAAATGAGAGTTGCTTACTTGGAAACTCGAATTTGTGAAGTTAGTGCATATTTGGGAGGATTTGGGAGAATATTTGATGGAGATTTTTGAAGGAAAATGTTCTCTCATGGGGTTACCAACCATATACACATGTCATTCCATCATAAAATTCGAATTTTGCACATAAGGGAAGAAGAAAATGATGTCCACTTGCCAAAATTCGATTTTTACACTTGGCATTGGAGCTCCACTTACCAAATTCGAATTTGCCTTGATATCTCCTCCCTCTCACCACTTGGCATATGGTTCTTCATTGGGATTTGCTCCCAACTTTCTATATAATGGAGCCATGGGCTCTCATATTGTAATCATTGTTTACTAGTTATTGTGCTTGCGAAAGCGCTGCTGCCTTGTACACTTTAAGAAATATCAATAAAGACTTTGGGGTTTCATTCACGAGGTGTTCCTCCTTTTGGAGTGATGAATTGTTGATCATTGGTATAATTCCTTTTACTCATGCTTTGATCTAATTTGTTTCCATTTGTTCTTGTAGATTTGTTAATGTAGAGCTATCTTACATTGACATTTGATTTAGGAGTATGCTCTAGGTATAGAATGCTCTAGTTGGTTTCAAATAAATCTCTAGAGTTTCTTATCATTGTTTATTGATAGATCCATATGGAACTAATTCTTGATTGAAGTTTGTAGAGGGAACATCTTGTTGGGATCAAAGAATTAAGTGTTGGGGGAAGTCTTTGGAGAGACCAACCCACTCTTGATACATTCTCAAAGGAGCTCTCATTTGTTCTTTGAACCTTCATAGTCTTATATTACAAAGTGGTTTTGCAGGGGTTTTGACACATAGCTTGTATACAAGCCAAATACTTCTAAATTTAAATATCTTTTAAAACATTATACTTCATTGCTTTCATTTTCTATCTAAGAGCTTGAAGATGACTAAGCAAAGAGGAGAGTTTACTCAAACTCTTTGGCTTAGCCCTTTGTAATTTGTTGTGCAATATTTTGTAATTTTATCTATCTAATATTTGATTGGTTTTATAGCCCTCTTTCGAATTTTTTCTTGTGACATCTTGAGTGGACAACTACAAGAAATTACTAACAAGTTGTTGCAGGACCTCTGGGCTGAATTTTAAATGAGGAAGATAACTCTCTCTTCTTTGGTTGTGGGCATAGAAGAAGCTTAGCTTCTCTTCTCCTATTGTAAAGTCGGAATTTATTTTGAGTTCTTAGAAATTCTCACCGAGGAAAAGTCTATGGTTTCAATTTTTATTTGTAAAGACTTTCCTTGGTTTAGAAAAGGCCTCATGGTCATTTCATTCTTATAAAATTAATAAAAATTTCTTTTTTTGTTGTGGGAGCGTGGGTTTTACCCATTGGCATCCCTATCTCTCCATTTCAAAGGAGAGAATTTGTAAATGGATTGACTTAGTGGTTTTGACATTTCCGTTTTCTTTCACATCACATATGCATGCTCTAATTGGGAAGTAACACAAATCGCATAGTCCTTTAATTTCCTAATTTGCAATCTCATTTGCCATCACTTATTTATGTTTTGTGATCTATTTCTCATTTGGATAAGTTTCACAATATACTACAAGTAAAGAAGCATAACACTTTCAGTTTATGGCAACTTGAGTTATTGTTCTAACTATGAAGCATATTTAATTGAATCATCTTCATCTTTTACATAGCACTTGCAAACTCACTTTCATATCATTTAGGCATTTCACTTTTCATACTAGACTTGCATCTCTAAAATTTACCTCCAACTTAAGTTGGTTGAATAGACATTTTAGGGACCCTCTACCTCTATGGACTCCTCACTATGAGATCCAAATATTTGGGCGAGGGTGAGGTCTGAGGATTAGAGTTCAATTGTAACTTTGTTTTAGAACTAATTAATAAAATAAACCAAGAGCACTATCTCATCACATTTACTTGCAAAGTTCCCAATTTTTTTGCTATCTTGACGGTTTAAAGATTCACATGCAAATATTGTCTCAAGAAGCACTTTGGATGCAAGCATTTTAATTCCTTAAATTTTGCAACAAGTTTAATTCTATGGTACTTGGAAATTTGTTTCTACATGCAACTTCATTGCATGTTGTCATTTTAATGATCATTATGCTTATAGATGATTGATATATCTCGTTTCATTGGCAAATACCCTTATTTGGTGTTGCAAATTTAATTGCATATTGTGATCTTGGTCTAACACTTCCTTTGTGGGATTATTGTCATTATATCTTGATTTTTATTTTTGAGCAAGCATTTGTTATCTACTTTAAAGCACTGGTCTATATTT
Source organism: Pinus albicaulis (assembly GCA_034641835.2). Taxonomy (NCBI): domain Eukaryota; kingdom Viridiplantae; phylum Streptophyta; class Pinopsida; order Pinales; family Pinaceae; genus Pinus; species Pinus albicaulis. The sequence goes on from CM076580.1 coordinate 1,823,379,133, forward strand.
TGAACACGTCATTGAATATTGCTCATATGCTTATATGCTTGTTTACATATTGGAAATCAAGTCATCTTTGATAAGTAGTTCCTTCTAATCAATTCTCCTAGAAATCTCACATCTTTAACTTAGTTTTCCTTTAGGGACCACCCCCCTTAGCTAACCTAGGAGATAGCTTAAACGAAGAGAGTTGGGAATAGGTGACAGCCCCTTCTCTGAGTTTCTTGCCACCAACCACATCTGTGGGGTTGAAGGCTTTTCCCACTAACTGTAGGTAGGTGTAGGCGGCAAGCGATAACAGGTCCTTAATTAAAAATATTAATTATTTGAATATCTCTTATGTACAAATTTTTGAATCTTAAATCTTATGCAGAAATTATTAATGTTAACCCGTTAATGCTCCTCCTACTTAGACAAGTTATTAACTGAATAAATTCAAGTTAAAATCGAAGAAAAACACATAACAGATCTCTACCAATTCAGATCTAGAATAAGCACATGCACACATTGACAAAGTGACAGTTATTTATGGACAAATAGTCCCCGAAAAAACCCAAGGTGGGAACAATCTTTGGCTGGAGGGTTCTATTATTAAGAATATTTCTGAATACACAAATCTGAGTTCCAGATCTGGAAAACTCAACAGAGAAAACTCTAGATCTACAACTCACTGGCTGATCTAGGGCCAAAATAATCACTGATCCACACCCTCAAACGGTATTTACAGAACTCAACCAAATCTAGGCCTAGAAACCCCAGTGTTGCCCCTGAAATGCACTGCATCAGCGTTGGATGGCCTCCAAACCCTCAGCGCTGCTCCGGAAGGGATTGTGTTACCCCAGAATGGGTGACGCAGTCACTACGCTGCCCCTAAGGGTCTCTGCGTAACCCCTGAAGGGTTTCCTGAAAATTACATTGTTCCTGTTGTTGCTGCCTTCTTATGCGTTGTCATTGAGTTGATCTCTTCTCTGCCTCTTGTGTATTCTAGACTCTGGGATCAGATCATCCCCTTGGTCTAAATTCCCCTCTTTGCAACTGAAACACTTTTGAGTATTCTTAGCAAACCCTGCCCTAGAATCTCATCTTAGCTTCAATGCTCTGCCTCTGTGTGTGTTACAAATATGACCCCAAGCCTTTCCTTTATACTTTTCTCGATGACAAATCAACAACCAAGATTAAATCTTTAATCAATGGCTAAGATTAAAAGAAACATTGATCTGTGTGACTTAAGACAATTTCATCACATGTTTAATTAAATTCACTTTAATTATTTAAGTTCTCTAAGTTTTAACTTAGGAAATACACTTAAAATAATTAATTAATTTAATATCTCATAAACCAGATGAAATTTCCCAAATCCATTTCTGGGTCTTGTAGATCTAGTGTACTCTAGTCCCTCCACAAAGTTTGGGAGCTAGAGCACAACTAATGCTACCCCAAATACACAAAATCTCAACATATTAAACTTGATGGAATTTCTTCAAAGGCTTTCTGGGTCTTGGAGATCTCATGTACTCTAGCTCCTCCACAAAATTTGGGAGCTAGAGCATATCTGATGCTAATCCAAAATCTCAACACTCCCTCTTAGTGAGGAATGTGCTCTAGCAATACAATCACCCCGAAGTACTGCTCTTATCTCTGGCATCGGTCTCTGCATTGATGCTTCGCCTGCTACCCTTCATCATTGCGCTGCTCCTGCTCTCTGTACTCCTACCCATGACTCTGCCACAGTCACTACTACATTCTTAGTGCAGCTCCCTCTCAATTTGTTGCATCGTGCTGCCAACTGCAACTAAGTTGTTGAGAAGTAAGCAATTGAAGGACCCTTGCCCAATGATAGACAAGTCAGTTGGGATGCATCTCATCAATGAAGCTCCATAGGCTGCTGCTCTGCGATGTCCTTCTGAAGCCACTGCAGCTCTTCACTGCATAAGCATGCCTCCTATGCGCTGCTGAAGTCCCATCAGCCCCTCTGCGCCGCTGCCTCTACGTTGTTGTTGCCTCTGCACTGCGTTGCGTCCTCTTTAGCGTCCAAATTTGCCTCTGTTCCATCTATGATCCTCTGCACCCACTGCTCCAGCCATTCCTGCTACTGTCTTAAGGCTCCCATAGCACAGATGTGATCCAAGAGTTGGGCTACTCAAGGATCCCGCCACCATTTTGTAGCTACTCTACAGATCAATGTCGCCGCACCTCTTCTCTCGAGGTACATGAGCACTCATGGCTACGTCATCGTCGAAGCCATCGTCTTCTTTAGCAGTCGCAACCTGGAACTAGAAGCTTCCTTGTCCTTCTTCCTTAGAGGACAATTGTTGGCGAAGTGTCCAAGTTCACCACATTGGAAACATTTGATCTTAGATAGATCACACTTCTTTTCCCCTTGCTGCTCCTTAGATGCCAGGGCTGCATCTTCCTCTTCCTCCTTCTTCACCTTGCTTGATCCGATGTTGGTTTGTCTCTTGGTCATTCGACGGATTTCCTCTTGTCGGAGGATAGCCCAAATATCGTCCCAGTTTAGAAGGTCCTGTCTGCCCAAGATGCTTTGGACAAACGTTTCCCAATCCTCTGTGACTGGATTTAGATCAATCCTCACCATGACATCATCCTCCACCTTGACCCCAATGGCAATCAGCTGATCCCGAATCACCCGCAACCTGAACAGAAAAGGATCGATTTCCTCTCCCTTAATCATCATAAACAACCTCATTTGGTTCTCCAGAAGCATCTTCTTCTGGATGGATTTCCCTTGATACAGTGTGGTTAAATCTTTTTCCACATTTCATTGGTCGTCTTCTTCTCGGTTATGTGTGGTACCACATGATCCTTAACGTCGTCAACGATGAAGCACTTGGCATGTGTCGCTGCTTCATTATGCATCGCGAGAAGAGTAGCATCGGTTGGCGTAGCCAAGACGCTCTCTACATGCTCCCGTATACTGTCTGCCTCCAGGATTGTCAGGATTTTGGCCTTCCAGATAGCAAAATGGGACAAGTCGTCCAACCTATCCTGATCACGCAGTCCACGTGGCGCCATCTACTCAAAAATAATATGTCGGAACAGATCCTCGTCTCCCCGCTTTTGTTGCTACCCTCAACAGAAACTCGGATCTAGGGTCCTTGGCGAGAAAGGCACCCTCTACTCCCTCTGACAACTGATTTCCTCCCTTGGAAATCTGCCAAATCTTCTGAATCATCCCTCTTCGATCACCCTATGATCGATCCTCAAATTTATTTGGCGAAAATATGTTGAGCGATTGTTCTCCTCCCACTCTTTGTCAACTTAGCTAGGTATGATTCTAAACCAACAGAATCTCCACCACACTAGCAACTGCTGAAGATGTGAAGCTCTGCTTTCGGAACATGACAACTCTGCACAGCAACTCAACACTGGATTGCGTCCCTCTGGCTGGCCTCTGCGTGAGCAGATTGGCTCAGTGCAGCCTCTGCAGAGGGACTGCGCAACGCAGGCAATTCCTGCGTCCCTCTGGAAGGCTTTGTGCTACCTCTACATCACCCAGCTGGGACTGCGTCAGCCCCTGTGTAACCTCTGTTGGGACTACGTCCTCCTGGTGTTGCGTTGCCCTCTCCAGATTCTTTGTTGCTTCAGCTACTCTCTACAACATAAATTTCTTTAGCCAATTTGCTGGAGATCCAGCTTGATCTGCAATCGCTCCGATACCATGTTAAAATTACTTAATCTAAGAAACCCTACTATTAATTCTCGATTTACTTCTCCTACTTGATGAAATACACAAGTTATTAATCTAAATATTGATAATAACAATGAAGTAAATACAAATAACAGCCTACACATACACATTATTTACTAAATAGCACACTCATATGACAAAGTGATAGATTTCTCGGACAAATGTCCCCAGAAAAACCTAATGCGGGAAAACTAGTGCTGCTAGCTCTGGAGGTTTTTATTATTAAGCAGATTTTGAGTACAACAATTTCTAGGCACCAGACATGGTTGGCCCTACAGAGAAAAACGTGGCAACAATACCTCTTTCACTCGGAGATAGAAAATATGGTTGATTCACACCCTCAAACGGGATTTACAGAACTCGAGCCCTTTCTAGCCCACTGGAAACCCCAGCGCTGCTCCTCAGCCCTCTACATCAACGTTCCTGACTTGTGTCAGCCTCTGCGCTGCTCTGGAAGGGCCTACGTCACCCCTAAAGGACTTACACTGCTCTTGAGCTGCCCTGACTGGGCCTGCGTCAGCCCTGCGTGGCTCCTGTTGCCTTTGCTAGACTACATGGCTCTAGGTTGCCTCTGTGCTACTCGATATGCTGCCTCTCTGCCGCTGTTGTACTCTTGGCCGGGATCAAATCATCCCCTTGCCAATACCTCCCCTCGCTAGACTGCAAACTCTTCTTGAAATTCTTAGCAAACCACGCCCTAGAATTTCAGCTTAGCTTCAGTGCTCTGCCAATGTGTGTGTTCTCCAACTAACCCCAAGCCCTTCTCTTATCCTTTTCTCATTGGAAAACCAACAGTCGTGATCTAATCTCTAATCAACGGCTAAGATTAGAAGCTGCTTGATCCGCGTCACTTAAGTCATTCTCATCACATGTTTAATTTAATTCACTTTAATCTTTTAATTTTCCTGAGTTAGACTTAAGGTCCTTAATTAAAAAGATTAATAATTTGAATATCTCTTAAACTTGATGGAATTTATTCAAACGCTTTCTGGGTCTTGGATATCTCATGTACTCTAGCTCCTCCACAAAATTTGGGAGCTAGAGCACATCGGATGCTACCCCAAAATCTCAACACGTAGTGGCTAACACCTGTTGTCCCAAAGCCTTCTTTAGGCATGATACATGGAAGATGTTATGAATCTGACTCCCCTGTGGCAACTCCAGCTCATATGCCACCTCTCTAACCCGCCGAATAACTCTGTATGGCCCATAGAAGCCTGGCTTGAGCTTCTTAGCCCCCTTCTACTTTAGCATGGACTGTCTGTATGGCTGAAGCCGAAGATACACTAAGTCATCCTCCTCAAACTATCTCTCCACACGGCCTCTATCTTCATATGTTTTTTGTTGATTCTGTGTTGTCCTCAAGTTATCCTTGAGAGCCCTAAGGATGTCCTGGCTCTCTTGGATCCAATCTTTGGCTCTAGGGGCCTTACTTGCCCCAAACATAACATCAGCAAAATATAATGTGTCATAACTATATAAAGCGCGGAAAGGGGACATACCAATAAACACGTGGAAGGTGGTGTTGTAGCAGTACTCTCCCAAGTGCAGCCAACGTAGTCAGGCCTTTTGTTGCCCCATGACATAGTTTCGCAAGTAGCCTTCCAGCCACTTGTTCACTATCTCTGTCTGCCCATCTGTATGTGGGTGGTAACTCGTACTCGGTGTTAATTTTGTGCCCACCAAACGGAACAGCTCTTGCAAGAATCCTCCCATGAATCTGTTGTCCCTGTCACTGACTATGGTCTTTGGGAGACCATGTAGTCGAAAGATGTACCTTAAAAACAACTCAGCTACTTGTGAGGCCATGTACCAAGCTGAAATGGCAAAGAAGTGGGCATACTTCGTCAACCGATCAACGACAATGAAGATGCAATCTTTGCCCCATACCATGGGCAACCCTATGATAAAATCCATAGAGATAGTTTCCCATTTCCCCTCCAGAATGGGAAGTGGCTGCAATAACCCCGCCGAATGGTTCAACTCCCCCTTATGCCCCTAGCAGACTACGCACTCCCTGACATGTCGGAGTACGTCCTCCTTGAGGCCCTTGCAGGTGAACCTCTCTCTGATGATGGACCGATATGTTTTTGTGAACCCCTGGTGCCCTGAAAGTGGAGAGTCATGTGCGGCCTGCAAAAGCTTCTCCCTCAACCGAGAGTTGGTCGTCAAAAAGATCTGGGCACGATAATAAATGACCTCGTCCATCACCCAAAATCGGTCATCTGTCACCTTACCATCCAGCACCTCACATGCAAACCGACCTTTGGAGTACTCCACCAACAACTGTGCCCTCCAATCTGCGTCAATGATCATCAAGGTGAGGGACGCTAGTCTCCGGGACAACGCAACGACTACTACATTGTTCTTCCCTTTGACATACTCAATGTCAAAGTCATATGCCTGGATCTTGCTGACCCATTTCTACTGCCTCTCCTGCAGCTGCTTCTGCTCAAAGAAAAATCTAAGGCTGTTGTGGTCCGTCCTCACCTATAATCTGTTCCCCACTAGGTAATGTTGGAACTTATCCAACGCATGCATGATGGCCAACATCTCTTTATCGTATATGGGGTATAGTCTCTCATGCGGCAATAGCTTTTGACTCTCGAAAACTATGGGGTGTCCCCCCTACATCATTACTGCGCCTACTTCCCTTGAAGCATCGCATTCCAGCACAAATGGCTGTGTGAAGTCTGGCAGGGCTAGCACCAAACAGCTGCACATCACCTCCTCGAGCCTATCAAAAGCCCTCTGCATTGTCTCAGTCCAACTGAAAGCTGTTGAGATTTTGTGTATTTGTGGTAGCATCAATTGTGCTCTAGTTCCCAAATTTTGAGGAGGGACTAGAGTACACTTGATCTACAAGACCCAGAAATGGATTTGAGAAATTTCATCTGGTTTAGGAGATATTAAATTAATTAATTATTTTAATGTATTTCCTAAAGTTAAAACTTAGGGAACTTAAAATAATTAAAGTGAATTTAATTAAACATGTGATGAAATTGTCTTAAGTCACACAGATCAAGCTTTCTTTAATCTTAGCCATTGATTCAAGATCTGATCATGGTCATTGATTTGTCAACGAAAAAAGTATAAAGGGAAGGCTTGGGATCATTTGTAAAGACACACAGAGGCAAAGCACTGAAGCTAAGCTGAGATTCTAAAGCGGGTTTGCTAAGAATACTCAGAAGTGTTTCAGCTGCAGAGAGGGGAATTTAGACCAAGGGGATGATCTGATCCCAGGGTCTAGAATACACAAGAGGCAGAGATCAGCTCAAAGACAGCGCAGAAGAAGGCTGCAACAGCAGCAGTAAGGACAACATAATTTTCAGGAGACCCTTCAGGGGTTACGCAGAGACCCTTAGGGGCAACGTAGTGACTGCGTCACCCATTCAGGGGTAACGCAATCCCTTCCGAAGCAGCGCTGAGGGTCTAGAGGCCATCCAAGGCTGACGCAAAGGCTTTCAGGGGATTCAAAGGCTGACGCAAAGCATTTCAGGGACAGCGTTAGGGTTTCTAGGCCCTAATCTTGGCTGAGTTCTGTAAATCCCATTTGACGGTGTGGATCAGTCATTATTTTGGCCCTGGATCAACCAGTGAGCTGTAGATCTAGCATTATCTCTGTCGGGTTTTCCAGATCTGGAACCTAGATTTGTGTATTCAGAAATATTCTTAATAATAGAACCCTCCAGCAGCCAAAGACCGATTTTCCCACCTTGGGTTTTTCCAGGGACTATTTGTCCAGAAATAACTGTCACTTTGTCAATGTGTGCATGTGTTTATTCTAGATTTGAATTGGTAGAGATCTGTTATGTGTTTTGCTTCGATCTTAACTTGAATTTATTCAATTGGTAACTTATCTAAGTAGGAGCTTAACCGGATTAACAATAATAATTTTTGCATAAGATTTAAGATTCAGAAATTTCTAGATGGTATCGGAGCAATTGCAAATCTAGGAGGGTCACCAGCTAAAGGATTTGAAGGATCTAGCTGCAGAACGCAGCTAGAAAAGCAACACAAACGCAGATCTGAAAGGACAGCGCAGTTTTCAGGAGCAGATTCACGCAGAGGGAAGGGTGACGTTGTCCATCGCTGTGTCCTAGCAAGCCCACGCAATAACTGTGCAGAGGCAGCTCAGAAACAGCGTTGGTTCAGTGTGAAGCTAGCCAGTGTGATTCAGATCTGAATTTGTCAGATCCAGGAAAAGTCTGCAGAAATTCAGAAGAGATGGTGGGGTTAAAATTCTGAAGATTTCAGATTTTTAGCCTTAGCACAAGTGACAAAGATTTGGAGGAGATTAGCTTCTCAAGAACTTTCTTGCCAAAGGAAACTTAGAGTTTGATCAAACGATCATAGAAGAAGTTGAATCATAGTTGATCTGGTAGATTTCCAAGGAGGGAAATCAAGTGTCAGAGGGAGCAGAAGGCACCTGTTTCACCAAGGGCTTTAGATCTATATCTCTAGCAAAGAGAAAAGGAAGTTCCGACACATTCTGAGCAGATGGCTCCTCATGGACTGCGTGATCAGGACAGGCTAGAGGGTCTCTCAAACTTTTCGGTTTGGAAGGCAAGGATCCTAATTGTCCTTGAGGCGTACAATCTAAGAGACCATGCAGAGTAGACTTTGGCCACACCGATAGATGCGGATCTCCTACGGAAGCATAGGGAAGTTGCTGGGCATGCCAAGCGGCTGATATGGATAGTATCAAGGACCATATTGTACCACACATAGCTGAGAAGAAGACAGCTAATGAGATGTGGAAGGCCTTGACTTCCTGTATGAGGGAAAATATATCCAAAGGAAAATGTTGTTGGAGACCCAAATGAGGTCATTCATGATGACCAAGGGAGAAGACATGGAACACTTCCGCTTCAAACTGTAGGCAATCAGGGATCAACTGACTGCAATGGGTGCAACGGTTGATGATGCTGTGATAGTCAGGACTACCCTCAATGCAGTAAAGGATGAGTGGGAAACCTTTGTCCAAAGTATCTTGGGCAGAGCAGACCTCCCAGATTGGGATAGCTTGTGGTCAATCCTGCGTCAAAAAGAACTACGCAAATTCACCAAGAGCAGCGCAGCCCTGCGTTGAGTAAAGTAAAGAAGGAAGATGAGGAAGATGCAGCCTTGGCATCAAAGAAGCAACCGAAGAAGAAGAAGGATCTTTCAAAGATCAAGTGCTTCCAGTGTGGCAAAATGGGACATTTTGCCAGCCATTGTCCGGAGAAGAAAAGGGACAAGGAAGCATCCTCTTCTAAAGAAGCTGTGGCAGATGATGGGTCAGGAGATGATGCAACCATGAGTGCTCATGAACCATAGAGGTGGGGTGACATGGACATGTAGAGGAGCTACATAGAAGTAAGTCGGGATCCTTGAGCAGCTCATCTCTTGGATCACATGTGAGCTACGGCAACCTTAAGACAGTAGTGGGACAAGAGGAGAAGTGGGTGCATAGATCACAGATGAGGCAGAGGCAGAGGCAGATCTGAAGACTGGTAGAAGCAGCGCAAAGCAAAGCAGCAGTAGCGTAGAAGCAATAGCAACGCAGAGGCTGATGTAACTTTAGCAACGCAGAGCAGTGCTGCTTACGCAGTGCAGAGTTGCAGCAGCGCAGAAAGCTTCAAAAGGATAGCGCAGTACAGCAACAGCATGATAGATTTCAGCACAAGGGGCTGATGTGACTTCAGTAGTGCAGAGAGAATCTGATTACGCAGGCAAAGCTGTAGTTGTGCATCATTCAAGGAGCTAATTTCTGCATTGTTTAATCTTTTCAATTTGTGTAGGAGTTCTTCCATGGTTCAACCCAATGATGACAGGAACGTTTGCGATAAAATTCCACTGATATAAAATGACTGCCAATAGAGATATGTGATGCTGCCCACACTCGGCTTATAATCTATTGTAGATGTTTGTGGGTAGTTTAAATTTATCAACAGGGATTTATAACTTCAGCGAATAATTTCACAATGAGGAATAATACAAGTCTGAGACTCTGAGCATAGATTGTATTCCTTCTATTCTATAACAACCCATAAATTCACAGCGTTGATTTCCTTAGCCTTCAGATAGCATAAATAAATCTTATGAATAGATATGCAGTAGAACCTGGACTGGTATGTGACATGTCGATTGAGTTTATGCAAGATAGTTTTTCCACGTCCAGAGCAATGCCCAGATTTGCGTTCATCCACACAGGAAACCAAGAAATGTGAGCCCCTTTTGCTATTTGCCACACTCAACAACTTTGCAGACACGTATAAGTGAAATCAGTCTTCAATCTTTGCTTCATCTGCTGCAATAATTGGTTTTCCTTGAGGCAGAACTCGTCCAACACAAAGGAAACACATTCACAAATTAAATATGGAACCTTTGGCACACCAAAACAAAGGAAATTGACTCCCTCAATGTATGTGGCCACCTGTGCCTGAATCCAATCGTATAACAACTCGACCCTTCGTAGCGTGTCCTCTGCCCAGTCACTTCAATAACCATCGTTGCGGCTCCAAATAAATGTTTTTCCTGCCACGAGTTCAACGTAGGTAGACGCAAATGTAATTGGAGGATGATTGATTCCCCTGCAATCCGTCCAACTCAGCATTGACCCATAGTCAACCACTTAATAATATTCCATCACACCTGCGTACCTCAGAAGGAATTTTTGCCCCCTCAGTTGTGCCCGATGATGTGTACTTCGCAGAGAGGAATAAATTTTCTCACAGACTACGATCAAACATTAAATAATACACGGACCAGGCAAGCAATGGTATCGACCTTCTACAGAGATGGAGTGTACAGCTCCAGGACTGATACCAAGTATCTCCACAACCCGCCTTCTTCAAAGCCCAGAACTTCGATCAGTTCCCACGACCCACAATAATGATCAAATTCAAAAGTAATGAAGGGGAACTCGTCGAGACTTCGTAGAGGAAACTCGACCCAACTCTAACTATGGAAACTCAGCCCCGTGGATGCAAACTCCAAGTTTCAGGACTCGTCACTTTCAACTATTGTGTAGATATTTCTTTCAACAGACTCGAACTCCTTTGGATGTGAATCAAACGGCTTCGATTTCAAGCATGACAATGAAATTTGGTCTTGGAAATGATTCGACTCCCGAAAATTTGCGTTGCCTTGCAGTTGATGAATTCTGCTGAATAATGCCCCGGGAGTCTTCGCTTTAATTGTTGTTCACCGTCTTTGCAAATATATCTTCATGAATAATTAATTGGAAATACCTTTGTAAAGCAAAGATCATACACTCTTGCTAGCCTTTTTTTTAAAAACAATTCGACCACTTTATAAACTTTGGCTCCAATATTATTTGGCCACTAAAATTTAATATTGCTTCTTCATAAATGTCCCCTTTTGATAATATTATTTGCCCTTGATAAGACTTTCAAAACAAAAGGAAGAGTGGTCCCCTTTCAAAATTCTCCACAGTCCCACTAAAATACTTTGAATTTTAATACGCTTGGCCTGTTAGTAGAAATTTTATCATGTCGCCCATAATTCGTTCCTTAACAATTTGCGAATGGCTTTTGATTTCCCACAATATCGTTCCATATCATTTGATTCAAATGTCGAACCATTATTGTGCAGGCAACCATTTGCTAAAAACATTGTTGGATATTTGCACCACAAATTTGCAAACAAGTATGAATTTCGCCGTACCAGTGTTCTTCAGCAACGATCTGGATTTTCTTTCAAAAAGCAACTCAATCTGCAATTAAACCCTCAAGCTGGTAGGAACACTAGCTCTGATACCACTGTAATATCCCCAAACACGATATTTTACCAATTTTGCAGAAAATAACTTAACCTAACATTTTGCCATAAAGTCCACATTTATTTAACAGAAGATTGCCATGTAAAATGAGAAAATCAAGCATATGCAATAACATGTCGAACAAAAACGATCTCAGATTTTATTATATTAAATAGCGGAAAGAGTGCACATGATAATATAGCTGCAGTATCTGAGATGGATGATCTGATCTCCAAAATTGATATGCTTTGATGTTGAAATCGTCCCTCCCAAAACTGAACTACTGCACTCTCCCTTCAGCAACAGCTGCCACTGAATCAACTGAAACAATGAACCACCAATTGAGGATCTGGATGATCCTCACTCCAATATCCCTGAAGCTCTACAACACTCTTGAATGAAGTCTCCTCAAAGAGAGTTGGGTTTCCGTCCAACACTCGACAACACACCGAGGGTTTCCATCCTGGGACTACCAATGAAGCAGAGAACCGAGTTCTCAAACCTCTCACACAAGAAAATGATCCAATCCAATATATCCCTCAATGGCCTCCTCCTTTTCTTTTATAGATCTCATGGATTCTTCTAGAGCCTTATTTTATTATTATTTTAATCATGGAAGACTTTTCCCTCTTATTTTCCAATTAAAATATTCATTTTTAATGCAAGAGAGAGTAAATTGGCTACCATGTCTCCGCAAGTCACTGAAACTCATGTCCAACCACCCCATCATGTAGGTATTCTACTATTCTCGTCCTGGTTCCAACGAGTTATTACACTAAGGTGTCCTATCAAGTATTCCTCCCGGAATGCCACCTTGAGCATAATTAATTGAGTTAAGCCCAAAAATAACTCAGTTTTTCGAAAGTTGTCGGAATGCACTGGAACGAAAGGTAAATGGCACTGATGATGGAATATATTAAACAAATGCCACCAGTCCTCATAGAAACTCCTCAAAACTCTTCCAAAAAACCCCTGGGCTCGCTGATGACACCAACCTGTACCTGTGACCTGTCTGCTACTAACTTTGGAAGTCCATCCTAACCTTGTCATAGGTGACACCAAAAAAATGAATATTACAGAGAATACCTTGACGAACTTCCTGTAGTAGGTAGAGATACCCACAAACCTCTGAATTTCCGTCACATTATTCGGCTCTGGCCAATCCCAGAAGCCCTAATCTTCTCCTCATAAACTCTCACTCCATCCACTCCAATGATATGCCCCAAATAGAGCATCTTTGTCAAGTCAAACTGTAATATTCCTAATTAGCACCACTAATTGGAATATTTGGTTTTTGTATAGTTTTGCCGCCTATAGTTAATTAATAAATAAAAGTGAGAAAAGGGGGGCTAACTCACTTAAATAAAATAAAGTGTTTCCCTAGTAGATGCAACGTTATAACTTAAGGGGGAGCCTTGGGGGTCCACACCACGTATGAGAGGAGGCTCACGTAACCTCTAGAAGCTTCTACGCAGGCCCATGAGGAGCACGTGGGAGAGAGAGGGACCACGTAGGGTTTTGAGGAGGGCCAGCGTTATAAAAGGAGGGAGAGCTATCTCATTTGGGCATTATTGATATTGTTGATGATATTGAGCTAGACTTCTGTCTATTTGAGCACGCTGGCTGTTTAGTCGGTCTGCAGCACTGTTTAGTGCGACTGAGTGTCTCCGGTCGGAGATCTCACCCTTGGCCCCGGGGGACTTCGAGTGCCTGCTCGGGCAAGGTTTTTCTTCAATCTTTAGCAGGAGATTTTCAGGTGTTTTGTTGGGAGTTTTGCTGAGGGCTGAGCTTCATTGGGTGACTGCGCAGTCCTTGGAGGGAGGACGCAGTTTGAGTTGGAGCTGTTCAGTGGTAGAGATTTCTGCAGGAGGTTCAGGCCTATTCCGGTGTGGAGGTTCAACGTTTATCATTTGGTGAGTTTCCTGAGGAGTTGTGTTTACATTTCGGTCTATTTCGGTTGGTGTAACGCGAGTTCTTGGAGGACGACGTTTTCTGGGAAGGGTTTAAGGGGTGATTTTCGGAGGTGAGTCGTTTATATGGTTTGCGGGTTTTGTCCCGGGGTGGTGAGTTCGAGTGGTACCGCGATTTTCAGCTCATTCGGCAAGGGGAATCGACCCCTAGCCGGTTCATTCGGCAGTTTACGGCGGTTTCTTCCATTTAAGGATGCGGTTTCTTGTGTGACCATTTCTTTGTTTTTACGAGAGGAGTTGTACTTGCCTTGAGCAAGGATAGGTGCATTTATTACGGTTATCCATTGTATCTCATTATATTCTCAGATTAATAAAATGGCTTAGCATTTCCGGCATTTTTATGTGTATTTGCTTTATGTTCTATTTTCGGCATTTCCTATATTGTCGTATGCTTGTATTACTGTCTATTTCCCATTCGGGATATTACAGTGGTATCAAAGCATAGATCTGGCTCAGCCTGTGGTCTATGACATTGGGAAAGAGATCATACAGAGGTTTTCTGGAATTTTGGAGAGCAATAGCAGTTGCAGTACCAAAAACGAAATTGGAAAAAGGGCCAAAATATGAAGGGTCAAATTTTGAAGGTTGGAATTAGAAGAAACGTTTTCTGGGTTTTTCTGGGTTTTGGGCAAGGATCACCTTCCCAAATTCCTGGAATTTTCTGAGTAGTTTTCGGTGGGTAAATCGAAGGTCGAAGTTAAGCAGCAGTATGGTTTTGCAGCAGCCGTGCAGCTTCTGAGGAGCCTGTAGAGACATAGCAGAAAGAGCCGATGTCAGGTGGTGATGATGAGAGGAGATTTAGAAAGGCATTCCAATACATACAGGAAGTGTCACAGAGACTCACTGCGCTGGAGGTTAGGCAGCGGGAAACCCCAAGGGGATTTCGGATTGGTGAGGGATCAGGCACATCCCACCATTTGCCGGAGCATGATGCCACTCAGCATATGGCATCACATACACCCACACGTCCTACCATGCCCACTTTTCTGGATGAAGACATAGGGGCAGGAGCACAGCGAGAGCCAGAGCCGGGCCTCATGGGTGACTATTTTGCATAGTACCAGGCATACGGGCAGGAGTTCATGGAGGCTCTCTCGTTCAGAGACTTTGTTCAGCTCCAGCGTGATAGTAGACCTCACAACTTTCACAGAGGGAACAGGCGCTCACATGATGGGGGCTTACAGCGCACAGTGGACAGATTCCATCTACCGACATTTGACGGGTCATCCAGGCACTCAGGAAAAGCTTGGGTGAACAAGTTGGATACCTCTTTCCAGCTTGACCGAGTATCGGAGAGGGAAACCATTAAAATGGTTACCTTGCACTTGGAGGATGAGGGAACACAGGGTTGCAGGGAGTCCGAGGTTACACCTATTGTGACACAGGATTCACCCTCATTGGAGACCTCCTCGGCCGTGTCGGTTGATGTGGTAGTGGAGAAGGTAGAGCCTACCCCAGTAGAGCCATCCATTGAGGTGATGACCAGAGTCGCGTCCGAGTCTTCGGGTGGTAGCGGCCTGGAATGGGTGCGGTGTCGAGGGCTGTATCCACCTTCGTGAGGCACTGGCGGTACGAGTGTTGGATGATGGTCGCAGACGAGCGGTATCATCGGCCGGACGGACCTTCGAGTTTTTGAGAGAAAACCCACGTCGATGCGAGGAGGCCATTTTGTTTGCGAGGACCGGGGAGGGCAGAGGTGTGAGAGTGACTTGTGCCAAGTCGGCGGCTTCGATTGGTCCGCATTGAGGAACGGCCCAGATTCCACAGTGATACAATCGGAGGAGCCGTTGAAGCGTCGGATACGACCCTTCAGGCATGCATGGATGGGACTAGCAGTGTTGTTGGGTCATCTCTTCCCGTTGGAGAGAGAGAGGCAGAGCCACTTAGTCAGATCTCATATGTTGACTTGGATAGCGGTATGAGACGATCAGAGTTGCACAGGGTACAACATCCACATGTTGAGGTTGGATGGCGAGAGATTCTGAGTTGGTACTCGGTGGAGCGGGCTATGGAGATAGTGAAGGATCCGAGTGTAGCTCAGCAGGATTTTCTATGCATGGGGAATACAGGAACCCCAGATTGGCATTGGGATCTAGGTGGGATCACCTATCGTTTCCCAAGTAGGTCGGCTGACTATGTCTTGGAGAGTACAGTTGGCCTAGTAGTAGAGCATGTGCAGTTTCGGTCAGCTCCAGTGGCCAACCAGTTTATGGGCAGACTCCCTAGGTTGTCTTGGCAGGACATTCATACACGGGATCACGGGGTGGTCAGCACACCTTGGCAGGAGCTTGTCGGAGGAGGTGGCATTAGCGGGCCACCAGATGGCACCTTGTATGGGGCCAAGGATTCTTCACCTTTGTGTGGGGCACAGAGGATGCAGCGGAGCCGAGCAGTGGTGGTAACACTACTGACCCATTGGGAGATTCACTTCTCGGACCCCTCGAGGAGGATTTGCAGTGATGATCCATTTGTCGGCGGGTATAGTGATGTGACGGTGGACATGACGATACCGATTGGTGGTAGTCCGATATGTAGAGGCACAGCTCTAGGACATCACATCCATGGATGTGTGGGAGCCTCTAGCAGTGATCAATCGACTACTGGTAGACATGGAGCTACATGGTGGTGTACCGTAGTGTGTGGGACTGCATTGTGGAGTAGGAGTGCCCTACATCACATTGAGAGCACGCGGGGAGTGACAAATTCTTGGACACAGTCAGGGCACGAGACGTTACAGGGTGGTACAGCAGTAGCATGGGGTATCCAGCAGTATTCAGGGGTATGCCTTAGTGTGCGGTGGCATGTTGAGGAGTACATGGATGACCGGTGGCTTGCGAGGGCGTACGGCGCGACACAGCAGGGTCTTAGAGTATTGCATCCAGGGAGACTCACAGACAGGGACACTGGGCTTACCTTTGGGGGTATTTCACCCAGGATCGATGAGGAGACAAAGGAGCGATACTTGATGGTATTTGTGGGGACTCACACATCCGACACTCTTCTACATCACTCATGGGCACAACTGATTTTGTTGTTGTCCTTTGGCACTTTGGGCGTGAGCAGCAGGGTCCGTGAGGCACACCCAAGATATTTGGATGGCCCTCAGCACACTAGGCGAGAGACTTCTCAGCAGTGGCACTGGGTCAGTACGCTAGTTGACAGCCACAGTTTAGGGGATGAGATGAGATGATCCTCTGCAGTGGTGGCACATTAGTCATTGTTGAGCCTACGCTTGGGGAGCAGGTCATGAGGGAGACATGCATCATTTTTCCCTCAGGGCATGTTGAGATCATGCATGAGCAGAGGATATTGGGTTCGACAGAGGTAGCATCCCAGCATGCGTCTGGACTCCAGACATTGTATCGACACTTCATCGAGAGGGTGGATGGCATATTCAATGCAGATGAGGTGGCGGAGGTAGAACAGGAGGGCATTCCTTCTGTATGCCAGGGTGAGGACTCTCTTTCATATGAGTCAATAGGATCAGTTGAGGTTGCTTCTGTGGAGCAAGAGCAGTTATGCAGGTATGATGACGGTAGATTGCAGCCGTATTACAGTGTGCAGGGTGAGCAGTCAGGGGACTGTATAGGAGATACTCTGGGTGATGAGTCACTTGTGACGCTTCAGCTAGAGCAGCACATGATGGAGCCTGAGTCAGCAGAGAAGGATACTATGGACATCAGGCATGACATTTCCTTGGGTGAGGTCCAGATGGGTGCCCACATTGAGCCTATGATGGATATGTGGCTAGCATTGAGGTCATCCTTTGAGGTGGAGCAGTCAGATGCACAGACACCGAGTACCGTGACAGCAGCTACAGATCCATATCCTCTGGAGATGTTGGAGGTAGATGTGATAGTTTGGCAGTGGGAAATGATTACGGGTTGGCGGCAACCTTCCAGGCATGTTCCACATGCAGTTGTTGTTGCTACATCAGATGCTTCCTCCAAGATGGACTGGCGGGAGATCATGAGTTGGTACCCTCTTGATGGTGCGGTATTCTTCGTAGGGAGCACAGTGGAGCAGGGGCCCTTGGACATAGTAGATGTTACAGATCCCAGTCGGCAGGAGGGCACCAGTTGTCGTTACTTCAGGACTCCTTCCCAATTTCGGGAGAGCAGGATCAGCATGGGATTGAGTCATGACGTGGATTGGAGAGAGGTGATGAGTTGGTATGCAGTTGGAGGGGTAGCATATGTAGCTACAGGTACAACGCAGCAGGAGCCCAGGAGCATTGATGCTTATTGGTGGTCTTCACCTCTTAGAGCATTAGTCATAGCCAGAGGCAGTGCACGGTCCGAGCCGTGGGACTTGTGCGATTATTGGCCACAGTGGCGATGGGATCCGGGAGGACTATTGATTGGCTGGTACCATGAGAGGCCAGTTTGGGATCCTGGCATTGAGATATCCCTTCGTATCAGGGTGATGCAGGAGACAGAGAGGTTTTAGTGGGACCCAGGCACATTTTGCAGTATTGGTGGGGAGCATCAGCTAGAGAGTAGGCTTGTTCAAGCGTTGCTTGAGGACAAGCAATTTTTGCCGGATGAGGATGCCACTTGGGAGAGTGAGCAGATTTTACAGCATCCATCACTTCAGTTGCTTGAGGACAAGCAACGTTTTGCCGGGGGAGACTGTAATATTCCTAATTAGCACCGCTAATTGGAATATTTGATTTTTGTATAGTTTTGCCGACTATAGTTTATTAATAAATAAAAGTGAGAAAAGGGGGCTAACTCACTTAAATAAAATAAAGTGTTTCCCTAGTAGATGCAACGTTATAACTTAAGGGGGAGCCTTGGGGGTCCACACCACGTATGAGAGGAGGCTCACGTAGCCTCTAGAAGCTTCTGCGCAGGCCCATGAGGAGCACGTGGGAGAGAGAGGGACCACGTAGGGTTTTGAGGAGGGCCAGCGTTATAAAAGGAGGGAGAGCTATATCATTTGGGCATTATTGATATTGTTGATGATATTGAGCTAGACTTCTGTCTACTTGAGCACGCTGGCTGTTTAGTCGGTCTGCAGCACTGTTTAGTGCGACTGAGTGTCTCCGGTCGGAGATCTCACCCTTGGCCCCAGGGGACTTCGAGTGCCTGCTCGGGCAAGGTTTTTCTTCAGTCTTTAGCAGGAGAATTGCAGGTGTTTTGTTGGGAGTTTTGCTGAGGAGATGAGCTTCATTGGGTGACTGCGCAGTCCTTGGAGGGAGGACGCAGTTTGAGTTGGAGCTGTTCAGTGGTAGAGATTTCTGCAGGAGATTCAGGCCTATTCCAGTGTGGAGGTTCAACGTTTATCATTTGGTGAGTTTCCTGAGGAGTTGTGGCCCCATTTCAGTCTATTTCAGTTGGTGTCTGCGCTGGTCCTGGAGGGACAGCGTTTTTCTAGGAGGAGGGTTTCTGGGGGTGATTTTCGGAGGTGGTTCGTTTTGTATATGGTTTCTGGGTTTTGTCCGGGGTGGTGAGTTCAGGTGGTCTGCCGATTTTCAGCTCATTCCGGCAAGGGGATCAGCCCCTAGCTTCAGTTCATTCCAGCAGCAACAGTTTACGGCAGTTTCTTCCAGCAGCTGGGATGCAGTTTCTTGTAGCAGCCATTTCCTGTTTTTCTGAGAGGGTTCTTCACTTGCCTTGAGCAAGGATAGGTGCATTTATTCTGGTTATCCATTGTATCTCATTATATTCTCAGATTAATAAAATGGCTTAGCATTTCCGGCATTTTTATGTGTATTTGCTTTATGTTCTATTTTCGGCATTTCCTATATTGTCGTATGCTTGTATTGTTGTCTATTTCCCTTTCGGGATATTACACAAACTCGCAATTGGACAACTTGGCATAGAACTACTGCTCCTCTAGGATACGCAGCACTATCTCTATGTGTTGTAAGTGCTCCTCCCATGTGCGGTTGTATATCAGGATATGGTCAAAGAACACCAGCACAAACTTCCTCAACTGCCACGAAAGATGTCGTTCATGCAAGACTGGAAGGTAGTTGAAGCATTGGTCAACCCAAAGGGCATCACCAAAAACTCGAAGTGGCCATAATAACATCGAAACGCAGTCTTGGAGACATCCTTGTTGCTCACCCAGATCTGATGGTACCCCGACCTCAAATCAATCTTGGAGAAGAACTTCGCTCCCCTCAACTCATCCATCAACTCATCGATCCTGGGAATAGGGTAGCGGTTCTTCATAGTCTTCTTGTTCAGGGCCCTGTAGTCTATGCACATTCGCAGCGTCCCATCCTGTAGAAATTTTATGACCCAACCCCGGCTTTTAGTTTCTCCTTATTTCTCCCATAAAGTTAAATGCCCATTCTCATAACCATACATTCAACACGCTGGAAGAATAAATATTTTCTGAAAACACAAATTCTGGAAATTTCACAATGCTGAAATGCAGAAATAAAAACTCAAAAAAATAAATCAACCACACACAGAAATTTGACATGCTGATTTTTTGTCAATATGACCCTGAAAAACTCCCGACAACTCTCGGGGAAAACCAGTTCGAAAGCTCTTCTTTATTTCTGGAAATGCTTTTACAGAGAAGTGAAATATACAGGAAAAATTCTAACAAACAATGTACAGACTTATCTCATTTTCCGTGCTTGCCTCCACCTCAGAAAATGTGCCAAATTAGCAAAACAGTCAAAACAGAAATTTATTACAGCAATGAACAGCCTTGAAACTAGTGCCCAATACTTAGTTGTACAATCGTATAGACTGTACGGAGAAGTACAGCAGTGCCTCCTCGAAAACTGTGTATGTTGTCTCGAAAATTGTGCCCAGCAATCTCAAAAATCGTGCCTTTAGCTTGCTGTACCTTCTCCTCGATTTCGGTGTTGTCCCTCCTCGAAATCTGTGCCTCAACTTGTTGTACGAAAATCTGCCTCGAAATGCGTGCTAATTAATGATGTACAAACTGATGCCTCCAAATGCGTGCAGCCTCTCTCTGCTGTACGGATTTGCTAAACTGCTCCTCTCCCTCAATTTCTCAAAACCCAGAAATTTCTCCAGCTCTCTCTCTTCTCCTCTCTCAATCTGCTCATGAAAGATTAAATGATCTTTTCTCTCCTTTTCCTCCTTTAACCTAACCCTAAGTGACTTTTGGGGAATCCCTAAATCCAATGACTGAGATAGCTTTAGATCTAGGGCTGAAATTAAATGTGCATTTAAATCTCACTTTCTATTTTTTAATTCACCCCACTGTAATAAAGACCCTCTTAGTCATTTATTTCCAAAGTCACTTTTCACTATCTAATTTCACATTTACTTTATTAAATTCACTTTAAAATTAGAATTAGTAACTTTATCACTTCAAGTCACTTTTAAATTAGATTTGACTTTATAACTTATAAAGTCATTTTAGGAGAAAAATTAAATTCTTTTGGACACTTTTCCCTAGGCCAAAGATCAAAGCCTTAGGGAACCACCTATCCTCCGATAACCAAATTTCAACACTCCCTCTTACCGAGGAAGGTGTTCCTCACCACACCCATCTTGTCTCTGAAGTAGACATGCTTGCCCCGTGGTAAGGCTTCGGTAAGAATATATGCTACATGCTCATTTGTGGAAATATACTCAAGCTTCACAGCTTCCTTCTGAACATAGTCTCTGATGAAATGATATATGATGCCGATATGCTTTGATTTGTCATGAAATACTGGATTCTCCGTGAGTTTAATGCAACTCTGATTATCACAGTAAATCACTGAAGATCTCAACGGCTGACCAAATAAGCCAAACAACATCTTGCGAAGCCATATGGCCTCACAACTAGCTAAACTGGCTGCCATGTACTCTTCTTCCGCTGAACTCAATGCTACTGACTGTTGCTTTCGACCGAACCACGACACCACTGCCGAACCCAACCCAAAACAACACCCTGAAGTGCTCTTCCTATCAGAAGCACAACCTGCCCTATCAAAATCAGTGTAACCTACCAATCTCACTCCATCTCCCTGCCTATAATCCAGACCATACTCCACAGTCCCCTACAAGTACCGCAAAATGTGTTTTGCAGCAACCCAGTGCACCCTCCTGGGCTCACACATGAACTGGCTCATCGTGTTGACTGGAAAACATATATCTGGTCTAGGGTTGACCAAATACATCAAGGAACCAATCAACTGTCTATACAATGTGGGATCCACCAACTCGGAATCTGAAGCATGAAGCTTCTTCTAGTTGGTGACCATGGGTGTCGACATGGGTCTACAATCCTCCATGTGGAATCTGCCAAGGATGTCCACAATATACTTCCCCTATCCCAAGAAGAAATGCCCCTCCTCCTGCCACACCTCCAAACCCAAAAAGTAATGCATCAAGCCAATGTCCTTCATCTCGAACTCCGACGCAAAACCTCTCTTGCAACTCTCTATGAGTCTCTCTGCACCCGTAATGGCCAAGTCATCCACATACATCACCAGAATGAGAGGCTCCTCACCTATCACAATAAAGTAAAGGTTCGGATCTGCATCACTCTTTGTGAAACCCATTACCTGCAAGTAAGTATCAATCTTGGAGTACCAAGCTCTAGGAGCTTGCTTCAAGCCATAAAGGGCCTTCTTTAGTCTGCACACATGGGACTCCTTCCCATGCACCTCAAAGCCCTGTGGCTGCTCAATATACACCTCCTCCTATATGAAGCCATTGAGAAATGTGGTCTTGACATTCATCTGGTAGATCTTCCAACCCATCTCTGCTGCTATCAATATAATGGAGCGAATGGAAGTATATCGAGCCACGGGAGCGAAGGTCTCCTCATAATCAACTCCCTCTACCTGCGAGAACCCTCTAGCCACAAACCTTGCCTTGAATTTCTCAATGCTGCCATCTGCAGCATGCTTTACATTGTAAATCCATCTAGAAGTAAATACGGATTTGCCCTCAGGCCTTGGCACCACCTCCCAAACATCATTCTTCATGATAGAAGAATACTCCTCTTGCATGGCCTCTCTCCAGACCTGCTGGCCAGCTGCCTCCTCATAGCTAGAAGGCTCAGAGTCAATGATGATGGCAACCATTGCCATATAACTATAGAACCTATCAGGTGGTATGCTCTCTCTGACTAGCCTCTTTGGCCCAGCTTTAGTCACCAAGTTCGTGTTCGTGTTCGAGTTCGGCAACGTTGAAATTCGAATAAAGTTCAGCACCGAAAATTTTTGCGATAAAGTTCGGCATAAAATTCGACATATAGAAATTTGAAAAAAAAAATAAATAAATAAATAAAAAAAAAATATATATATATATATAACAATTTTAAGCATGTTGAAAGATAAATATGATGCACATAAATAAGATGATAGGATTATTGCTCAAACATTTACATCATTTCAATTTTCCACATATAAACCATGAAAGTGAGTGCCAAAATTCCAATAAAACTTTGTCGTTGTTTTGCGCAGGGTCCCTAACACTGTTCCAAAAGCACGCAAGTTGCTAAGCGGACTTGAAAGTACGTTGATCCACAATAAACCCGCGTTTGGTATGCATTTCTAGATGATGCAATGAGACGAGCTCACACCAGAATTCATATTCAATGTTTTCCACTACGTTGTTATTCTTACTAACTCTTAGAGAGGGTTTTCAAGACTCAAGAGTAGGAAGACTTCGTTGAAGTAACTTTTTTTCCCTAAACTACCGTGTACTTTACATTGTTGACCAACAGAACATGCCTTCAGAGTCCATTTGTTTGTTGGCCTACTAAGTAACTAACAATTCAGGCTTTAATAATCCATTCAGATTTCGATGACGTCCATCAAGATGCGACGTATTCAAATTTCTCATTCACAGGATTTATGTTGATCTCGTCATCAACTTCGACGATGTTTTTTAGCATTACAGTTGAGGATTTCCATCTCAGAGCCCAGCGAGGTGAATTCGTTAGCACTTCTTCCGGCCAAAATAGCGCTTATTATTCAATTGCGTTGTTCGTTACGTGTGAGGACTGTAAGCCCGGGCCGGCAATGTGAGCCTGTGGCGCTGTGGACAAGTCACAAAGACAGTGTGACCGTTTGACAAATTGGATTAGGTTTGTGGTTTGCTAGAAGAGACCAATGTCGCTGTGAATGATAACCATGAGCCCGTGGAGCTAACTCTAAGCCTGTAACCTGTCCGCTGTGGCGGCTGTGCGCTGTGGAGTCTGGAGACTGGAAGCCGAGAGTAAGTTTTTCGTGAGCAATTCGAGCAACAATGCGACTGTCGGCAAACCTATTACCAATTTACCAAATGCCAACCCTAAACTCGAATTTTTTGCCGAATTTAATAAAAAAAACACAAATTTAATCGAATTTTTTTAGGTTCGTGTTCGGGATTTTGTTCGGCATGAAGTTCGGCTTTGTGTTCGCCAAACACAATCAAATTTGTTCGGATGCCGATTAAATTCGCCGAACTTCGAACTTTTTCCTTCAGGTTCGCCGCACCCGGTGACTAAGGGCCCAGCAACAGATGTGGCCTCTCTCAAGGTATCCTGAAGCCACTTGCGCTTCCTCTTCCATGAGCACACTTCTCCCACCAGAGAATGAAACTCCTCATCCTCATCAGGAGCCCGAACTCCTGACTGTCTGTCTGTTGTCAACTGCCTAAACCTGAACCTGTAGATGCTAAAGTAACGTGTGAACTGTCCATCAGTGGACTACCTAGTGAATTGCTCTGCGGACTGCTCTGCATGCTGCCCAAAGCACCACCCTTTTGACTCTGCGAGCCACTGCTCACTGATGGACCTGACACCGTAATCGATGTACCTCCTAATCCCTGCCCACTGGATCCCTGTGACTAACTCAGCTGCTCCTGAGGGTCTGGCCGATCCAGATACTCTAACTCCCGTGACATCCTGAAAGCCCGGTCCTCCTCGAACTTCACATCCCGCCTAACAACAACTCTCCTCCGTGCAAGAATATAAATCCGAAAGGCTTTTGAGGTCTCACTGTAGCCCACAAGGATACCCTTCTTTGGGGTGGGCTCTAGCTTGGTCCTCTGCTCCTTGGGTAACGTAGGAGTCTGAAATACACCCAAATATACGAAGATGACCAACATCAGGCTTCTTCCCAGAAAAAGCCTCCTCCGGAGTCACATGCCCCAAGGCACGATGCGGACTCCTATTCTGCAAATAAATAGCAGTGTTGCAGGCCTCTACCCACAAAAACAATGGTAACCCCTGATCATGTAGCATGGCTTTGGCAGCCCCTCCAATGGATCTGTTCTTCCTCTACGCAACCGTGTTCTGCTGGGGGTTGTAAGGAACTGTGAACTCCCTCCTAATGCCTACCTCCGCACAATAATCAACAAACTCACCAAGGGTGTACTCCCCTCCATTGTCTGACCTCAGGGACTTTATCTTTCGACCTGTCTGAGTCTCCACAAGAGCTCTGAAATCCTGAAACCGCTTGAAGACCTCACTCACGGTCTTCAAGAAATAAATCCAGGTCTTCCTGGAGTGATCATCAATGAATAAAACATAGTACTCATATCCACTCAAGGAAACATGAGACATCCGACCGCTCACATCGATATGAATGAAATCAAGTATCCCAGTCGATCTGCTGTCACTGCTGGGAAAAGGGGATTTGGAAAACTTGCCCATCGCACATCCTCTGCATGTATCTAGGCGATCAGTATTGAAATCTGGCACACCTATATTGATATCCCGCAATATCCTCAAGGCTCCATGATACATGTGCCCCATCTTGCGGTGCCAAATCTCGCACAGCTCTGAACTACTAGCTCTGTTGCCGGTACTATTGCTCAATGCCAAAAGGGGCTAAAATGAAAACTTGTACACCTTTGCATGGCATACACCAATCACTCTAGTTGACTCAGCTGGAGCGGCCCTGGGATATATAAGCACCTGTCCTCTACTAAACAATACCTCAAACCCTCTGTCCTCCAATGCTGAGACGGATATAAGGTTCTTCCTCATCCCTAGCACATATAGAACATCTGACACCTTCAAGGGAGGTTTGGGTTCCATATCAAATGTCAAAGTCCCCACACCAACTACTCTAACAATGTTGTTGTCTCTGAGTACTACCTCTATATCAGTGCCACTCTTTGAAAGCTCTGAGAAATACTCACGGACTCCTGTCATGTGACGTGAAGCCCCACTATCAACATACAAAATACCTGAAGATGCTCCACTAGTGGAGGGAAATGCACACTCCCTCTCACCCTCTGTGGCAGGTGATCCTGCACTAGTGGACTCACAAGCAATGAACCCAAACTCCCAGTCAAAGCTCTCCAAAAAGTCTTCTATCTCTGCTGATGTTGCCATGGTCTTGTTCTTCCCCTTCTTCTTCTTCTCCGGACACACAACTGCATAGTGTCCCGTCTTCTGACAATTCCAACACTTCACCTTGGAATAGTCCTTCTCCTTGTTCAGCTGCTTACCTTTACCTTTGCCTTTGCCCCCACCACCACTTGTGGAAGCTTGCTTCTTTCCCTTGTCTTTCTTGCCACCTGCTAACAGTGCTACACCCTCATCCTGCTCAATTGGTTTGGCTGCCCCAAGCTGGTTCTTTCTGATTTCATTTTGTATGCAATCATCCCAGAACCTCTCCCAAGTGGGAAGGTTCTCACGTGCAAAAATCCCATCAGCAAAGTTCAGCCATGAACTGGGAAGGCCATTCACTGCAATCTGCACCAACTCAATGGGTGGAACGACCTCTCAAACTACTGCCAACTCATCTCTCACATTTGTGATCTTTGTGAGGTATGCAGTAGCACTATCAGTCTTTGCCATCTTAATGGCCTTCAGCTTCTCTCTTAGAACCATTTTTCTGTTCTCATTGGTACTCTGGTAGAGATTGGTCAAGGCTATCCACATCTCATGAGCAAGTCTCTTTCCTCTCACATGAAGAATGCAATGGTCTTTAATACCATCCAGAATCAATCTCTTACCCTTGTTATTATTCTTATTAAAGTCTGCCAACTGAACAGGATCAGTAGGCACATTAATAGGGCGTTGTTGGATACTCACCATTATACCCCAGACTTTTGCCTCCTCAAAGATGCTCTGCATTCTTTCCTTCCATACACTGTAGTTGCTATACCCATCCAACCTATCCAACACCCTCAAGCCCAAAGACTTGTTTGCTATCCTAATAAACTGAAAATGACACTGTTGTAGTAAAGGTTCTGATTTATGTGTCTAAAATCAGCTTGCTATAATTTTTCTTCTTGCTGTCCCAAACTACACTTTTCAATAACCTGGCTCTGATACCATGTCGAAATTTTATGACCCAACCCCGGTTTTCAGTTTCTCTTATTTCTCCCATAAATTTAGATGCCCATTCCCATAACCATACATTCAACAATCTGGAAAAATAAATATTTTCTGAAAACACAAATTCTGAAAATTTCACAGTGCTGAAATACAGAAATAAAAATTCAGAGAAATAAATCAGCCACATAGAAATTTGACACATTGATTTTTGGTCAATATGACCCTAGAAAAACCCCCTACAACTCTTGGGGAAAACCAGTTCAAAAGCTCTTCTTTATTTTTGGAAAATGCTTTTACAGAGAAGTGAAATATACAGGGAAAATTCTAGCAAACAGTGTACAAACTTATCTCGTTTTCCGTGCTTGCCTCCACCTCGGAAAATGTGCCAAATTAGCAAAACAACAAAACGGAAATTTATTACAGCAGTGAACAGCCTTGAAACTTGTGCCCAATACTTGGTTGTACAGACTATACAGACTGTACGTAAAAGTATAGTAATGCCTCCTCAAAAACTGTGTCTGTTGTTTCGAAAACCGTGCCCAACAATCTCGAAAATCGTGCCTTTGGCTTGTTGTACCTTCTCGATTTCTGTGATGTCCCTCTTGAAAATCGTGCCTCAAGCTGTTGTACAGAAATCTGCCTCGAAATGCGTGCTAATTAATGTTGTATGGATTGTTGCCTCGAAATGTGTGCAGCCTCTCTCTGCTATACGGATTTGCTGAATTTCTCCTCTCCTTCACTTTCTCAAAACCCAGAAATTTCTCCAACTCTCTTTCTCTCCTCTCTCAATATGCTCATAAAAGACTGAATGATCTTTTCTCTCGTTTTCCTCCTTTAACCTAACCCTAAGTGACTTTTGGAGAATCCCTAAATCCAATGGCTGAGATAGCTTTAGATCTAGGGTTGAGATTAAATGTGCATTTAAATCTCACTTTCTATTTTTTAATTCACCCCACTTTAATAAGACCCTCTTAGTCATTTATTTCCAAAGTCACTTTTCACTTTCTAATTTCACATTGACTTTATTAAAGTCACTTTAAAATTAGACTAGTAACTTTATCACTTATAGTCACTTTTAAATTAGATTTGACTTTATAACTTATAAAATCACTTTAGGAGAAAAAATAAATTCTTTTGGACACTTTTCCCTAGGCCAAAGATCAAAGCCTTAAGGAACCACCTGTCCTCCAATAACCAAATTTCAACACATCCTTCTTCTTCACCAGAACCACTGAAGAAGCAAAAGGAATCATGTTGGGTCTGATGTGCCCCAGCGCCAAGAGCTGATGGATAACTCTCTCAATATCATCCCTATAGGCCTTGGGGTGTCTGTAGGGGGTGGTGATCATGGCCTGAATGTCGGTTTCCAACTTGATAGTGTGCTCAAATCCCCTGTCAGGCGGTTGCCCTAGCGGAATGTCTCCAAAAATCATAGAGTAATGGTCTAGGAGAGTCTGGATATTTGGGTGTGTGGGCTGGCCCAAAACCCCTGCATCTGAGATACTCAGCTCAACTGCCCACTCTATGCCTACCCACCGAAAGGCTGCCTCCATCCTGTGCGTAGAAACTGTCTGAGAGGGATATAAATTCATGCCCCTGAGCATCACCTATTTCCCACTCTTCTTATCCACAAACTCCATCTCCAATGTCTGCTAATCAGTGGCAACTCTACCAAGGGTGATGAGCCACTGAACCCCCAACACCATGTTGGTGTCCGGAATATCGGCCACAAAAAAATGGTATGTTAATGATTAGGTTCCCATAGTCACCATCAATGCTAGGACATAACGCATGCACTGTATGGTTGTGGCCCCCGGAATTAGCACAAAAAACCCATCAAAACTCTGTCTGTATGCCCCTTCTCTGCACCATCTGGGCATCAATGAAGTTGTGCGTAGCCCCATTGTCTACTAGCACCGAGACACGTTGTCCCTGAACTGTCTCCCAGACCCTCAGCGTTAGGTACTTGGGTACCCCTCGCAGAGATGCAAGGACCCCTCTAGTAGGTGCACACGTTGATCCTCCTGCTATTGGAGGAGGTGGTGGTGGAGGGTTCTCCCCTGGTGCTCCTGTGCTAGTATCTCCACCCATCTCAAAGAAAGTCTCCTCCTCTGGTACACCTGTGACCCGGTGTCCATGGCTCCTGACAGGTGAAGCAAAGCTTCCTCCGCCTCAAATCCCTCTGGGTATCATCATCCAAAAGCCCTCAGCCCTGGTTCCCTCTCAGGGGCGGGGCTCTCACGTCCCTCCCTCTTTGCTGGAATGTTGGTCTGTTGGGCATGGGATCCCTCGTCCTCGGCAAAGCATCCTGCAAGTCTCTGGTCCTTCCCACTGCGTCCTGTAGCGTAGTGGGCCGAGTAGACCTCACTAGTCCACGTAAAGGTTCTGCTAGACCATCAATGAACATGTAGATCCTCCTTGGTTCCAACGAGTCTAGAACCATCACCGAAAGTCTCAAGAACTCCGAGATGTAAGTATCCGGGTTCCCTGTTTGCTTGAGCTTGGTTAGCTCTAAAAAATGCTCTTCCAGATCCTTCCAATCAAACATCTCTAGCACCCTCCAGATAAAATCATCATACATTGTCACTCCCGAGTGACCCAGCGTAGTCATCCCATGGAACCACCGGTCATGGGCTTCTCCCCCTAAGTGCAACTCATCCACCTTGATGGCCTATACCTCTGTCATCTAGTTAAACTAAAAATAAATGTCTAGCTTCTCCACCCAAGATTTGGCTGAACATTTCGATGACCCATCAAAAGTTGGCAGGAAAAGCTTGCCCGCTGTACGCTGCAGGTCATTGCCCTGTGTGTACCATCCTCCTCTGGTCTGGCCTCTGGGTCTGTTGTTGTTCTTCAACTAACAAAACTCATTGAAGGGAAGAGCACCTCCAAACTCTGGCCCATAAGACTGATATTCCGCAAAATACTCTCCATAGTGAGCCACCTCCGGCTCTTGCAGACCTCCTACTGCTGCTCCCGAAGCTAGAAATGTGGGAATGGTAGAGCATGGTGGAGTGTGTGGCACCACCTGTTGTGTGGTGTGAGGACCGATTGGGTGATGTGAAGTGTCAGATCCTTCCCCAATCTGGAATTCCCCTTGAACTCCCTTCTGCTTATTGTCTCCGCCAATCTTCTGCCCCATCTCCTCAATTCTCTTGGTGAGCTCTTGTACTGACTTCAGAAGGAGTTGAGAAAACTCCATTCCCTCATCTCTTTCCTGTGCCATGGGTGCCTTTCCTCTCTCTTCTTCCACCGAAACGCAGTCTACCTGGTCTGGTGTAATCTCCAGCCTCATTTCTCTGCTCCTATACCTCTACCTCTGGTAAGTGACGTTCTACCTATCCTCTGGTGTCATAGACCGCGTGCTCCACAAGCTGAGCCATGTCTATGAGCACTGATACCGCTGTAATATCCCAAATTGGGAACAAACAGTGATATAAAGCACACAAAACTAAAAATTACAGCAAAATGGGAAACGACATTAAAACATAGTAAATGAAGCCAAAATCATCTGAGCCATTCTATTTATCTCCGTGGGAAAGAGTACAGTAAGAGGTGCTTAGAAAGAAGGCACCTGGGCCTGCACAAGACAAGCTGAAGTATAGCTCGAACCCAGACAGAAACTTGGTTGGAAAAACTGCTCTGTGTGGCTCCCTCCCCGCGTTTCCAATGCTGGACTATTGTTGCTGGCTAGAATCGAACTGTGAGTTGGGCCTGCTCCTATGCTCAGAAAATTCAGGTCTTTTAACCCCGGGCTCTACTCACAATACCCACAAAAACCCACGAAGTGTTTCCAGAAACTCTGACCCCGGAAAATAGTCCCCTTGGGCTTGACACGCTACTCCGCTGGGGAAATCGGTCTCCTAGCTGAACTACTGGAAATATGCCCTCAAAACTCTGTATAAATCTTTGATAGGAGGTGGCAAGCCTCCCCTCCAAATCCTCTGGCTGAAGCTTCGCTACTCCCCTACTTCCTGACACCTTCACTCAACTGAACTGCGCAATCCCTACGTTGTTTGTGCAGCCTCTATGCTGTCCTGGAAAATTGTGTAACTCTTGCTGGTATGGTTCTGTAATATGCTCACAAAATGGGTAGAACTCCTCTCTTGAGCAGGCATTCGAAGTCCCCTGAGATAGAGGTTGAGATCTCTGATCGGAAATCTCTGTGCTAAACAGCACTACAGACTCGACTAAACATCTCAAGTGTGCTACAGTGAATCAGACAGAAAGTAGATGGATGAATGAATGAGGAATGAGCTGCTCTCACACTCTTTTGTCCAAGTTGAGCCTCCAATGTTCCCTTGGGCCCACATGGACTGCGTTGCCCCTCCTCCGGCCTATCTCTACATTGCTCACTGCGTTGCCTCTCCCATGTTGCCACTAGGACGTTGCTCCATTCGTGTGGGTGGCCCCATTGACCCCACTTCAGCCTCAATATTTGCCTCTAGTGACTTTAGGAAAGCACCTTAGTTGCATAGTTTTATTTGTGGGTCCACTTACCCACTTTATTTCTGTTGAACATTAGAAAAAGGAAAAATTAATCAAAATTAATATTCTAATTAGCTGACTGCTAATTTGGAATATTACACTCTATATACACTACCCACAGGTGGTGGGTAACAGAGTGCACGAACCATGTACTCAAACGGGGAGGTCATGAAAACCCCAACAATCCTTTTGGACCGAAGACCTATTATCCTGCACATCATAGAAAATTGTTGGAAGCATCTGTCTTGCGCGTGTTGAACACTTGAGTGGCACCTAATGATGATGAAGAGACTCCATTGTGAAATTATTTCTGCAATACTTGGTTTATTTCTCCTACTTATGAGATAAGTTATTTACAAATGCTTCAGTAAATTCTGAAATAAACACATTTGCAGATCTTCACTATCATTAAGATCATAAGAACAAAAAGATAATTTACACAAGTAGCCCAATAGAAACAACTACATGAACACAATTATTTTTGGACAATTGTCCCCAGAAAAACCCAATGTGGGAAACTGGTGCAGCAGATGAGGGTTTTATATTTATCTTCAGAAATGGAAACTACATTGACAAGAGTCTGATGAGCAAAGAAAAATTTGCAAACACCTAGCTGAAATTTCTGGACCTTCCAAACAAATTTCAGACCCTCGGAGTGACCTCATTCACCCTCTGCGTCATTTAGCGTGAGAGCTCTACGCAGTCTCTCCCTGGACTGCATGATTCTGAGTGGAGGGGGTCTTGCTGCTGATCAACTCACCCTTCTCTTCATCCTCCTGAATTCTGCTTACCGATAACTGACTCCTCCCTCCTCCTTCTGCTTCTGCAACCCTGCCTCTACAATCTCACCCACTGAAATCAAATTCTCTTGCTTCAGAATCAATTTCCTTCGGGTATTGAGAGTGTCCCTGGCTTGATTTCCAAATGGCCCTCAAGTCTCTTCTTATAGTCTTCTCGCTGATGAATCAATGGCCAAGATTATATCGTTAATCAATGGCTCAAATTAAAAGATGACTCGATCTTCGTTTTCTAGAAGATTCACACTTTGCTCTATTAATACCCTTTAATTATTTAATTTCCCTAAGTTTAAACTTAGAGTCTGCATTAAAATAATTAATTATTTTAATAAAGTCATATCCGATTGGAATTTCCACAAACGATTTATGGGTTCTCTAGATAACTGATGTCCAAGCCTCTCTACCAAAAATGAGACTTAGAACACTTTCCGATGCTATAGAAATCAACATCCATTCCCAAGGATGAACTAGAAGACATTTGTACCATCAACTATCATTAGTTCAATAGAATTTTTAAGCTCTACTTCTACTTCTCAACATCTTTCTCTTGTACCCAGATTCCATGCCCTATGGGGAATTGTAATAAGTGATGCTAGTAATGATGAGTTTTGAGTCAGTATTGAGTCTGTAATAGGCCTAGGTAGTCTGGGAACTTGCCAACAAGTGAGTATTACTCTGGGAGGTTTTTTTTACTTGGTTAATTATCATCTCCCTACCAAGAGTTAATAATTAATTGAGTTTTTTCCTCCAATTTTACCCCAAATCCGGAGTACGCCATTATGTTGAGGCCTTGGGTGAGTCCTAGTCTCTAGAGTCAATGTATATTACCATACTAGATCACACAAAAAATTTCGTCGAATTTGGTTAGGTCTAGGTAGTGATTTTTTAATTTTTTAGATTTCCCACAGATCAAAAATTGCAATAAAAATTGTAATTGAATTGTAATAAGTGTTGTCTAGAGAAGTTGTATGGGGTATGAGTAATCAAAATTACACTTCTCACCGTCAAATTTCTACTATGACACACTTTGAGGGGTTAAAAATGTGTTTTGAACTCTCAAAACCCACTTTTCCTAAGTTTAGTGGGAAATCTAGCAATTAATTAAGCCAAAAATTAAATAAATGAAGAAAAATAAATATCCACACATACTAAAAGAGGTGGAAATGAGGTGGAAAATTAGGAAGGAGTTAAAGTGAAGTCCCAAGGTGATGTTGACTCCTAAAATAAGAAAAAGACATGTGCTCAAATAAAATTGAATTTTCGGCATTAAATGAGAGTTGCTTACTTGAAAATTCGAATTTGTGAAATTAGTGCATATTTGGGAGGATTTGAGAGAATATTTGGTGGATATTTTTGTGGGAAATTGTCCCCACATGGGTTACCACTCATATACACATGTCATTCCATCATAAAATTCGAATTTGACACATAAGGGAAGAAGAAAATGATGTCCACTTGCCAGAATCCGATTTTTACACTTGGCAATGGAGCTCCACATATCAAATTCGAATTTTCCTTATGATCTCCTCCTTCTCACTACTTGGCATATGGTTCTTCATTGGGATTTGTTGCCAACATTCTATATAATGGAGCCATGGGCTCTCATATTGTATCTTGTGACTAGCTATTGTGCTCGTGGAAATGTTGCTGCCTTGTACACTTTCAGAAATATCAATAAAGACTTTGGGGTTTCATTCATGAGATGTTCCTCCTCTTGGAATGTGGTGAATTGTTGATCATTGGTATAATTCACTCATGCTTTGATGTAATTTATTTCCATATACTCTTGTAGATTTGTTAATGTAGAGCTATCTTACATTGACATTTGATTTACGAGTATGCTTTAGGTATAGAATGCCCTAGTTGGTTTCAAATAAATCTCTAGAGTTTCTTATCATTGTTTATTGCTAGATCTATATGGAACTAATTCTTGATTGAAGTTTTGTAGAGGGAACATTTTGTTGGGATCAAAAAATCAAGTGTTGGGGGAACTCTTTGGAGAGACCAACCCACTCTTGATACATTCTCAAAGGAGCTCTCATTTGTTCTTTGAGCCTTCATAGTTTTATCTTACAAAGTGGTTTTGCAAGGGTTTTGCAGGACCCAAAACCTGCTAAAAATAGTAAGTTGTGCTGAAGCTGAAAAACTGAAAGAATTGATGCTGCGGGTCCAAATGGAATAGGTGGGAGGCCACCGATATCCACCTGGATCAAGTACTTATGTGCTAAGTCACAAGAGTGGGAGGTGGGAAAATAAAGTGACAATGTATGAAAGATCATGGATGAGGAAGGAAAAAAGGGATGCAACTTGCACCACTAGATCCTCTCTTCCAGCCAAAAGATGGAGATATCAACAATCAAACTCATGAACCTCCGATGAAGGGCCATCTTAGGCATATCGTCCTCATCATGGTGCTTCTTGGTGATGTTATGCTTCATGGTTGCCTCAAGGCCATGACAGGAAGGAAAAGGAGGTGGCTCACAGGAAGGACCACGGCGAATGAGTTGTTTTTTCTCATAATCATACTCAAGAGGGGGAAAAGGCTCGTCATCATTAGTGATAGTGAGGAGGTCCAACAAATGACCAAAAGGGAGGTCAATGTTACTAAGAGGTCAATAATGATAACAATCTATAGGAGTGCACCAGGCTACTCCAAGAGTAAAACAAATAAAAAAGGCTAAAAGCTATAAACTAGAAATCTATGAAATATACCGTGCATCAAAGCAGAAAGTGAAAAGAGAGAAAGAAAGTTCCATGAGGTTAAGATAAGTAGAGAGGGAGAGGGAAATATCAACCACCACATCAACCCTTGAGAAAGCACCAATGCATTGTTTGATAATGTCATCCAGAGAAACCAAAACTAAATGTGCTTGGCTGGGTGGCCCCAGGAGGAGCCCAGGCACCATGAGCATATACTCTCCTAATTTTTGAGGTCATGGTAAAAACTCTCATGATGGGGGGTTAGCCTAGATTGGTTCACTTGCCAAGTCCATGCTAAGAACAAGTGCTGCTCTAAGTCCTCATGGAGATTTTGGCTCTAGAAAGTGCCAATATACATGGTCTCACTAAGCTGGTTCTGATTGTATTGTGTAATATCCCCAATGGGAAATAGACAGCAATACACAGCAATACAAGCATACAACTATATAGGAAAACTGCCGAAAATAGAATATAGAGCAAGTACACATAAAAATACCAGAAATGCTAAGCCATTTTATTAGTCTGAGAATATATATGGGTACAATAGATAATCAGAATAAGTGCACCTATCCTTGCACAAGGCAAGTGAAGAACCCTCTCAAAATAGGAAATGGCTGCTATAGAGACTGCGTCCCAGCTGCTGGAAGAATCTGCCGTAAAATGCTGCTGCTGCAATGAACTGGAACTAGGGGCTGATCCCCTCGCCAGAATGAGCTAAAAATCGGTAGATCGCCTGTACTCTCTGCTCCGGACAAAACCCAGAAACCATGAAGCAAATGGACCACCTCCGAAAAACACCCCAGAAGCCCTCCTCAAGGAAAACGCTGTCCCTCCAGGCCCAGCGCAGATGCCAAAAGAAGAATGCTGAGGAAGAGCCACAAATCCCTCTGCAAACTCTCCAACTGAAAGAGACTAACCCTCCACGCTGAAACACACTGAATCTCCCACAAAAATCCCCACAACTGAGCTGCTCTAACTCAAACTGCGTCCTCCCTCCAAGACTGCGTAGTCACCCAATGAAGCTCAGCTCCTCAGCACAACGTCCAACCAAATCACCTGCAAACCAACTGCTAAAGACTGAAGGAATACCTTGCCCGAGCAGGCACTCGAAGTCCCCTGGGGCCAAGGGTGAGATCTCCGACCGGAGAAACTCAGTCGCACTAAACAGTGCTGCAGACCGACTAAACAGCCAACGTGCTCAAGTAGACAGAAGTCTAGCTCAAAATATCATCAACATATCAATAATGCCAAATGGAATGGCTCTCCCACCTTTTATAGTGCTAGCTCCCCTCACAACCCTAACGTGGTCCCCTCTCTCCACGTGCTCCTCCTAAGCCTGCGCAGTTGCTTCTAGAGCCTACGTGAGGCCTCCCTCATACGAAGTGTGGACCCCCAAGGCTTTCCTTTAAGTCACAATGTTGCTCCTACTAGGAAGCACTTTATTTTATTAAAGTGAGTTGACCCCTCTTTCTCACTTTTATTTATTAATTAACTATAGGCGGCAAAACTATACAAAAATGAAATATTCCAATTAGCGGTGCTAATTAGGAATATTACATATTGAGCACGGGATTGTTTGTGCACTTCTTGGCACAACCAAAGACGTAATAAGCCTGATAAGTCAAGGCCTGGAGGAATTCTGGAAGTTATACAATCTAAGATTCACTACCTCATGCATATAAATAGCCAGACATATCTATGAAGATAGCACATGAAAGTGGAGAGGAATCCTATAAATCACAAAAAGGAAATGATATCCCCCTCAAGTCTAATAATAGATGGGGCACCTGAAGATAAAATGCTCCAGAGAGAATACTTACACAAATGTTGCATAAAAACGTATCATTTGCTAACATAGGTTTAATTGCAACTAATCAGTGTATTTCATTGAAATTATATAACAAATGTTGCATTAAATCCATAGTATTGTAATATTCTTAGACACGAGACATTATAAGAGAAACACAGATTCTAACTGACTTATGCAATAAGCCTGGAAACAATCATAAAGAAGAGTACCCTAGCCCTAATATGGTGGCTATGCAAAATATGGACACAAATATACCTCCATAAATGTATCCAGATTTCTTTATTTTGTCTATGCATTGTTTAGAGCAACAACAATTAAAAAAGAAACTAATAAACTAACTTTGCATCTCAATATTTTTGTGCATTCATACCTTTTTCCCATTGGGTAGATGTGTACAATTGCCAACTTGCCGTTTCATAAGAGAAGATGGCAGCTCCAAACCAGCAGCTTCAATAGCCTTAATGCCTCTTTTTGTCATCAAAATAGGATAAGAACGTGGATCACCTTTAAGCTTGGATTCATCAATCTTCATTGCATCGAAATCACAATACAATAGAAAGGATTTATGACTATATATCAAACCTCTATCTCTTCAATCATAGTAGCACTGCCTATTTAAGAGCAGAAAACAGAAACTTCTCATAGGGAATGGGCTATATACCATGGATCGGCGTTCAAATACATGAACGTGAAATCCTCTACGAAGTAGATAAAGTGACATTACACAACCTGCTGGCCCAGCTCCAACAACCACAGCTTTCCCAATGCTTCCCTGTCAAACAAGGCCTGATTAGATAGAAACAGTTCAAGATAGAACAGGTAAAATGTTGTAGGAGCACCATTACCAGATTATTTCCTAGAAGAAATAATTCCAAATTAGCAGTAGAAATTACACAAGAAAGAAGTGACTGATATAACCCTCTGCAGTTCTCCATATTAGTTGCTAAGAATCTAAAGAATTACATTTGGCCAGCTCATATTCAACCAGAAAATGTGCAGAGAAATGAATCATCATTGTTCTGAATAATTATGAAGAGACAAGCCATGTATAAGAGATACAGCAGCACTGCAGCAAACTTAAATAGGTAGATACATTAACATCCATGGAAACAATTTTAAACACAAGATTTTCATTTGCATGTGTGCACTTTTGTTCAACCATGTGCCTAATTTCATAAAGTCGTGTTATACACTATTTTGTTTAAGGATTTGACATGTGACTTTCATCACAAACAACAGGGGAATAATTTTGTGTTGAAGAATATTTGATGTGACTAACCAGAAGCTACTCCTAATGATCTGTTGAAACCCTTAAAGGACAGATGTATATGTGGTCAAGGTATCAGACAGTTTGATGACCCATATTGCAAAGGTACAAGGACATGGCAAATGACCCCAAGTCTTTCCTTTAACGTTGGGAAACCAATGGCCATGATCAGATCTTGAATCAATGGCTAAGATTAAAAGAAAGTTTGACCCGTGTGACTTAAGACAATTTCATCATATGTTTAATTTAATTAACTGTAATCTTTTAATTTTCCTAAGTTAGACTTAGGGTCCTTAATAAAAAGATTAATTAATTTAATATCTCCCAAACCGGATGAAATTTCCCAAATCCCTTTATGGGTTGAAGAATTTCAACCCCCACTCTGGTTATCAATTTTCCTTATCACTCCATGCAATTAGTTTTAAATCTGAACATGATAAAAATACTAAACTCTGGAAATGACAATATTTTCTAAAAACACAAATTTGGATATTTCACCACTGCTGGAAAATGCAGAAATAAAACATAGCAAAATATATGACAGCCACACAGAAAATGACACAGTGATTTTTTGTCAATATGACCCTGTAAAAACTCCCTTGGGGAAAACCAGTTTGAGCACTCTTCTTATTTCTAAAAATGTTTTTACAGAGAAACAGATATACACAATAAAAATTCCAGCAACCACAATTTACAACTTATCTCGATTTTCGTGCTTGATCTCTGCCTCAGAAAACATGCCAACAGCAAAACAGAAATTACAGCAATAAATAACAACATTAAATGTTGTATGGCTGTGCCCAGAACAGGTTGTACGAATTGTATGGATTTGTACAACAGTCCTCCTCCTCGAAATCCATGCCCAGAATCTGCCTCGAAAATTGTGTTGAATGTTGCTTTCTTTTTTTGAAATCTATGTCATAATTACAGCAGTCCTCCTCGGTTTTCATGCCCATAATCTGCCTCGAAATCCGTGTTGAATGTTGTTGTCCCTCTTCCTCGATTCCTGTGTCTTTCTTCCTTGGAAATCGTGCCTAAACTCTGTTGTACGGATTTTGCCTTGGGATGCGTGCCAATAAATGTTGTTGTACGGATTTACTGAAATGTCTCCTAGTTGCTCTCCTTCACTTCCTTCCTGCTCAGAAATTTTCTTCTTGCTCTCTCTTCTCTTCTCTCTCAAATGATCATGGAAGAATGAATTGATCTTTTCTTCTTCTTCTCTCCTTTTACCCTAAATGACCTTTTGGGTAATCCTAAGATCTAATGGCTGAGATTCATTTAGATCTAGGGATGAGAAGAAATGTGCATTTAATTCTCACTTTCTATTTTTTAACTCACCCACTTAAATAAAGACCCACTTAGCCTTTTATTTCCATAGTCACTTTTTCACTTTCTAATTTTCCATTGACTTTAATAAAGTCACTTTAAAATTAGAATGTAACTTTATCACTTTGTAAAGTCATTTTTAAATTACACTGACTTTACCAATTATAAAGTCACTTTAGAAGAAAAGATACATTAAAGTGGACACTTTTCCCTAGGCAAAAAGATCAAAGCCTTAGGGAACCACTTGTCCTCTGGTACCCAAATTTTAACATTCCCTCTTACCGACGAAAGTGTTCATCACCACTCCCATCTTGTCTCAGAAATAGACATGTTTGCCCCGTGGTAAGGCTTTGGTCAAAATGTCCGCTACCTGCTCATCTGTGGAAACATACTCAAGCTTGACTACTCCCTTTTGGACATAGTCTCGAATGAAGTGATACTTGATCCCGATATGCTTTGACCTGTCATGAAAAACTGGATTCTCTGTGAGTTTTATGCAACTCTGATTATCACAGTAAATCACTGAAGGTCTTAATGCCTGACCAAATAGACCAAACAACACCTTGTGAAGCCATATGGCCTCACAACTAGCCAAACTAGCAGCCATATACTCTGCCTCAGCTGAGCTCAATGCGACTGACATTTGTTTCTGGCTGAACCACAACACAACTCCCGAACCCAACCCAAAACAACACCCTGAAGTACTCTTCCTATTAAAAGCACAATCTACCCAATCTGAATCAGTGTACCCTGCCAGTCTCACTCCATCACCCTGTCTATAATCCAAAGTTCAAACCATAATCCACAGTACCCTGCAAGTACCGAAGAATGTATTTTGCAACCACTGAGTGCACTCTCCTGGGCTCACACATGAACTGACTCATAGTGTTAACTGCAAAACATATATCTGGTCGAGTGTTGACCAAATACATCAATGAACCAATCAACTGTTTGTATAGTGTAGGATCCACCAACTCGGAATCAAAAGCGTGAAGCTTCTTCCAGTTAGTGATCATAGGTGTAGACATGGATTTGCAGTCCTCCATGTGAAATCTGCTAAGAATATCCACAATGTACTTCCCCTATCCCAGGAAGAAATGCCCCTCCTCTTGCCACACCTCCAATCCCAGAAAATAATGCATCAAGCTGATATCCTTCATCTCAAACTCTGAAGCGAGATCTCTCTTGTAGCCCTCAATGAGTCTCTTTGCACCAGTAATGACCAAGTCATCAATATAAAACACCAGAATGAGAGGCTCCTCACCCACCAGAATGAAGTATAGGTTTGGATCAACCTCACTCTTGGTGAAACCCAACTGCTGCAAGTATGTATCAATCCTTGAGTACCAAGCTCTCGGAGCTTGCTTCAGGCCATAGAGTGTCTTTTTCAATCTACATATATGGGACTCCTTCCCATGCACCTCAAAGCCCTGCGGCTGCTCAATATAATCCTCCTCCTGAATGAAGCCATTGAGAAAGGCAGTCTTCACATCCATCTGGTGGATCTTCCAACCCATCTCTACTGCAATCGATATAATGGAGTGAATAGATGTATACTGAGCTACAGGAGCGAAGGTCTCCTCATAGTCAACTCCCTCTACCTGTGAGAACCCTCTTGCCACAAACCGAGCCTTGAACTTCTCTATGCTGCCATCTGCAACATGCTTTATCTTGTAGAGCCATCTAGAAGTAACAACTGATTTACCTTCAAGCCTAGGCACTACCTCCCAAACATCGTTCTTCATAATAGAAGAATACTCCTCCATCATGGCCTCTCTCCAGACCTGTTGGCTGGTTGCTTCCTCATTACTAGAAAGCTCGGAGTCAACAATGCTTGTTACCAATGCCATGTAACTACGAAACTACTCAGGTGGTTTACTCTCTCTGACCTGTCTCTTTGGCCCAACAACTAATGTGGCCTCGCACAAGGTGTCTTGAAGCCACTTGGACTTCCTCTTCCCTGAACCTACTTCTTCCACCGGAGTGAAAGAATCCTCATCATCATCAGAAGCCTGAACTCCTAAAGGCCTTCCAACTAACCTCATACCTGCACCTGTGCCAGTAGAAGCTGAAGTACCATGCGAGTTGTCCATCAGTGAACTACCCTGTGAACTGCTCTGCAGACTGCCCTGCATCCTGCCCGAAGAACCACCCCACCTAACTCTAAGAGCCACTGCTCACTGATGGACCTGACACTGTAATTGATGTACCTCCTAATCCCTGACTTCCTACACCCTGTGCACTGGATCCCTGTGACTGACTCAACTGCTCCTCAGGGTCTAGTGACTCTAGATAATGAAACTCCTGTGACCTCTTGAAAGCCCTCTCCTCCTCGAACTTCACATCCCGCCTGACAACCACTTTCTTCTTCGCAGGAATATAAATCCGATAAGCTTTCAAGGTCTCGCTATAACCCACAAAGATTCCCTTGTCTGCAGTAGGTTCTAGCTTGGTCGTCTTCTCCTTAGGGACATAGGAATATGTAAGGCACCTAAAGATGCAAAAGTGCCCAACAACAGGCTTCTTCCCTGAAAAATCCTCCTCTGGAGTCACGTTCCCCAAGGCACGATGTGGACTCCTGTTCTACAAGTACACAGCAGTGTTGCAGGCCTCTGCCCATAAAAAAAAAGGTAACCCCTAATCATGAAGCATGGCTTTGGCAGCCCCTACAATAGATCTGTTCTTCCTCTCTGCCACCCCGTTTTGTTGGGGGTTGTAAGGAATTGTGAACTCCCTCCTAATGCCTGCCTCAACACAAAAATCAACAAACTCACCAAGGGTATACTCCCCTCCATTGTCCGACCTGAGGACCTTGATCTTCCTACATGTCTGGGTCTCCACAAGAGCTTTGAACTCTTGAAACCACTTGAAAACCTCACTCTTGGTCTTCAAGAAATAAATCTAGGTCTTCCTGGAGTGGTCATCAATGAATAAAACATAATACTCATAGCCACTTAAGGATACATGAGACATCCGACCACTCACATTGAAATGAATCAAGTCAAGGATCCCTGTCACTTTGCTATCACTGCTGGGAAAAGAAGATTTGGCAAACTTTCCCATAGCACATCCTCTACATACATCAAGGTGATCAAAACTGAAATTTGGAAAACCAATGGTGATCTCCCGCAATGTCCTCAAGGCCCCATGATACATGTGACCCATCCTGCGATGCCAAATCTCACACAACTCTGAACTGCTAGATCTGTTGTCGGTCCTGTCTCTGGTGCTACTACTCAATGCCATCAGGGGTTGGAATGAGAACTTGTACACCTTAGCATGGCACACACCAATCACTCTAGCTGAAGTAGCTGGAGTTCCCCTAGAATATATAAGCACCTATCCACTCCTGAACGACACCTCATACCCTCTATCCTCAAGTGTTGAGACAGATATCAGGTTCTTCTTCATTCCAGGCACATATAGAACATTTGACACTTTCAAGGGAGGTTTGGGTTCCCTATCAAATGTCAATGTTCCCACACCAACTGCTCTAACAATGTTGTCATCACCAAGTACTACCTCAATATCAGTATCACTCTCTGAAAGCTCTGAGAAGTACTCCTTGACTCCTGTCATATGACGAGAAGCCCCACTGTCAACATACCAAATACCATAAGATGCTTTGCTAGTAGAGGAGAGTGCACACTCCCTCTGAACCTATATGGGAGGTGAAACTGCACTAGAGGCCTCACAAGCTATGAACCCAAACTCCTGATCAAAGCTCTCTGAGAAGCCCTCTATCTCTACAGAAGTTGCCATGGTTCTCTTTCCCCTTCTTGTTCTTCTTCTCCGGATACACAACAGCATAGTGTCCCATCTTTTGACAATTCCAACACTTGATTTTGGAATAGTCCTTCTCTTTGTTCTGTTGCTTACCTTTACCTTTGCCTTTGCCTCCACTGGTAGAAGCTTGCTTCTTTGCTTTGCCCTTCTTGCCTCTTGCCAACAATGCCACATTGTCATCCTCCTCCCCTGTTTGGCTGCCCCAAGATGGTTATTTCTGATCTCATTCTGAATGCAATCATCCCACAACCTTTCCCATCCAGGAAGGTTCTCACGTGCAACAATACCATCCAAAAAACTCTCCCAAGTCTTGGGAAGACCATTCAAAGCAATCCTTACCAACTCAGTGGGTGCAATGGTCTCTCCTACAGCTGCCAACTCATCTCTTACCGAAGTGATCTTCGTGAGGTATGTTGTAGCACTGGGAGTCTTAGCCATTTTAATGGCCTTCAATTTCTCCTTTAAGAACATTTTTCTATTTTCATTTGAGCTCTAGTAAAGACCGGTCAAGGCTGTCCAAATTTCATGTGCATAAGTCTTTCCTCTCACACGAGGAATGACATGATCTTTGACTCCATCCAAAATCAATATTTTGGCCTTAGCATTCTTTTTGTTAAACTCTGCTAACTATACAGGGTCAGCGGGTACTGCTACTGGGTGCTGTGTGGTATGTACCATAATGCCCCAAACTTCTGCTTCCTCAAAGATGTTATGGATTCTCTCCCTCCATGCACTGTAGTTGTTTTTCCCATCCAACTTGTCTTCAACCCTCAAACCCAAAGACGTGTTTCACTATCCTACAAACTGAAATTTCAAATCTGTGGTAAAGGTTTTTAGTTTTCTGTGTAAAAATCAGTTTGCTGTGATTTTCACTTTGTTGTCCCAAACTGCACTTTTCAGCCAACCAAGCTCTGATACCATAAAGAATTTCAACCCCCACTCTGGTTATCAGTTTTCCTTATCACTCCATGCATTTAGTTTTAAATCTAAACATGATAAAATGCTAAAATCTAGAAATGGCAATATTTTTTGAATACACAAATTTGGAGATTTCACCACTACTGGAAAATGCAGAAATAAAACACAGCAAAATATATGACAGCCACACACAGAAAATGACACAGTGATTTTTGGTCAATGTGACCCTGGAAAAAACCCCTACAACTCTTGGGGAAAACCAGTTTAAGAGCTCTTCTTTATTTCTGAAAATGCT
Source organism: Pinus albicaulis (assembly GCA_034641835.2). NCBI lineage: Eukaryota > Viridiplantae > Streptophyta > Pinopsida > Pinales > Pinaceae > Pinus > Pinus albicaulis. The sequence continues at coordinate 1,823,423,167 of CM076580.1, forward strand.
TTTACAGAGAAACTAAAATACATAGTAAAAATTCCAGCAACCACAATTTACAACTTATCTCGATTTCCGTGCTTGAACTCTGCCTCAAAAAATGTGCCAACAGCAAAACAAAAATTACAACAATAAATAACAGCATTAAATGTTGTACGGTTGCCTCGAAAATCGTGCCTAGAACAGGTTGTACGGATTTGTACAGCAGTCCCCCTCCTCGAAATTTGTGCCCAAAATCTGCCTCGAAAACTGTACTGAATGCTGTTGTCTTTTCTCAAAATCTGTGTTGTAACTACAACAATCCTTCTCCTTGGTTTTCGTGCCCAGAATCTGCCTTGAAATCTGTGCTGAATGTTGTTGTCCCTCTTCCTCGATTTATGTGCCTTTCCTCCTTGGAAATCATGCCTAACCTTTGTTGTACGGATTCTGCCTTGGGATGCGTGCCAATAAATGTTGTTGTACGGATTTGCTGAAATGTTTCCTAGTTGCTCTCCTTCACTTCCTCCCTGCTCAGAAATTTTCTCCTTGCTCTCTCTTCTCTTCTCTCTCAAATGCTCATGAAAGAATGAATTTATCTTTTCTTCTTCTCTTCTTTTACCTTAAATGACCTTATGGGTAACCCTAAGATCTAATGGCTGAGATTCATTTAAATCTAGGGATGAGAATAAATGTGCATTTAATTCTCACTTTCTATTTTTTAACTCACCCACTTAAATAAAGACCCACTTAGCCTTTTATTTCCATAGTCAATTTTTCATTGACTATAATAAAGTCACTTTAAAATAAGAATGTAACTTTATCACTTATAAAGTCACTTTTAAATTAGACTACCCTTACCACTTATAAAGTCACTTTAGGAAAAAATATACATTAAAGTGGACATTTTCCCTAGGCAAAAAGATCAAAGCCTTAGGGAACCACTTGTCCTCTGGTACCCAAATTTTAACATGGGTCTTGTAGATCAGGTGTACTCTAGTCCCTCCAAAAATTTTGGGAGCTAGAGCACATCCGATGTTACCCCAATACACAAAATCTCAACATGGACAATTGTCCCCAAAAAAACCCAATGCGGGAAAACCGGTCTTCTAGCTGCTGTTGGGTTTTTATTATTAAGTAGATTTTAAGTACAACAAATATGGGCACCAAACTGGTTAACCCGATAGAGAAATAAATAATCTGCAGCAATACCTTTGTTCTGGAGACAAAAAAACTGACTGATTCACACCCTCAAACGGAATTTACAGAACAGTGAACTCAGCCCTTTTCAGTCTTCAGAAACCCCAGCGTTGCTCTGAAGCCCTCTGAGTCAGCTCTGCTAGCCTGCATCAGCACCTGCGTTGCTCAAGAAGGGCCTGCATCACCCCAGACTAGGTTACGTTACCCCTACATTGCCCAAGCTGGGCCTACGTCAGCCCTACTGGCCTCCTTCTGCCTCTGCGCTGCCTTTCTGGGCCTGCGTAGCAGCTGATGGCTCTGTGTTGCGCAGCTGCTGCTCCCTCTGTGCTGCTTAGTCTGCTGCTTCTCTGCCTCTTGCTGCACTCTTGGCCTGGGATCATATCATCCCTCTCGCCAATACTACCCCTCGCTGTAGCTAAAACACTTCTGGAAATTCTTAGCAAACCACGCCCTAGAATTTCAGTTTAGTCTCAGTGCTCTGGCTCTGTGTGTGTTCTCCAACTGACCCCAAGCCTTTCCTTTATACTTTTCTCGTTGGAAAACCAACGGCCGTGATCTGATCTTGAATCAACGACTAATATTAAAAGAATGCTTGATCTGTGTGACTTAAGTCATTTTCATCACATGTTTAATTTAATTAACTTTAATCTTTTAATTTTCCTAAGTTAGACTTAGGGTCCTTAATTAAAAAGATTAATTAATTAAATATCTCTTAAACAAGATGGAATTTCTTAAATCTCTTTCTGGGTCTTAGAGATCTCATGTACTCTAGTCCCTCCACAAAATTTAGGAGCTAGAGCACATCCGATGCTACCCCAACACTCCAAAAATCTCAACACTCCCTCTTAGCGAGGAATGTGCTCTAGCAACAATACTTCACCCCGAATTGATCTCTGGTGTGGATCTCTGCGTTGATGCTTGGCCTATTGCCCTTCATCACTGCGCTGCTGCTGCTCTCCCACACAACTGCCCATGACGCTGCCACATCTATATTGCAGCTCCCTCTCAATCTGTTACAACGTGCTGCCAACTATTGCACTGCAACTCAGTTGCTGAGAGTAAGCAACAGAAGTTCTCCTGCCCAATCTTTGACAGACAAGTCAGTTGGGTTGCATCTTCATCACTAAAGCTCCATAGGTTGATGCTTTGTGCTGACATTTGGAGGCTGCTACAGCTCTGCATTGCTTAAGAAAACCTCCTCTGCGCTGCCTTTGCGTTGAAGTCCCCTACGTTGCTACTGCGTTGCACTGTCCTCCTGAAGCCTCTGCACTGCTGAAGTCACATCAGCCTTTCGCGTTGTTGCTACATCTGCACTGCGCTGCTCCCTCTCAGCATCCATCTCTGCCTCTGCTCCATCCATGATCTTCTGCACTCACTGCTCCACTTGTCCCACTACTGTCTTAAGGTTCCTGTAGCTCGTATGTGATCCAAGAGTTGGGCTACTCAAGGATCCTTCCCACACTCTGTAGCTACTCTACAGATCCATGTCGCCCCACTTTCGTGGTTCATGAGCGCTAATGGCTACGTCAACTTCGGAGCCATAGTCCGCCACAACAGCCTTGGAGCTAGAAGCTTCCTCATCCTTTTTCTTCTGAGGACAATCGCTGGTGAAATGTCCTAGTTCGCCACACTGGAAACACTTGATCTTCAACAGATCACACTTCTTTCTCCCTTGCTGCCTCTTTGATGCCAAGGTTACATATTCCTCTTCTTCCTTCTTTACTTTACTCGACCCGGTGTTGTACTGTCTCTTGGTGATCCGACGGATTTCTTCTTGTCAGAGGATCGCCGACATATTGTCCCAGTTGGGAAGGTCCGCTCTGCCCAAGAGACTTTGGAAAAAAGTTTCCGAGTCCTCTGTGACCGCATTGAGAGCAGTCCTCACCATGATATCGTCCTCCACCTTCCACCCCATGCCAGTCACCTAATCCCTGATCGATTGTATTCTAGAAATAAAAGGGTCGATCTCCTCTCCCTTGGCCATCATGAATAACCTCAACTGATTCTCCAGAAGCATCTTCCTCTGGACAGATCTTCCTTCATATAGTGTGGTTAGAGCTACCCACATCTCATGAGCCGTTTCTTCTCGGCTATGTGTGGAACCACATGATCTTTGACCCTGTCCATTATGAAGCACTTGACATGTGCCGCTACTTCATCATGCTTCGCTAGGAGAAGAGCATCAGTTGGTGTGGCCAGGACTTTCTCTGCATGCTCCCTCAAGCCGTATGCCTCCATGACTACCAAGATTTTGGCCTTCCAGATTGCAAATTTGGACAAACCGTCCAACCTATGTTGTTCAAGTAGTCCATGGGGTGCCATCTGCTCAGAAAATGTGTCGAAACAAATCCTCCTCTCTATGCTAGAGACTTGGATCTAGGGTCCTTGGTGAGAAAGGCACCCTCTGCTTCCTCTGACAACTGAATCCCTCTGTTGGAAATCTTCCAAATAAAAAACAAATCATCTCTCTTCGATCCTTTGATTGATCTTCAGATTTCTTTGGCTGGAAATCTTCTGAGAAGCCATTCTCCTCCTGCTCTTCGTCAACTAGACTTAGGCTAAATTCTGCACCGACAAAATTTTAATCCCACCAGAAACTACTGAAGCTCTGCAGCACGGCTTCCAGCACTCTAAATCAGCAAACAGCTTCAGGACTGCATCACCCTAGTTGGCCTCTGCATGAGTAGACAGTCCCAGCACAGCCTCTGTGATGTCTCTGCGCAGTAAGTACATGGGCCTGCGTGGAGACTGCATCACTCTGGCCTCTGCGTGGCTCTGCTCCCTTCCGCTGCTACGCTGTCCTCTCTGGTCCAACTTTCTGCAGCTGTTGTTGCTTTCTACAACAAGGATTCTTCAGTCTTCTTGCTGGTGATTCAGCTAGATCTGCAATCGCTCTAATACCATGTGAAAATTTCTAAATATTACTTATGCAGAAACCTTACTGTTAAATCTTGATTTACTTCTCCTACTTAAGCAAGTTATCAATTTGAAATATTCAGCATAAACATCGAAGTAAAAACATTAACAGTCTACACATATACAGATCTAAACTGAATACATGCACAATGACAAAGTGACACACAGGATTTTCTGGACAACTGTCCCCGGAAAAATCCAATGTAGGAAAACTGGTCTTCTGGCTACTGGAGGGTTTTTATTATCAAGTAGATTCTAAGTACAACAAATCTGGGCGCCAAACTGGTTAACCCAATAGAGAAATAAACAATCTGCAACAATACCTCTGTTCTGGAGACAGAAAAACTGACTGATTCACACCCTCAAACGAGATTTACAGAACTCGGCCCTTTTCAGTCTTCAGAAACCCCAGTGCTGCTCTGAAGCCCTCTACGTCAACTCTGCTAGCCTGTGTCAGCCCCTGTGCTGCTCAGGAACGGCCTGCATCACCCCAGACTGGGTTACATTGCTCCTGCACTGCCCTGGTTGGGCCTGCATCAGCCCTGCTAGCCTCCTACTGCCTCTGCGCTGCCCTTTCTGGGCCTGCGTAGCCTCTACGCAGCACCTAATGGCTCTGCGTTGCACAGCTGCTGCGTAGCTGCTACTCCCTTTGCACTGCTCAGTCTGCTGCTTCTCTGCCTCTTGCTGCACTCTTGGCCTGGGATCAGATCATCCCTCTCACCAATACTACCCCTCGCTGCAGCTGAAACACTTCTGGAAATTCTTAGCAAACCACGCCCTAGAATTTTAGCCTAGTCTCAGAGCTCTGCCTCTGTGTGTGTTCTCCAACTAACCCCGAGTCTTTGCTTTATACTTTTCTCGTTGGGAAACCAACAGTCGTGATCTAATCTTGAATCTACGGCTAAGATTAAAATAAAGCTTGATCCATGTGACTTAAGTCATTTTCATCACATGTTTAATTTAATTAACTTTAATCTTTTAATTTTCCTAAGTTAGAGTTAGGATCCTTAATTAAAAAGGTTAAGTAATTAAATATCTCTTAAACAGGATAGAATTTCTTAAATCCCTTTCTGGGTCTTGGAGATCTCATGTACTCTAGTCCCTCCACAAAGTTTGGGAGCTAGAGCACATACAATGCTACCCCAACACTCCAAAAATCTCAACAGTAGATACAAGCTAGGGGTAGCTCCCAAGGAGATTGGTTGCAGGATGAATATGGTTATGATTTAGACGCATTTTTACATGGATTGGAGAGAGTTACTATTTTTAGAAAAACCCCTACTTTGTAGGAGACAAAATTTTGGAGCTTGTACAATAATATTGATCACACATTAGGATTCCTCATGAACTCAGGATTCTTGTGAGGCTTCTCCGGGTGACATGCATGTTACTTACTATTTTTAGCAAGTTTGGTCCAAAGACTCACATGTTAGAGACAATGGTATATTTACAATCCTTGCGAGATTCTGAGTCCAATGAGCAACTTACAAGTGACATGTGACCACTTTCTATTTTTAGAGTAAGGTTTCATGAGATTATGAGGGATTTCTATTTATAGCAGTGGTCCCATGTCAGATTTGATTACATTTTCAGACTCCCCACTAAGTTCCGAGTCTAATGAGAGTAGTTTCATCAAAATCTGACACACTTGTATTTTTAGTAGTATTGGCATGGCAATGTCGGCAGCATATTTGGGTTCTCCACTAGATTCTAAGTCTAAGGAGTATAATATTGTGAACATGTGGTCATATTTCTAGTTTTAGTTTTGCCTATTTTTAGGTGCACTATATGGATGTGTCCCGCTATCTATTCTAGTCATTTCCTACATTTTCCTATTTTTTAAGGGGACTACTATTTTTGGCATGTCTATTTATAGCAAGGTGAAATGGCAGCCTAAGGGGTTGACAAGTGGTAGTAGATTTTTTCCCCAAGAAAAAAGTCGTAATTTTTCATTAATATTAAGAAAATTACAAGTTGCATCTATCAGCATATCAACTATGCTAGTTCAAAATAATAGTCCATTACTCCGAAGAGTCAGTATCCTGTCAAAATACCAGAGTCTGTTTTGCATCTAAACTAAAGTAGGATATATGTACAGAAAAGTGGTAGTAGATGGAATGGACAAGTGGCAAGATTCTAGAGAAGTCAATGGTGAGGTGGAAAAGCACATAGGTATGACATGGCAATAAAGGAAATTACTTTTCCTCCACGATATTTTTCTCTCTCCTAGTGTATTTTCCTCTCTTCCTTTCTCTCCTACTCGCACTCCTCTTTTATCTCCTATTTTCCCTCCACCCTCCACTCTTTCCCTTTCTATTTTCCTTCCTTGTTTAATTCCACTCTTTTCTCAACAAAAAAGCATGTTTTTCCAACAACTCAAATTCCTAAAATTATACCAAGTAGAATTTACTAAAATTTGATTGGGGAAAATAAGCTAGCTCGAATTGCTTGAGATAATATTAGACAACTCAACCTATGCCAAAATTGCTTGCAGGATATTTTTATCACAGTGGAACTTGAAATATTCCAAGAATCTTTTTACCAAGTCGAATTAGGTAAAGTTAGCCCCAAGGATATTTTTATCTCATGACAACTCAAAGATATCCAGTTAAATTCAAGTATGCACCACTTCACTTGATTTTATTCTTCAGTTCAAGCTCAGTTGACCCAACAAGTTTTTTTTCCAAAGCACAATGATTGTCAATTGTGGAGAATTCAATCCCCTCTTCTCACTAGTACGAATTGGGAATTGGAAGGGGAAGAAACATTATAAATACAGGGGAATGCAAGCATCCAAATTGAATTGTCTAGAGCAAGCAAGCAGCATTACTCTCTTGTCTCCATCATTCTTTCTTCTCTCTTCTAGATCTTACTTACTTGTGTCTAAATATCATTGTCTTCAATTCTGTAATAGTCATCTTGGTGCTGCCAGCGTCTTGGCTTTTGCATAATAAAGCTCAGTGTTGATCCACTCAATCTCTCTGGGTTTGTTTGATGTTTCAATGGTATTTCATGCAAGTTGGTAAAGGTTTTTAAGCTATTTCATTTGATAAAATCTGCCATTCAAATATGCTTTCTATGTACTTTCTTTCCCACATAAAGAGCTGATTTTCTAAAGATTATTCCACATATACACTTAATTTTGCAAACTTGTTTAGCAACTAACTTGCTGGCCAAATAGCCATTATTTTATTGTTTTGTGTGTGTTATGTTGCATATTTAAAGGTGAAAATAGCAGGTGCTAAGACTAGGGAAATAATTTTGCAAAGTTGTTTGGCAACTAATTTGCTGGCCAAATAGCCATTATTTTACTGTTTTTTGTGTGTTATGTTGCAGATTTAAAGGTGAAAATAGCAGATGCTAAGACTAGGGACACCCCTGAGGTTAGCCCAAATGGAAGGAGATTTGCTGGTGAACTAAGGGCAGATTCTCCGATTTCTTCGCTGATTTCTACAGTTAATTTTCAAGATTGATTTCTACAGTTGATTTTCAAGCATCATGCTATTCACAAGCAAAGTAGAAATTAGTGCTAACAAGACCACAACAAGAATGGAAACCTTGTGGATGGCTTAATAATCTGTCAATCTCACCAATGAACCAAAGCCCCTTGGCCTGTTTTTTTTTCTATTTCAAGTCTGTTTCTATGAAAATGAACATATGTGTTCATTCATGTATTTCAAAAGACAATGCACCAATTTGACATTCAAATCAAATGATTAAAGGCTAAAGCTGTTCATCTATGTATACGGCAATATGTCCATCAGCCATAATCATTAACATGCCTTTAGCTTTCTTTCTTCTTCCTCTTTTTTAATTTCTCCGTGAATATAAGGATTTTGCGAAAAAAAAATAGCATGCCTAACTAGACAAAGAACAGCACACCAACGGACAATACACCGAGAAGTTTTCCCTCAAAATTACGTACCACTACTCGATGTGCCCCTGCGTCAAGTTCTGTGACCTTGATCTTTCGAGCTGCTGAAGCTGGATACGTTGTTTTCCTAACATTGATTGGTCGTATTTCCTAGATAACTCGCAAACTAGATTTGCTGGTTATTATTCATTTCACAGCCCCAATTTCATCAAGCTTAGCTTGCAAACAAAATTATATAGTCAAGGTTGACATCTAGTTATGGAACATGTATATCTGATAAGCACAGAGTTGTGTTTAAGCCATATTGCCAAGGTAAAATCAAGATCATGTTTTCCTTTTAAGGCCGGTCTTTATTTTTTATTGCATTTTGCTGGTTATTATTCATTTCACGGCTCCAATCTCATCAGGCTCAGCTTCTAAACACAATTCAATAGTCAAGATTGACATCCAAACACAATCTCTAACAAGCCCAAGTTGACTCATTAATTATGAAATTGAGTTGCACTGCATTTTCTGAATTGTTTTGAATCCATGGGATTCGTAAAGTTAGAATCGAATGTGTGTGTGCAGAATCAAAGAGCTTTGAAGAATATACGCACTGGTTTCATGGCGGGTTCCTCGTGCTTAACGTCGACACCTGATTGGGCAGCCATGCGAACCTTCCAAATCGTACCAAATTTTTGGTTTGATGACACAAATGGAGATCGAATCAGGGGAGCCCCAATGTGTTGGTTGTCAGCAGAAAGATTGCTAAATCTTAAATTCAGATGAGCATGAGCCAACGCTTCCATCACACCTACACGAACAAGAAACTGAGAATGTCGGAGAGACAAGGGATTTGTAGGAACAGGGTAATAAAGAAAATGTCATCCATTTCTACATTGGCATGAAAATTGTTGCAGCGTGGCCCTTTATAGACCTGATGATGCTAATGGGGTGAGGGTGCCACCCACCGGTGGATATCGCAAATGAGGTGTTTCTGTCCATGACAACGAAGCCTAGGGACTTTTGGACTCATTTATATCTCTCGTATCACATAATAAGTTTGATAGCACATTATTGTGTCTAGAGCTCTCCTAGAGAGGGCCTCCTATAAAAAGAAAGAAAGAAAGAAAGTATTTTTAATGTTCACGAGGCTAAAAATAGCCTATGGGATAGATAGCTTTTTCATTTGCTTCTCGTATTCGGTCTTTTTCTTATGAAGTTTTACAATAACCGCTCCTATCCTATCGACAAACTCTTTGCTCAATAGATTATCCCAAGAACTAGCTGCCATAATACTTGCATATTTTTCCCTGTTGTCTTTGAAAGCCTCACATTCTAAAATGAAATGCTTTTCTGTTTCCACTTTTTTAGAGGAGCAAAAAATACATACTCTTTCCTCCCACATTTCTTTTGGCCTTTTCCAGCGCCCTGTTTCACAACGGAGTTGATGAGAATTAGTCCTTAATTGAGCAATAAGAATTTTAGATCTCCAAGAAATATTAGCCCCTATGTATGTCTTTTGTTGATGGTTATGCGTGGGGTTAAACTCTTCAATATAGTACTTCTTATTTCTCCCTAGCTCTTTCTCTCAAGTACGTTTGTCGAACTTATCCATAACAAAAGTTTTTATCTCTTTACCGTTTGTAGGGCACATGCTCAAGCAAATACCCCATTTACTAAACCATTTGTTATTTTGCCGCATCCAAGTCTTCTTTTTTTTGCACAATCTATCACTAAACACAACCTTAGGCCATCTACCCTCTTCCATTTGCTCAATTTTTTTCAAATACCTTATGACTCGCACCATAGCAATTGCTTCAATAGGTGCAGCGCCTGTTTCACTTAACAGGATAGCATAATGAATTGCACTTTTAATTTTGAATTTGTTTGTAATCAAATGCTTCTAAATTTTCTCAATTTGTTTCCACTGCATCTTAGTTGTGTTGCTGGCCCACAGTTCATAACCGTAGAGAATCACCGAAATCACTAGAAGCCCAAAACGAGTTAGAGTGGTTTTCCAATCCCACAGCTCTGCCTCTCTACACCTGTTTTGAAGAGCATAAAATGCTTTCCAACCCCCTAAAGTTCTTTTCTTTCTACAACCATCCCAACTTAAATTTCTGTAAAAGTCAATTCTGAGGTATTTGTAGTCTGCAACTTCTTCCAGAATGTTGCCTTCTGATAGCAATAGGGGTGCAAGCACTAAGGAGAGTTGTACTCTGTTCTTTCAGTAATTCCATTCACCAAGGGAGTCTACTTTATTTGTCTTGCTCCCATTTCATTTATCAAATTCGTGGAATTTGATTAATGAAATATAATAGTCTAATGTTGTATGACTTTCAAATAATACGACCTTTGGTTTTCTTTTTAACAAAGCGCTCATAAATATCTCACTTTAAAACACTTACTATAACCTAAACCCCCCTTCGGAATATGGCATTAAAATATATATACACCGAGGTTCAACCCTTCTTCAACAAATATCCAAAGTTTAAGTTAATATAGTGAACTCATTAACTTCCGGCATAAAACACTTAATCTCCACCATCAATATTTAACTCTCACTTATTAAATAATCAATTAATAATACAAAAGCGCTAGGCCATACCTCACATTAACTCTCGTGCAACTTGCCGTGCGATTACCCTTGGATCCCTTGCTTGGCAGATCGGAGAAATCGGATGGAAATCGCGTGTTTTCAAGGGCTGAACGTTAACACTTGAAATTTACGCGATATGGTTGGTATTGGATCGGTGACGTGTCCAGAAAGTATTGGATCGCGTTGATAAAGGCAAAAACCGCCTCGACCCCAAATGTCGCGCGATGTTGCCTATTTCTCCTCCAAAACCGCCTTCTGGTAATCCGGTATTTGAGCAGTGTTATTCTAGAATTCCACCGCGATTTAAGTCATTTCTTCACTTCGTCTTCCCCGCGTTAACACTGTGGTTAAGTCTCAACAATATCATTCCACCAACAGTAGAGCAACAGTACTCTATTCCAACCGAAATCGCTCCACAGACAGAGTTTCTATAATAATCGTCACGCTCTATACAACCAGGGTTTAACACTTAGACAGAGTTTCGCTATCCTTTAAATAAACAGAGAATTGCTACGGTCACGCTCGACCAATGGCCAAATATTCGACCTTCTTCAACATAAACATATTCAATTCAAGCACTGAGAACATGAGTTCAAATGCGTTCAGAGAGTAATAAGGAGATGTTCACACAGGATTTATTTCTTCCAAATTATACACAGAAGTTCACAAATCGAAGGAATGAGTCCTTCGAGAGAATTGTCAATAACATACACAGATAGTCAATGAGCCTAAAATTTATTCAACAGAGAACAATGCTTCTCGATTCAATCTTTCGCTGCCAAAATCCCCCTTACTCTGTATCAGGGGTTGCATTTTATAACCCATTACATGACTTTTCCTTCTCAAGGACCGTTTTATTTTTATTTACAACAGAAGCCTAATTACATAATATTGTTCTAATTCTATCAACAGAAACCAATTATATTGACACGAATAAGCTATTCGACTTCTTCACTGATTAGACTAATCCTATCTACTCTAAGTGTAAATGACAGCTAAGGTGTGGCCACCTTTGCTATTACATTTCCTTGAACAATTTTGAACTCTTCTAGCCACAACATGTGGTCAATTCTCTCACATTGTTGGCTAGTGTCCAATGCCCCTGCATCAGACTCCTGAGGGCAATTTTCTTCATGGACTCCTGTCCATGAGCTCTTTTACAGAACTGCCTAGCTTCTGCAACATAAATTCTGTCATCCAAGTAGCATCTTCATCTGGCTGGTCCTTCCACTTGATCAAATACTGGAAATATTATTGTCCTCTAGTCCTTTTGAACACCTTCTTGTCCAAGATATTCTCTGGCTGTAATGGCTGTGTTGTAGGTAATTGCTTCACCCACTCAATCTGCTCTTTATCTACTGGTCCTTCATCTGTGTCACCACCTTCATACTTATACAAATCTACAACATTAAATATGGGAGATATTCCAACATCAGGAGGCAATTCAATTTCATAAGTATTAGCAGAAAATTTTCTCAATATCTTGCATGGTCCAATCTTCTTGAACTTCAATTTGTTATACTACTTCTTTGGGAATCTTTCTTTCCTCAAGTGTGCTAGAACCAAATCATCAACTTCAAAACTAACTTCTCTTCTGCTCAAATCTGCTCTGTCTTTGTATTTGATGCTGCTGCCTTGTAGCTGTTGTTTTACCTGCTCATGTATTGCTTGGATCTCTGAAGCAAATTCTTCTCCATCAACACTCCTCATTTCTGCTTTTCCCAGGTTTCTTAGTTCATATATTCCTCTAGGGTGCATTCCATAAACAATATGGAATGGACTCTGTCCTGTACTTCTGTTTGGTGAATCATTGTATGCATATTCTGCGTGTGGCAAAATATGATCCCACTGCTTAGGATGCTCTCCTGCAAGACTTCTCAAAAGATTTCCCAGACTTCTATTTACTACCTCAGTTTGCCCATCAGTCTGAGGATGATAAATTGAGCTGAAACTCAGTTTAGTACCAAGCTTCTTCCACAATGTCCTCCAAAAATGGCCCACAAATCTAGTATCTCTATCAGAAACAATACTCTTAGGCAACCCATGTAATCTAACAACTTCTTTGAAAAACAAATTAGCAACATGAGTAGCATCACTAGTTTTATAACATGGAATAAAATGTGCCATCTTGGAAAATCTATCAACTACAACAAAAATTGCATCATTCCCTCTTTGTGTCTTGGGCAATCCTAAAAAAAATCCATACTCATCATATCCCAAGGCCTGCTTGGAATAGGCAATGGAATGTACAAGCCTACATTTTGGCTTCTCCCCTTTGCATATTGACAAATTTTGCAACTCTTCAAAAACTTTTCCACTTCAGATCTCATCCTTGGCCAATAATAAAAATGACTCAGCTGTTCATAAATTTTATCAGCACCAAAATGTCCAACAAGTCCACCACTATGCTTTTCTTTGATTAAATTCTCCCTCATGGAACAATTTGGTACACACAATTGATTTCTTCTGAACAATAAGCCCTCCTGCAAGAAATAATCCAACCACTGGCTTCTATCTGTCAAAACAAGGTTAGAACATGCTTCAAATGCTTCCTTGAAATCCGAATCTGTCTTGTAAAGTTCCTTAAGAAAACCAAAGCCTACCACTTCAAATTGGTTTTCTTGAACAAGCAGGTTTTTCCTACTCAAAGCATCAGCTACCTTATTTTCTTGGCCACTTATATGCTTCAAAACAAAGTTAAAACTCTGGAGATATTCAACCCATTTGGCATGTTTATGATTCAATTTAGGCTGCTGCATAATATATTGTAAAGCATGGTTATCTGAGTATAACACAAATTCTTTAGACATTAAATAATGCCTCCACTTCTTCAATTCCTGCACAATTGCATAAAATTCTTTTTCATAAGAGGAATACTTTCTTCTTGTCTCATTCAGCTTCTCACTGAAGTATGCTACAGGCCTATCATCTTGACTCAATACAGCCCCAATGGCTCCTCCACTGGTATCACACTTCACTTGAAATGGTTTATTAAAATCAGGGAAAACTAGAACAGGCTTTTCAGCTATCTTCTGTTTCAAAAGCTGAAAATTTCTTTTTGCTTCAGCAGTCCATTTGAATGGTTGTTTGTCTTTCTTTAGAGTTTCAATGATGGGTGCATTAATATTACTAAATTTCCTTATGAATTTTCTGTAAAAACTGGCAAGTCCATGGAAACTTCTTACCTCAAAAACAATTTTTGGTGAAGGCCACTCCAAAATTGCCTTGACCTTTTTTGGATCCATCTTCAGTCCTTCAGCAGAAACAACAAAACCTAGGTATACCAACTCTTCTTTCATGAATGAACATTTCTTTAAATTTATCAACAACCTCTCTTGATGTAGCTTCTTCAAGACATAATTAAGATGCCTTAAATGTTCTTCCTTTGTTTTGCTGAAAACTAATATGTCATCCAGATATACTATTACAAATTACCAATAAATTCTCTTAACACTTCATTCATGAGCCTCATAAAAGTACTAAGTGCATTTGATAACCCAAAGGGCATTACCAACTACTCATACAGTCCTTCATTTGTTTTAAAGGTTGTTTTCCATTCATCACCCTCCTTTATCCTAATCTAATGATATCCACTTTTCAAATCTAATTTTGAAAAATATTTTGCTCCACTCAAACAGTCCATTAAATCTTAAATCCTAGGCAAAGGAAATCTATACCTAATTGTTATCCTGTTTATTGCTCTTGAATCAGTGCACATTCTCCAACCTCCATCTTTCTTTGGACTCGGCACTGCAGGTACTGCACATGGACTCAAGCTTTCTCTGATCAGACCTTTGTCAACCAATTCCTGCACTTTCTTTCTAATTTCTTCATTCTCTGTGGGGGTCATTCTGTAGGCTGCTTTGTTTGGCAGATTTGATCCTAGAATCAAGGATCAAATCTATTGGATGGCTGATTTTTCTTACAGGTGGCAATTCATCAGGAAAATCATCCACAACAATATCACAATAATTGTCCAGCATTTCTTGAATCTCAATTGGAAAATCAGAATTTTTTGTGGAAGTAAGCACTACCATAGGTTTGCAAACTAAAGTAAAATTTACCTCTTCCTCTTCAATTTGCTGTAAGTACTCTTTTCCACTCAGCAATAAAGTCTTTGGATCAGACTCTCTGCTTGATGGTTCTCTTTCCTCCATAGGTATCAATGTGTGATGCACTCCATCCTTGAAAAACTTATAAGTGTTCTTCTTACCATCATGTACTATTGCTCTGTCATACTGCCAAGGTCTACCCAGCAGTATGTGACACACATCCATAGGCATCACATCACACATGAGCTTGTCTTTGTAGTTGCTCATCTGCAACTCTATCTCACATTGCTCCTTCACAATTAGCTGGTGTCCTTTATGAAGCCATGACAATTTGTAGGGTGTTGGATGTTCCCTTGTCTTCAATTTTAGTTTCTCTATCACCTCTGTAGAGACCAAATTGTCTGTGCTGCCACTATCAATGACCAATTGACAGCATTTCCCTTGGACTTTGCACACACTTCTGAACAAAGCCTTCCTCTGTGCTGGTTCAGCAACTTCTTTTGTTTGCTTCAGCAAAACCTTATTGACCACCAAATACTCTCCTTTCTCTAGCAGAATTTATTCTTCTATGTCAGACAATCTTGCTGCTTCTTCTCCAATCTGAGCAACAATTGCATTCCTCTGACCTGTACCCATATTCTCTGGGCATTCATAGTGTTTATGTCCCAATTGGTGACATTTGTAACACCTCACTTCTCTTCCTCTGTTTCTGCCTCCTCTTCCTCCGTAGGAACCCCTTCTACCCCTTGCATCACCTTCTGTGGATGCATTCTGAGGTGAGCTATTGCTAGCTCCATCCTTTGGTGTTGTAGACCTTCCTCTACCACCTTGACTTCCCTTTCCTCGGAAAGTACCTCTTCCTTTGGCAGACTGCTTTCTCGGGAGTTTCTCTTTAGCTTTCAAGGCCATTTGATAAGCCTCTTCTACTGTCTTAGGAGACCAAATACCTATCTCATCTTGTATCTCCAACTTGAGACCATTTACATACCTGGCAACCTTCTCTACTGTGTCCTGGATTTGTCCAGCTCTTATACTTATTTTATAAAACTCTTCTGTGTATTCTTTTACTGTCATCAATCTCTGTCTAAGGTTCTGCATTTGTCTAAATAATGTAAGCTGGTAATCACTAGGCAAAAACTTACCTCTCAGCTTTGCCACCATCCTGGTCCAACTCCTGATTGGTTGTTTACCAGCTCTCCTTCTCTCTGCTTGCACTCCATCCCACCAAAATGTTGCATGTCCCTTCAACTTTGTCACTGCAAACTTGACTCTTTTGTCCTCACTCATCTCTTCATAATCAAAATATTTATTCATCTCATTAATCCAGTCTATCAATTCCTCTGGATTCAATCCTCCTGCAAAGCTTGACACTTCAAGTCTGGGCTTGGATGCAGACCCCAGAACTAATCTAAGGAGTCTCATCTCAAGAGTACTATCAACATTTTCTACTGCTTCTTCTTCAGTTTTAGGTTCACTGACATCCTTAGGACCTCTTACATGTCCTAATTCCATTGCTTCCAATCTGGCTTGGAACTGCTGCAAGGTCTCCAATACTTCTGCATTAGCAACTGGCCTGCCTCTTCTCCTACCAGCAGCACCTCTGGCAACTCGAACAGCCATGCTGGAATTCTTCTTCTGGATTTTGGAAGTCTCAAAAATGTTTTGAAAACCGCTCTGATACCACAAATGATAGCAATAGGGGTGCAGGCACTAAGGAGGGTTGTACTCTGTTCTTTCAATAATTTCATTCACCAAGGGAGTCTACTTTATTTGTCTTGCTCCCATTTCATTTATCAAATTCGTGGAATTTGATTAATGAAATATAATAGTCTAATGTTGTATGGCTTTCAAATAATACGACCTTTGGTTTTCTTTTTAACAAAGCGCTCGTAAATATCTCACTTTAAAACACTTACTATAACCTGAACCCCCCTTCGGAATATGGCATTAAAATATATATAGACCGACGTTCAACACTTCTTAAACAAATATCCAAAGTTTAATTTAATATAGTGAACTCATTAACTTCCGGCATAAAACATTTAATCTCTGCTTATTACTTCGGCCCCACCATCAATATTTAACTCTCACTTATTAAATAATCAATTAATAATACAAAAGCGTTGAGCCATACCTCACATTAACTCTCGTGCAACTTGCCGTGCGATTACCCTTGGATCCCTTGCTTGGCAGATCAGACGGATCGAATGGAAATCACGGTTTTGCAAGCGCTGAACGTTAACACTTGAAATTTACGCGATATGGGTGGTATTGGATGAGTGACGTGTCCAGAAAGTATTGGATCGTGTTGATAAAGGCAAAAACCGCCTCGACCCCAAATGCCGCGCGATACTGCCGGTTTCTCCTCCAAAACCGCCTTCTGGTAATCTGGTATTTAAGCAGTGTTATTCTAGAATTCCACTGCGATTTAAGTCATTTCTTCACTTCGTATTCCCCGCATTAACACTGTGGTTAAGTCTCAACAATATCGTTTCACCAACAGCAGAGTAACAATACTCTATTCCAACCGAAATCGCTCCATAGACAGAGTTTCTATAATAATCGTCACGCTCTATACAACCAGTGTTTAACACTTAGGCAGAGTTTCGCTATCCTTTAAATAAACAAAGAATTGCTACAGTCACGCTCGACCAATGGCCAACTATTCGAACTTCTTCAACATAAACATATTCAATTCAAGCGCTGAGAACATGAGTTCAAATGCATTCAGAGAGTAATAAGGAGATGTTCACAGGATTTATTTCTTCCAAATTATACACAGAAGTTCACAAATCGAAGGAATGAGTCCTTCGGGAGAATTGTCAATAACATACACAGATAGTAAATGAGCCTAAAATTTATTCAACGGAGAGCAATGCTTCTCGATTCAATCTTTCGCTGCCAAAATCCCCCTTACTCTGTATCAAGGGTTGCATTTTATAACCCATTACATGACTGTTTGGTTCCTTCTCGAGGACCGTTTTATTTTTATTTACAACAGAAGCCTAATTACATAATATTGTTCTAATTTTGTCAACAGAAGCCAATTATACTCACAGAAATAAGCTATTCTACTTCTTCACTGATTAGACTAATCCTATCTACTCTAAGTGTAACTGACAGCTAAGGTGTGGCCACCTTTGCTGTTACATTTCCTTGAACAATTTCAAACTCTTCTAGCCACAACATGTGGACAATTCTCTCACATTGCTGGCTAGTGTCCAATGCCCTTGCATCACCTTCAAAATAGAACTTATGTTGGTTATGCTTTCTTTTGTTAGAGAAAACCACTACTTTCGTTTTGCTAATATTGACTTGCATCCCGGCCCTTCTACAAAATGCTCAAGGGAACATAAGTGCTCTTGCAAACCAAGAGCCGATTTAGCAATCAATATAAGGTCATATGCGTACAAAAGAAGCCTTATAACAAACTTGCCCAAATGGATACCGTCACCCCCTTGCGAATTTGGCCACTCTTCAAGCTTGTCAATATATAACCCAAAAAGGGTAGGAGACAATGGGAAACCTTGCTTGACCCCGATATCACTTCTAAAACTTTCAGAAATGCCTGCTGAAGTTCTAATTTTGACTTTCACCTCTTCATACAGCCTATGCACAGCTGCTCTCAAATGCTTGGGAACCCCAAGTTCCTCCATTCTACCCCAAAGCTTATCCCTAGGAACCGTGTCAAAGGCTTTTCTGAAATCAACAAAGCAACAAAAAACTTCTTCCTTTTTTTCCCAAACGTTTTCAATGATGTGCCTTAAAGTTATACGATGATCAACTATGGAATGTTTAGGTCTAAAACCTGCTTTCCCTTTAGCACGTTTATCTCTTTCTTCTGCCCACTTGATGATTTTCTTTTCTAACATGCTTCCAGATAACTTTGCAAACAAGGGATTTATCATTATGGTTCTATAATTTTAGGGATTATTGACGTCACCACTCTTGAAAAGAGGTATTGCCATACTAGTTGTCCAATCTGTGGGCAACCCCTGCTGTATGATGTTGTTGAAAATTTTTGTGATGTGAGGTGAAAGAATTTTTAAGCCCCACTTTAGATACTCTGCTTGGAGTTAATCTGAGTCTTTTTCTTTTCCAGCGCCCAACTTCTTGATACCCATCTCTACCTCTTGCACTGTGAAGAGTTTTGTGTCTGTGTTGACCAATGGAGGAGAGTCAACCTTGGGATACTGCTCATAAAGTTGTCTTGCATAGTCAAACCATTTAGAAGCTATAATGTTGTTTTCAGTTCGCACCTTTTTGGGTTGGAGCTCCTTCCAGAATAATTTGTGGTTATTTTTCCCAAGGAAGATTAAATCTTCTCTCCTTGAAACCACGAAATCAACCTTTTTCTTTCTTACTATCTGCTTGTAAGATTTGAGCTTTATGTTATCCATGTTTGATTCCTTCCACCTTCTCCTTGCCTTTTTGCATTCCTCGTCAAACCAAGCATTAACCGGAAAGAAATTTGTTTCAGACTTCTTAATTTTTGTTCTTTTTCACTCAGCAAGTGCGTTTTGAATTAAATGTGTTAATATGTGACTATGAAGGCCATGAAATGAGATTTCCTTCTCCTTGAAGAGCCTCTTTAGCGTTATTTTTAAGGTATTACAATTCTCTAGAGTCAAAAGAATTTTGCCCTTTGGGGGTTTTTGTTGAACACACTAAGTTTTTGACCCTAATTGCTTCTTTCTGGTCCAAGAGAAACTTAGATAAATTGGCTTGTGATCTGATTTTAAGTCCCAAATTTGATCTCTAATCAACACTTCCTCTATTATCTCACACAAACTATGCGAGCAAATTACATAATCTACTACACTTGCTCCATTGTAAGTATTGCAAGTGAGATTACCAGACTTTTCCCATCTAGTCAAACCATTACAAATGACTAAATCGAAAGCCCCACATAGCGTAAGCAATTGTTCTCCAAAGAGATTGTAGCCTTTATCCTCTGAAATTCGTTCCCACTGATGATTACTCTCTTCTGTAAGCCAGATAAGGTCACTGTCTTCTTTACAACAAAGAATGCTAGCTTGTTCACCTGCAGTTCTAGCATTGAAATCCCCCACTATAAGGAATTCAACTAGCTGAGAATATATTGCAATATCTTTTTTTAGGGCTGCAAAGGGATCTTTTTGGTCAAGCCCTCTACTTTTGTATATTTTTGAAACTTGCGGCGCAAAATAGCATGCTGCAATTCTGATGTGATTTCCATTTTCTGAAATTTTAAGCCATATAAATTGCTTATTTGGGTCTTCTTTTTCTAGCTGAATGAAACGACCTTCTTTTTCTCTTACTAATACCATGATACCCCCGTGCCCTTTGCCATTCCCCGCTGCCTTGTTCCACACTGCTATCTTCCAATACCCTTCAAACAAAGGTGTCTTGCACCCTTCATGCTCATGTGTTTCTATGAGGCACATTATGTCTCTACCTTCCGCAATAGGCCCTAACTCAGGTCCTCGTCTCCATGAGTAACCCCTGCAGTTCCAACAAACTAATATTAAGGAAACCTGGGTACGACTTGATTGCTATTTGTTTTGACATGCAAGACTCACAGTGGAGTCTTTGTCCCTGCTTGCCCATACTCATGACCTTGCTTCCTCCTTTCTTGCTGAAGAGTTTGTTCCCTCTTCTTTGTTATCGTTTTGCTACCTTGTTTTGGAAGGAGGTCCAAATTGCGCTATCGCATCTTTACCTTTATAAATCCATGCTCTTTTTCCCTCATCTCTTGCTGCCCTAACTTTTGTCATTTCGTCCCTCCTTTCCTCTTGGTGTCTTACAGTTAAATATTCTTCTAGAAAAAACTGAGAACCCCTCAAAAGTTGCTTCTTGCTTAGAATGATATCTTTATCACGCAAGTTGGGCATGATGAATTTTATGGGTCTGGCTCTCTCACTGTTAAGCTTACCTACTCTCCATGCTTGACATATTTGTCCTTACCATTGGAGCTTGTCTTTTAGGAAGTCTCTTGCAAGGTCAAGAGTACATTCATTTTTCCCATAATCTTTCACCCCTTCAATAATTATGTTTGTTGCTCTATCATGTCTTTCCTTGCTTTCTCTATCTTGCATGTTGTTAACCTGAATGTTTGTTTCTCCTTCCCTCTTAGCGGAATTGCTAATAACTTGAGCCCAGGTTTTGGCGAGTTTTGTGGAATCTCCTTTCCTCTCTTTTCTTGATGTCTCTTCATTGTTGTCTATTTGGGCCACTGCTTTCCCCTTATCCTAGGATGGCTTCGAATTCATCACCTTTGTATTATCCACTCCAAATTTCTTCATGTTTTTCACCTCCGCTTTCATGCGTTGCCATTATGTTTTCCCTATTCAGAGAGCTTCCTACAACAATGACACTTGCTCCTTCAGAACTTTGTTGCTTTTTGCTAAAGCCTGGTTTTCAGCTGTTATTATATGGATTGTACAGTCTCTTTCCAACTCTTTAGCTTCTACTACTTCCAACCTCTCTTTTACATTTAAGAGTTCTTTCACATAAAGATTAGATGACCAAGTGAGAGGTGTGGATGTGGGACTATATAAGGCATAATCATCAATGGCTTTTCCTTTTCCGTTGGACTTGTTGCCACATGCTTGCAAAGAGGACTTGTTTGAATGTTGTTTCTTGCGAATAGTACTTTCACTTTGAGACATTTTTTTCCTTGTTTGTTCCCATTCTAGACGAGCTAGTCTCTGTTTTAAAATGCTCCGATATTGTTTGGCATTGACCAAAACCCACTTCCCAGTTTTGGCTGATGAGGAAATTTTCACTTGCCCTATATCATTTTTTTCCACGGGTTCTAAAGTTTCTTGTCCCATTATATGATGATATTAAGGGAAATCAAAGTCTCTGCCCAAAACTAACCCTCTGTTTTATGCTTAACCCTTCAATATCTATTGGTCTAACCACTGAAAACTCGCTGCTCTGCCCTTGCTGCTCTGCGCACTATCCCTATCCTCTGTACTACTCTCTCCACTGTCTGCTACTGTCCACTGTGCTGCTTTTCTGGTGCTCTGAAGAACCTCTCTCTCAAACCATCTCCGAAGAACCTCTCTCAAACTTACAACCATGAAGGCAATACAACACAATCTCCATTTAATACCACCTACTACAATTCAACAACTCTCAACACTCCTTCGTTGGGATCAATTTTTTGTTCTTATCCGGCTTCAATTTAAGTGCTTATACGACTTCAATTTGTTTGTTGCGTTGTGCATCGGAGTCAGCTCTCTAACTCTTTAATCCAAGCCAAAACTTTTTATGCAGAAATGCTCCATAGTCCGTATAAAGCACCCACAAGTTTCGTTATGAAATTCAACTGATACCAAATGTTGTGGGCCTAAGAGTTCCAACTTCCAACCAGTAATACACACTCCTTAAACTGCAAGGGAGGCCCTTCAACTGTTTGTAAAGCCTGTATAAAGTTTAACTTGCTATGGGTCAGTATATAAAAACAAGGGAAGTATATAGTAGAGATTGTAATTCAATGTTCAGGGTTAAAATAAAACTAGCAATTGCTTCAAAAAGGTGAAAAGGTATGCCGATACGATAGTTAAGTTGAAAAAATTGTAATTTGGTTTATTTTGTTTGTAATTGCATATTTATATTTGATATTTTTGCTAAATATAATGTTTGAATACTAAATAATGAAATACAAATTGAATAATAATTATGTAGTAAACTCAATTAATATGTCAATGTGCATGTGAGGAAATGTAAAAATAATTCCTTGGTACGACAATGGAGTTATCCGATCCGCACAGGGTGTGCAAAAATTTCATGACATGAATTGCAAATGATATGCGATCGCTTTTAAAACATGAAGTTTGTATGATTCCGTTGCATTATTGGTTTATTTGTCCCATTTGTAAAGTAAACAAAGAATTGCTAAATCTATGTTAGGAAAAATCCATGACATGTTTGCAAGAAAAATACAAATAACTCTTGAATAAGAAAAGAGGTGAAATCTCTAAAGATCACTTAAATTAAAAACATTGTGCAGATGATTAGTCTTCTCTAGTAGGAAGTTCTAAAAAACAAATCAACGTTTGAATAATTTTTTCGTAATATGTTTAAGTATAATATTGAAGATGCTACATTCATATTTTGTGAAATAAAAACCATCAACATTATACATTATTTGGATATGCAACATCATAGCATTTATTTCAATATATTTACATTCTTTTATATCGTACAGATCCAACATTAGAGTAGGCATTTTTTTGATAGTGCAAAAGCTATTGAAATTGCATATATAGGTCAAAATTTGAAGGAAGCACCAAAAAAAACAAATCAAAATTTGAATAATTGTGTTGTAATATGTTTAAGTATAATATTTGAGATGCTACAGTCATATTTTGTGAAATAAAAACCATCAATATTATACATTATTTGAATGTCCTCCAACACACAACTAACTGGATTTATGTGGTGGACATTCAAATAATGTATAATATTGATGGTTTTATTTCACAAAATATGAATATAGCATCTTAAATATTAATATTACAACATAAATTTTCAAACTTTGATTTGTTTTCTCGATTCTTCCTTCAAATTTTGACCTATATATGCAATTTCAATAGATTTTGCACTCCCCTTTGAATTGGATTCAAGAAAACTGCCATATTCTATTTGTTCTTCCTCTTCATTGGGATATGGCCATCTAATGGAGACAAATATTAAGGAAGGAACACAATATAGTTCATTAGTTATTGATAACAATTAATTTCAAGACTGATAACATGAAATACAACATTACGAAGTAATACAATGCATACGAGGGTCATCTTTTCGCTAAGGTTGTAAATTTTGTCTTAAAAAATAAATAGCGGTTTCCATTCCTTAGCCCCCTCCGGATGAGATTTGAATGCTAACTCATTTTTAGGCAACTTTCAATAACATGATCTATAGCTTCTTTAAGTAAGAATCAATTATGTTGCCCAATTTTTGTATAATATTTGTAAAGGAAATTTTAGTAGATCCAAAGTAGATAGTCTTGGCACTTGGTAGATCCAAGCGCTGAGATAGGACCATAGTTGGGGAATTTCATACTATGAAGATTGGCTTGGAGATTAAATTTCATACTATGAATGGGGAGAAATTTGGATTCATTATTGAAATGTCTGTAAAGTTGACTCACCCAATTTTGTTGGAAGAAGAGATTATGTTGAGGGGCACAAGGAAAGATATTGTTGATTTGGGGTAGCATCAGATGTGCTCTAAGTCTCAAAATTTGCAGAGAGGCTTAGACACGTGCATTCCATATAACCCAGAAATTGTTTGGGGAAATTCCACCCATATTGTATTTTATTAAAATAACTAATTATTTTTAAAGGGACCCTAAGTCTAAACTTAGGAAAATAAAATAATTAAAGTGAATTAATAGAATATGGGTGTGAATGTTCTAGAAAAGCTGAATCAAGTCAAAATTCAACCTTAGCCATTCATTAGAGATATAATCTGGGTCGTTGAAGTTTCAACGAGAAGACTATGAGAATGGCTTGAAGGGTCATTTGGAAGATACATTTGGTGGAGTAAGGATGAAGAGATTGATTTCTTTAGTGAGCAGTGCTTAGAGATAAACTTTGATCGAGAGATATTTTGTAGAGAGGGGCAATAATTCCGGTTGGAGGCATTCCTGATCTGGAGAGTGCATAACAGAGGAGGAAGTGAGAGCCACAATATCAGTGCAGATCCAGTGACGCAGAGCTTACGCAGTCACTGCACAAAGCTTGAAGGGAAGTCATATTTTTTCTGAGGAGACAACGTTTGGCCAGTGCCGGATCCCAGAGATATTTTTTGGAGGCCATAAGGCCTTAGTTTCCAGCTAGTAGAGAGACCAAAACAGAGGTTGTGCAGAGTGATGCAGTCACTGTGCATGGCAAAGAGTTTTGGGTGTTGATCAGTGTCGGGTTCCCATGGAGGAGTGAGGTTTGTACCACAAGATCTTTCTTGTCAGTTTCTTTGCATGATTTGACAGATGTTTCAATCATAGACTTGTACTCATAAATATTTATTGCATAATAATATAAACCCTCAGCTGCTGCATCAGTTTTCCCGCGTTGGGTTTTTTCGGGGACATTGGTCCAAAAATAACTGTGTCAGATATGTGTGTGATCTATTCTTATTCAGTTTTGTTTCCACACTTGTACTTTTTCCGTAGTTTATTTGTGAAGGATTCAGTGTGATGTATTCAGTGTTTGCTGTAGGAAACTAAAAATAAATTGTTAAGTTAAAATTTACAATAAGGTGAATATCTTCCAGTTACCGCAATAGGATTCCAGATTTACGAAATTTTCACATGGTATCAGAGCTTGTTTAAGCTAAGTGCAGGAAGAAAGAAGAACAGATCCAACAGATCCAACGTGGAATTTGAAGCTGGGGATCAAAGAGTTGTGTAAGTAGCAAATCGATTTCCTAGTGAAGTGTGTAGTCCAAGCCAGGAGGGCTAAATCAACAAGGAAAATATCTCTCTGAGTGAGTCGACAGAGAGGTAGGATTTTTCCAGATTTTTGTTTGTTCGAGACAGAGGGAGAAACGCAACAGATCTACGCAGATCAACAGCTGGAGGGACATAGTTTGTTCAGTAGTGATTGTTGGTGCAAAAGCGTTAAGAAGAGTAGCTCAAGACAATTTTTGGGGATTTTTTTACCTTAGAGAGTTTCTTGCCCAAGAAACTCAAATTTTTCGTGTAGAAGCAACAGAGTTTGTGGCTTGCTCCAACAAGGAGTGCGTAAAGCCAACTGCGTAGAGGGTTTGAGGCAGCAGATCGACAGTAATTGGGTGAGATGGCCACCACTGGATTGTGTGACCAAGACCGATTGGAGGGTGCCTCCAACGACGTAATCTGGAAGGAAATGATTTCCTTCCTTCTAGATGAACATGACCTCAATCACTTTAACAACAGTGCTCAGGCTAAACCGGTGGATGCAACACCATTAAGTTCCTTCAAGAAGAATATGGCTATAGCCAAACGTTTGATCCTCGACCGAGTGAAGGATCATATTGTTTCACACATCTCTGGAAAAGGGACAACCAAGGAGATGTGGGATGTGTTGGCCACACTATATTAGGGGTCTTTCGAGCAGAGGAAGATGTTTATGGATGAGAAAATGCAGACCACCAAGATGTAGAAGGGAGAGCAGATTGATTCGTTCCTATCAAGACTTAAGGAGAATTGAGATCAGCTGGAAGTTGTGGGATCAGCTCCTCAAGCCACAGAGATGGTCATACTTGCCTTAAATTCCATGTTTAAAGACTATCAGGTCTTTTTCCAGAGCATCCTAGGTAGAGAAAAGTTACAAGACTCAGAAGCGATGTGGGCAACTCTTCAGTAGGAAGAGATGAGGATGGAATTACTCAAGTGTCAACTTGAGAACAACAATAGCAGTGGTTCGAAGGTCAAGAAGGAGGAGGAGGAGAATGCTGCCCTTGCATCAAATGGGCAACAAGAGAAACAAAAGAGGAAGAAGGATATTTTCAAGATCAAATGCTTCCAGTGTGGTGAGATGGGACATTATGCCACACAATGTCCTCTAAGGAAGAAGGACAAGGATGAGAAGCATGATCCTCATGCCGTAGCAACGAAGATAGAGGAGGATTTTCCATATACCTCCAGGAGGGAGGTGGGGATATTTGGAGTTGTAGAACCAACGATCTATAATTTGGCCAGGATCCTTGAGGAGTCCACCTCTCGGATCATCACCTTCATATGGGAGCCCAAATTAGAAGTAGCAGGATGGACAAGTGCCAGTTGGTGCAGAGGAGTGCAGAAGTGACAATGCAGTAGTTAGCAGTACCAGAGTTTGAGCAGCGCAGAGCAGAGTTGGCAGCAGTGTAGGAAGGCACAGTGCAGAAGCCAGTAGCGGCGCAATAGCTTCAGAGGGACAATGCAGAGGCTAACAACAGTCATATCTTCATCACCAAGGTGCATCATACTTTTCCAATTTTGGATGTTTTTCAGTTGCAGTAAGAAATGTGATGCAGTGCAATAGCAGTTGGCAATGGCAGAGTCAGTAGCAACATAGATACAGAACTAAGAGGGACTTGCAGTACATATGTCGTGTTGAAAATGGCAGTGTCGACAATAGTACAGTTGTAGCACTTGCACAGAGTTGATGGGCAACAGTGTCATACATCAGTAGTGCAGAGGGAGATGTCACAGAGTTAGAGCAGTATTCAGAGGGTGTATTGTTAGAGCACATTCCTCGCTAGGAGGGAGTGTTGATTTGGGGTAGCATCGGATGTGCTCTAAGTCTCAAAATTTGAAGAGAGGCATAAACACATGTATTCCAGATAACCTAGAAATCGTTTGGGGAAATTCCACCCAGATTGTATTTTACTAAAATAATTAATTATTTTTAAGGGACCCTAAGTCTAAACTTAGGAAAATAAAATAGTTAAAGTGAATTAATAGAATATGGGTGTGAATGTTCTAGAAAAGGCGGATCAAGTCAAAAGTTAATCTTAGCCATTGATTAGAGATCTAATCTAGGTCGTTGAAGTTTCAACGAGAAGACTATAAGAATGGTTTGAAGGGTCATTTGGAAGGTACATTTGGCAGAGTAAAGGATCAAGAGATCGATTTCTTTAGTGAGCAGTGCTCAGAGAGAAAATTTGATCAAGAGATATTTTGTAGAGAGGGGCAGTAATTCCGGTTGGAGGCATTCCTGATCTAAAGAGTGCATAACATAGGAGGCAGTGAGAGCCACAGTAGCAGCGCAAATCCAGTGATGCAGAGCTTACGTAGTCACTACGTAGAGCTTGAAGGGAAGTCGTATTTTTGTTGAGGAGACAATGTTTGGCCAGTGCCAAATCCCGGAGAGATTTTTCGGAGGGCATGAGGCCTTAGTTTCCAGCCAGCAGAGAGACTAGTGCAGAGACAGAGAGCAGCTGTAGCTATGACACAGTCACTACGCAGAGGTAGCGCAAGGCAACCAGTTTTGGGTGTTGATCAATGTCGGGTTCCCGTTGAGGAGTGAGGTTTGTCTCACAAGATCTTTCTTGTCAGTTTCTTTGCATGATTTGACAGATCTGTCAATCATAGACTTGTACTCATAAATAATTACTGCATAATAATATAAACCCTCAGTTGTTGCACCGGTTTTCCCGCATTGGGTTATTCCGGGGACAGTGGTCCAAAAATAACGGTGTCAGATGTGTGTGCGATCTATTCTTGTTCAAGTTTGTTTCTCCACTTGTATTTTTTCCACAGTTTATTTGTGAAGGTTTCAGTGTGATGTATTCAGTGTTTGTCGTAGGAAACTGCAAATAAATTGTTAAGTTAAAATTAACAATTAGGTGAATATCTTCCAGTTACTGCAATAGGATTCCAGATTTACGGAATTTTCACAGATATAACTATAGTCTTGCGTAACTTCAATTTCGAAAGGCAATTCTTATGCCAAAAAGTGGTTGGAATCAACAAATTCTATAACAAATATGATCTATATGTATGTATAAATGAGAACCTATAAAATTCCTAGCAATGAAACATGTTGAAGAATTAAAAATAAAGTGGACGTGAGAGGGAATTTATTAAAAATCAACTAACATGATATGATTCTGATCATGGTTAAGTTCTAACTCAATACAAGATTTTAACTCAAAATGTGTATTCTATATGATCAAATGAACACTCCAAAGGTATCAGTTTCAACGTATGCATCGTGTATCATTCAATCCCCAAAAAAAAAAGTTTCGAAGTGTCGTCCTTATGATGGTCACAATAAAATCAAAATAAATGATGTATACACCGTGTGGAAATAGAAAAAAGATTATAAAAATAAATTGCAGCAAAAAGAAATAATGCAAAATACATAATTTTATAATATTAAACTTAAAACATGAATTTCAAAATTATCTTCATTATGCTAAAATGAAAAAATGAAAAAAAAAAACAAATGCATATTATGCTAAGATGAAAAATAACATAAAACACTCCCATAGTTTTTATCTTCCATCATTCTATATAGACCTAAATTTTCCATTCAATAATAAAACTACACACTATTAAAACTACACTAAATAAAAATAAAAATATATATATTTTAAAACTACACACTGTTAAAACTATACTAAATAAAAATAAAAATATATATATTTTCCACTCTCCAGTATTATAGTTCATTTACAAATAATTATAACGCCACAGAAGACACTAAGTATTTCGATTCATTTTTCATTATTTTCCAAAGCCATAGAAAACACAAAAGTATCTTAATTAACTTTTCAAATAATTTCCAAGTGAAGGAATATTAAAGTGATTAAAAAACCTTTAGTGTTTTCTTTATCAATGTAGAGTGAAATAATTTCGACGTTAAGGAATATTAAAGTGATTCAAAAAACTTTAGTGTTTACTTTGCCATGTAGAGTGAAATGATTTCGACACAAACACAAATCCTATACACATTTTTCAAATATTAAGATTATATATGTGGTAAATTAATTAAAAAAAAAAAACTCAATTCGTAAAAAGAAAATGAAGAATAATAAAAGTAGTATTGTATATTGATTTTGGTATATAGAGAATTTGTTTGGGTTAACTATTACTTTTAGCATAAGTAATATTACTTAGAGATAATGTTTTTGTTTAAAGATTATTAAAGTATATTCCACATGAATATTATGGGTTCTCCTAAATTTTTCAAATTATAATATTAAATTTCTACTCGGATACAAAACATTAACATAACTTTATAATAAAAGCTAAAATGACAAAAATCCATTCAAATACACACATCTATATATATTTTAAATTCCAATAATTTTAATTTTCCATAAAATTCATTATATTTTTGCTCATTCATTCGCTATGTCCAAAGCATTTTGCTACCTCTAACGCATAATTATAAAACCCTAAAATGCACCCCCAAATTTTTTTCACAAAGAGCCATAAAAAATAGGTGCCTTTATAATTTTTTAAAAGCCTCTTTCTATTTCTGCATTGTGTTTATGTTTTCTACATTGAAGGTTTAGTTTCTACCAAGAGACATTGTATCTAGACCAAAATCTACAGCAGTTCACCTTGAAAGAGTGAAACTTCACATTGGTTGCCTGATTTTTGTTATAATATGTATTTATTATGGCCTTCCACTAATGAGATTGTTGTTGATTTTGGACTTGACATAGGAAAAGTCAACATATATCTAAATGAACACAACATTGAGTACAAGATGGAGGTTTCATTTAAGGATTTTCATTATAGTGGTTAGTGTCAAAATATGCATTCCGTCATCAGTGATCAAAATCACTCTTTTCATTCTCATTTTAGGTGTCCCACTCTGAATTTTTTTATTTCATTCCATTAGGTCATGCTAAAAATTGTTTCATTGATGGTAGCCTTAGTCATAAAATCTCACTCTCCCTAAAAAACTCACATTTTTTGGCCCAACTTCATGTCTTGCTGAGCATAAAAACACTTTTGAAAAGCTCATTTCACTATGTCTTATGTTAGTCAAAGTCAATCATGAAAGTCAGGTCATTCAAGGTCCCATTAGGTCATTAGGTTTCAATGTTCAAGGTCCAAAAATGCACCATTTCATCTCAATAAGGTCAGAAAAAGGTGTGAGAGTGACTCAATAGACATTTTATTTTCATCTGCAGAAGATTATCAGTATGTAAATATGATATTTTTAAATTTGTAATTTTGATTTTTATGATTTTCATATCAAAATGTAATTTTGATATGAAAACAAAGATGTAATTTTATGCTTTCTATATGTAATATTTTCAATCCCTAGCTACCAACTCAAAACACACATGCCAAACTGAAAGAGAGAAGTGTCAAACTCTAACAACACCATCCTGCAAAAAAGAAAAATCAGATGAAAGGGTAATTAACAAATGTTTCAGAAAAGTTAAAAAAAGACATTAGAAAAGTGGGTTTTTAAATTCAAATAAAAATCCACTTTTCTATTTATGACTAAAAGGCATCAATTCAAATTCATTTGCCTCCTCCAAGTATCAATTCAGCACTCCAAGAGATCAAATTTTCGAAATTCTGAGCAAAATTGGCCAAGGAGCATAATCGAGGGCGAAAATCCTGAAGCGAGGGCGCAAATCAGTTACTGAGGGCGCAAATGTGTTTTCGATGGCGCAAATGTACTGAGCAGGGTGCAAATACGTTGCTGAGGGCGCAAATACATTGATGAGGGCGCAAATATGTTGCTGATGGCGCAAATGTGCTGAAGATGGCGCAAATGACCAGCAAACTTAGTAAAGCATCCAAGTGATCAGAATTGCCTTCAAAGCTCCACCACTCAGTCATTTACCTCCAAAAAACTAGTAAGAGGCACATGCCATCACAAATCACCTTTTTAATATATATATGTGTTGAAGTTTTGCAAGTTGAAAGTTGTAATTTGCTGTCTTATTGAATGTGAAACCCTAGTTTTTCTCCTTGCACTCATAATTCCCAAAATCCCATTTTCCTTACACTCAGTATCATCACTACATTGTTAAAATTCATTCCCTAAACCTTGTTATCATAATCCCCATCCCTAAGCTACT